>CM035154.1:108412574-108812574 GCA_020205615.1 Panax quinquefolius | reverse complement strand
TAGCAAATTCATCGATATATAACGAAGAAGTAGCACTTTTAATCAAATAATACATATGCATTTATATCATTGATCGGGATAATACCTGACACGACACCTTTTGATTGCACCGCGTCCTGTACCGTTATATTGAAGGTTCTGGCTGTGGGCTTATTTGTTGATGTTCTTCCAGCAATAGTCAGTGCACCTCCACTAGCATTTCCCTTGCTTCCATTTGCCTCACTAGATCTCTTCTTAGGGCATTCACGAGCAAAGTGATCATTGGACCCGCACGTGAAGCAAATGTTCTTCTTAGGTTGAGTGCAATTTGGGCGATATGACCCTCCTGGCCACAGTTGAAGCATACTCGCTTCACCATCAAACACACACCCTTGTGAAACTTCCAGCACGTAGCACATGCTTCGAACTTCTTATTTTACTGGTTTCTTTGCTGATTTCTAGCTCCTACATTTGCATTCCACTTCCTCTTTAAACTGTTGTTTCCATTTCCACCGTTACCACCACCACCATTCTTAACTTCACCTTCACTATTCTTCTTCATCTTCTCTTGGATATGTTATGTTACAACCTCACCTCCACTCTCAGCGAGAATTGCCTTCTCCACCACCGCTGCAAACATCTTCAATTGGAACAAGGAGATCCTACTGTACAACCAGGGCTTCAGTCCTTGTTCAAACCTCTTCACCTTGCATTCATATGTGCTAACTTGATATGGCGCAAACCTCGGCAACTCGTTGAATCTTGCGGCACACTCAGACACCGACATCGTTCCCTGCTTCAGTTCCAAAAATTGCACTTCTAGCCGACTCTTCGAACTTTCTGGAAAATAGGTCTTAAAGAACATTTCTTTGAACCTTTCCCAAGTCATAATCCCTTGACCTCCTCGGGTTTTATTGGCTTGCCACCAATAACTAGCCTCTACTTTTAACATGAATGTTGCAAAAGCAGTCTTCTGATCCTCCCCTACTCTCGCAACATTGAACACTTTCTCTATCTCCATGACCCAGGTCTGAGCCTCAACTGGATTCATGGTTCCACGGAATTCTGGTGGTCCAACCGCCTTGAAATCCTTAAACGTTGTACCTTGATTTTGAGGTTGACTCTGCAAAGCACCTGTCAGTAACGTCACTAACTGCTGAACTGGGTTACCTTCCACATTGCTATTGTTGTTTTCCTCAATGGTTCTCTGTCATGGTGGTTGACGTCTTGTAGGCATTTTCTGTTAAAATACATCCATTAGATTCTATTCAACCTTTTAAGTATTATATACTTTAGTTGCACATAAAAAAAATTATCACGTAACACATAACACTTTGAATAAAATAATAACTTTTATTCATTCATAATCTTTTTAAAAACATCAAAACAATAGCATCACTGCTATTTACATTACTTTCCTGAACTATAACAGTTGCAGGACAACATCATCAACATCTATCCCATTGGTTATATCATACCCGGGATTTACATCTTATTTACTCACTAATCACATAATAATTACATATCACTACGATGTCCTACTAAGATGATGCGTAGCCTTACGACGCTCCTCCTCCATAATTCAGAACATTGTTCGGCGATCTAATATGTATGATGGTAGCGTCTCGAACTGAATTGGATAACACATGACCCGATCCTGAGCTCGATTGATCACGGTGTTGAATATGTTATTCATTTCTTCCATCTTCATCCTCTTTGCTTGTGTGTCTCTCTCTGCCATTCCGGCTCGTTGATAAGCTTCCTCGTACGCATCTTCGGCTCTTGCCCTCTTCGTATCTTCTTCTATCAACTTGTTCTTCTACTCTGAAATCTCTGCTATCATTTGCTTGTTCTCTCCTTTAGTATGAACCAGCTTCTCTTTAACGTTATTCAGACGTTCCTCTCGATCTTGGATCTCATCGTCCTTCTGTGCCATCAAGGTCTGCTGTTCAGCTACTATCTCTTGCAACTCCTCGACGGTATCTTGAAGTTCCACATTGCGGTCCTACACCTCGTTGTACATATGGGCAGCTATCGAGTTAAGTGGAATCTCCTCCTCCTCGTCCTCCTCATCCCTCGACTGTGGCAGCTCAACAAGGTCCTCCTCATCCGTCTCTATCTCATCCTCCTCATCAGGTACTCTTTCCTGCTCAACTACTGTGACCAACGGAGTTGCTTCCCATGGCAGTAGTTGTTCCTACACCACCTGAATATCTCGAGCCTCATCTTCTCTAGACTGACTGGATCCTCCTACATTAGCCATCATGTCATCCAAATTTTAGGTTTTAATTACTAACCATTACTACTCGACACTCACGAGCACATAAGTTATAATCACATAAGCACATAAATGTTTTATTACTTTCTCTTTCTAACAACTCGATAAGAGTTTAGCATCACTATCTTTTCAAAGGTTACTTTCTAAGGCTTTTCCCCACCAAAGGTTCATAACCTAAGGCTTTGATACCAACCTGTGACACCCCCAAATCTAGTTACTTCATTCCCACAAGATTTGGTGTTCACTATCCAATCATTAATATTTATCTACCCAAATAAGATAACATTTAACCATAAATCCTCCTTTTAAATAGGGTTACAATAATAAATAAAAATCTTCTCAGGTTGTCTAATCTTTAAACATCATTCAAGTGCGGAAATAAAATTATTACATTACATCATTATTAAAAAGTCTATGACCATCACAATAAAAAAAATTACAAGTTTGCATCACTTGTACATTTTTCCCTTTCCTTTGCTAGTTGAAGGCTCATCTACCTTCTCAACTTTAGCTGCAATGAGTGTATAAATATGCAAGAGTGAGCAAAATAAATGCTCACTAGATATAGCAATGAGTCAACAAGAATATAATAATTGCCAATGAATAGGCTCATCAATACTGAATAGTACTCTATTAATAATAACCAACGACTGAAATCAACGTCATGAGACCACGAACTATGTCCATAGTTGCAAGTAATCTTTCAACTTCAACTTTAACAGTCATAAGACTATAAGGACTCCTCGTACTTAGGGGGATCAGCCCTTCGTAGAATGTATTGTGCACAAACATTTCAACGCTAAGCATAAATTATCCCCTAATAATAGGGTTGTTCATCTCAGTATTTAGAGTACAATTCCGCACCAAAGAAAGTTTGGTTTGGATAAGCTTTCAAGGGTAATTTTGAGTTTAACAATCATCAACTAGAGGACTAGTTGAATCAATAATGTGAAATAACACAACAGTTGATCAATATTAACATAATATGGAACAATGAATAAGTGTAAGCGAACTATCTATATTCTGAACTCATGCTTGGAAACAACTACAAAGCATAAGTATTGAATGAAAATAAACCTTGTTTGAATAATATTAACCTATGTCTATGAATTATTGAATATACATTAAGTAATAACAAGCTGAAAATAAAGCTTGCTCATTATGAGAATAGCTTGTGTCAAATAATTGAACTAAGATAATTCAACATTAGAAATTAGAATTCAAGAAAATTGCATTCTTTGTACATGAAGGACAATAAAGAAACTTGTCTAATAATAAAAAAGTTAGAATACATCAATAAATATGGGAATTCAAACTTGTTCGAGTAAAATAAGGTCATAGCTAGCTTGTTCAAATCATGATTAAGACTACAAGAGTTCGCTTAATGAAACTTTAAAGTATGAACTTGCTCAACATAAATGTAGAGTTAAAAGGCCTGCTTAATGTAAAAAAGAGAAGTTCAGAAACTTGCTCAATCAAAAGAATGAAGTTACACAATGTAATAATAGAACTAACTCATTGAAAGTGTAGAGTTAGAAAACTTGCCTTGAGCGTAAGCTAAAATATTCAAACTCACGTTCACCTATACACAGTATTAAAACCACAACATCTATTAGACATACTAATATTCACTTTTCAATATAAAACGTATTACTAGCTAAACTTGTTATTTTAGCACAAGTCTTATGCTACCATATATATTTTAGATATTCCAAGTGTTAACATCACAACACTTATCTAACATTCATTGTATAAACTAAGTTACGCATAACACGTTCGTAACTTACTAATCACTTTTACAACTTTGAATTTATAATCCACCTAACATGACTCTGTTTAACCTTGTTGTTACATGATTCTCACATTAACTTAACATTAAGCTAAGTTACATTGAACGTCCAAAGTTTGCATAATTAGAAGACTTTACTATCTCGACGAGTACTAGCACGGCCGCCGCCAGCTTTTATATTTGGATTGCATACGCTTCGCTTAAGAGATCTGTATGGCCGCTACACACAGACTCTAGTTTTTGCAGAACATGGTTACGACAGTTTTCTTAAGCCAACTAACACGAATTTCACCCACCAAACAGTAATAATAACATGTAAAAATGGTATAGAACTATCACAAACATATTTGTGAATATATTCCACCAATTAAAACAATTTAAGCGAGGTTAATTTCTCAAATTCCATGTTTTTTATATAAAACTCAATTTTTGATATTCATCCCAAAAATAATCACTATGAATTCAATACTTGGCCAAATCACTCCATTCAAATTACGCTATACTCGTTTCTTAATGAACTAACATAATCAAGCTTCAATTTACAATTTCACATACTAATTGGCCACTATAATTGATACTTTTCATGAACCATATGAAAATACATATATTGACATTATTTTCTTCCTACTATCAACGAATTTAGCATATAAATTTCTTGTTTAAACATAAACTCTAGCATTATATCACATATAACCACCATAACTTAGTTACATAACAACAATTCGAAAGAAATACAATTCACAGAGCATAACAAAACTTTGTCGTGATACTCATAAACACATATAATATCAAAGTTGTGAACATACCTTCAAGTTAGCTTGCACAACCTTGTAATTGTAGACAATTTGCTCAGGTTTCACTCTCAAACTCTCAGACTTAGCAAATGGCCAAAACACAAATGATATGCGTAGTAAAAAAAACTGATATAACCTTAATACTACTACTAATTGTATTATCAGTTATAACGCTTAAGGTATAAATATATATTATATTTATTATTTATTTTATTTATAATATTTAAAATCCAAAAATCAAAAATAATCCAAAAGCCATAAGGCTTTGTTTGGCAAAACCATTTAAATTTTAAAGACTTAATAAATTTAAGCCTTGTTAGGCAAAAACTAAATTAAACTCCTTTAATTTATTTTAATAAATAATTTAGTTTATAATTTATAATCACATTTTATTTATTTGGATTTCCATATCTAACATTAACCCATTAAATTAATCACATACTATATTTTAATTAAATATAGCCTTTTAGCAAATATCACAAAATTATAATTTTCATTATAACTTTATTTAATAATCTAATATACCATCTAAATTATTAAATCAAAACAACAATATAACATCTCATGTTATACTACGATTCCCTAAATTATAAATTAATTTAATTTAGAATATTATCTAATAAATTTAGATTCATAAATATTTACTAACAACCATCACATCAATAAAATATTTATTTCATCAATTCAACAATAGACACATCAAATAAATATTTATATTACTCAATAAATATTTAATATAACAATTTAAAATTTCAGATCGTTACAGTAATAGTGATTCCGGGGATGAAATCCTTATAAGGAGGGGAGATTGTAAGGACCGAGAATTTTATATGCTAATATATGAGATATGGCAAGTAAAATGAGACTTGAGTTAAACAAAGATTTTTTGCCCTGAATGAGAAGGGAAATAGTAAACGAAGTAATACATATGTTAGAATAATAGAAATTGGTTGATTAGTAAATAAGGGTTTAATGATAAACATAATTTGATTGTGTAGTAATAGTGATTCTGGGGACAGAATCCTTATAAGGAGGGGAGAATGAAAGGACCGAGAATTTTATATGCTAATATATGTATATTTTTACGAATAAATATTTTTTTTATTTACTTTGAGAATACGAATGAATATGTGAGGTGAATTAAGCAAGTTAGTCAATTTTTTTATTTTAAGTTGACTAAAAAATGTAAATGAAGCAAAGATGATTAACTAATTAAATGGATTGAAGAACAGTAAGACAAGCTTCTGTATACATTAACTTGAATATTGGCCTTGAATGACAAATGAAATGATTTATAATCTTTAAGTGATTAAATTCATATGACTTATATAAAGTAATTATATGAATGTGTAATAACTTATCAAGCCAATTAGGGCTAGCTAAGTTAATGAATTAATGTTATAAAAAGGAAAGCCAAGAAATAGGAATATTAGATCATTTATTAATGATATTGAAAACTTTGTGACATATTGTGACTCCCCCAAATTCAGGTACTTGAAACCCGAACTCGGTGCTTTACGATACCATTTCTATGAGCAAAATAATACTAATAATAATAACAATAATATAGATTATCAAATTTAATTTACATATTATCATTGTTTAGTTCCCAAGTACGAAACCTTTAAACATTCGTTACATGATAATAATAATATTTATCATCCTTAACATAAAGTCAAACTATTACATAGGATAGCTTAAACATTCATTCAGCGACCTTCCCTTTTCCCTTATTCTTGGTAGAGCCTTCAGGTTGTTCACATTTAGCTGAAAACATTTAAATTAAGCAAGGATGAGCATTTGAGTGCTCAGCAAGTAATAGCAATCAATAATAATTAGCTGAAAGGATTAAATGTTTTCTTTGAACGATACTTCTACAACGAATCAACAGTTGTGAAGTAAGCTGAACCAATAATAAACAACATATCATTTCGATTTCAACTTTTTGAAACTACGTACTGGCTATATATGAGGATCAGTTGACAGACTATGAACATTATTTTCTATTTTCAAAAAGGTTAAATAGAACTTCATTTGTAAACGTCGTAACTTACGGGCACGGGGGGTGATCAGCCTGTTATGCCCTGTATTGATCAATACTACATTACAAGAATGATATTATTGTTCATCATTTGTTTGCCTTAGCGTATAAAAATTTCCCATATTTCAGATGTTCATAACAGTCTTGAATCCAAACCAAAAAAAATCATTTGGATAATAATAAAGTTTTATATTGTTCAACAATAATTTTAAATTTATGTCTAGTCAGATCAAATAGCTTAGATGGCTTTTAATTCAACGTATACATACTGGACACTGATAAGTATGTATCAACATGTGATAAAATATAATGATTATCCAAGTGAGGACTCTTATATAACCATGTTTAGAAATTAACGAACAGAATATATATCTTGATCTATAATAACAGAATAAAGGAACTTGTACAACAATTATAATTTAATAACTTACTTATATAGAATCATTGCATAAGTACATACAAAGGTTAAAATATTTGAATAATTAAAAAGAATAGTTCAGATATTATCTTACGCATGACCATTGCATAAAGTAAATGCAAAGGGTTAGATATTTGCCTTGTCTGCTGCTTACACAACTTCAATTTATCTTTTATATCAAGCCCTATCATTAAATAGATCATTCGTTCGATTAGAATAACATACTATAACCATTGAATCACAAATAAACATTTATCAAGTCAACCTATCTTAGTCCAGATCAATTTAAAATAAACATATGTGATTGTCTCGAAACAACTTTATCAGTATTTATTAAGTCTAAGACTCTATACAACAGATTCAATATTCATTTAGATAACTTAAACACCATCAATGATTATTTTTTCATGACCTTATAATAATTTTAAAATAATTATTACAATTTATCATGATTTTTGAAACAAGAATTACTATTAAATGATTTAATTATTAAGTAATTTCATTATCATTATCATTTAATTAATATTAAACTATTAATGAAACCATCACAAAATATTAAGTTATTTAAAATAACTTATAATATTTTTAAAACATTTATATTACCTTTAAATGATTTTCAAAACAATTAAAATCATTTTAAATAATTACCATTAATATTTTTAAATAATTACCATTAATTATAACTTCAAATATTTTTAATTCATTTATATCCCTTTTAAATGATTTTTAAATTAATAAAACCATTTTTAAACTATTTATTTAATATAATTATTAAATAAATTTAATATCATTAATGTTAAATTAATATCATTAATGTTAAATCAATATCATTAATATTAAATTATTATAGAAATTATCCTTTAAATATTAAAAGTTATATTTTATAACTTAAAATATCTTTAAACACTTTATTTTCATTTAAAATGATTTTTATAATATTAAAATAATTTTTAAACTAAATTATTTAATATAATTATTAAATAACTTTAATATCATCAATAATAATTAATTAATGAAATTTACCTTTAAATATTGAAAGTTATATTTTATAACTTAAAATATCTTAAAATACCTTATTATTATTTAAAATGATTTTAATATAATAAAATCATTTTTAATTAATTTATTTAATGCATTTATTAAATAAATTAAATATCAATAATATTTAAATAAATACTAATATTTATGGAAAATATTCTAAATTATTAAAATTTAATTTTTATAACTTCAAATAATTTTTGGAATTTTTAATAATTTATTTCTATTTTTAAATAATTTTTGAAAATTTAATTAATTAAAATTAATAAAACTGTCGCTATAGGCCTTTAGTGACAGAAAGTGTAGTCTATTGTGTTCTTGAGCCCTCAAGAACATTCATAGCCAGCTTCGAGATAGCTACTTTGACCATTAATCGTGAATCGTAAATGTGTTTACATGCATTTTTTTTTCGGTCGATTGTAGTACAAATGCAACACTACAAGACCCAACAACAAAGATGGCCAACAAGCATGAAGCCAACGAGATCTAAGCCATCAAAGTGGCTGTCAGAGGCTGTTCTTCATTTCTGGGTTACCCAGAAATGAAGAACAATTCGACTGCCCTACTTTGGGTTTCCACAACTTGTGATTATGTGATGTTTTTGTGATCTAAACTTTGCAGTATGTAACCAACATGTACATGAAGAGATCCATTACATAAAAGCAACATAACAATAACTGATTTAGCAGATCTATGTTGGTCAACCCATGTCAAACGACATGTTCAAGCGTTTTCTAGGTTACCCAGAAAACAACTTTCATGCTCGTCCGGCTTGGTTTGACCATCAACTACGATTCACTTGTTTGATATATAGGAGATTTGAAGGCATAACCATGTAGTATAAATGTGAGACCCCATATTTTATCAATAAAGATTTAAATTTTGTCGAAATAATTTTTAATATTATGGTGTGAATTTGAGATAATATTATAGTTGTGGGTAGTATTTATAAATTTTGCAAAGTATGCAAGTGGTTATATTATATTCGATTGGTTCTGGGAATATTCGATTTAGCGAGAGAATATTCGCATAACTACTCAATCATTGGTGGACCTCACAATGTAATTATTGTTTATTGAGAAAACGACAAAAATATTATATCAAATAACGACGGAAGTTTTACCATTGATATCATGAACTACTCAAAGAGTAAAAAGTACGATAATACGTGTGGTTGCATAGTAGCACACCTGAGATTGATTATCGATGCTTATGTGAGAAGTCACCAGTTTGATTCCATTATCATCGATTAATAATATGAATTATTATAATGATAATGACGTTTTGTTTTATTCAGATTATTAACGTAATAAAAACGAAACATCTTTTATATAAAATGTAATACTTTATTAAAGTTATTCTATAAATAGAATATATTATATTTTATTATGCATAGTGTTGCGTAGTGTTTTTGCATAGTGTTTTGCATAGTGTTTGTATAGTAAAATGTTTTTATATAAATAGAATATATTATATTTTATTTAAAAGAGTTTGCTTTAAATATGGATCGTCCGATTAAAGTAAATCAATCTGGATCGCTCATGGATTAATTATTATGCATTCTATTTTCCTATAAATAGAAGCTCATTCCTTCATTATTTTCTTACTTAATTCACCAAACTCTAGTAGAGAAATTATAGAGAGAAGCTATAGAGAGAAAATCTATAGAGATAAAGAAGAAGAGTATTCGGTACTTCACTACTTTGATATCCAAAGTGTCTTTTACTAAGAAGGGGTATTATTTGTTGTATTCGTAAGGGATATTATTCGTTTGTATTCATGAAGAGAACCTCTGTTATTCCATTCATTATTATTCGTTGAATAACTCAGAAAAGTGGTATACCCTATACATAACCTCGATATACGATACCCCCTATACTTGGTGAAATCCTTATGTTATTCCATCCTTATTTATTCTCGTTGAATAACTCAGATACGCTAATCCCCATACTTGGTGATCTTCTTCTCATTATTCCATTCTTTATTATTCTGCTGAATATCCTGTCTCGTGTTTTTACACCTTGACCGGTTCCATTGTTTATTATTCCGCATTTATTATTCTCGTTGGAATATTCTCGCTCAGTGTGTTTTACACCCAACCGGTTCCATTGTTTATTATTCAAAGATTTATTATTCAATTGATCATCCTGCTTGTGTGAATTTCACCGACCGTTTCCGTTATTATTATTCTGTTAGAATAACTCGCTCTACGCTAAGTACCGCATGCACGGTGATTTCTTTTGTTATTCCATTCTTTATTATACCCAAATAAGTTAAAACTTTGACTTCTATACTCCATGAAATTAGTAGAATATCCTTGATATTTGCGTTTCATCCAAAGATTTTTTCATGGAAATATTCTTCCCGATCATTCTTGAATTTTACTCTACAAAACAAAGATCTTGTTGACAATTTGGGCGTTACTAATTCCCTCGGATAAAATAATTCTTGAACTTGTTTTATTGAATTATTATGTCATTGTCATCATCCTCATGATATATTATGTTATCTTTGGCTTACGTGCATAGATGAACTTAGTATGATTATGACCGTGGATCATTCTAATATAATCACGGCTTGTTATAAATGATGTGATAAAAGTCCTCAAAGTGGCTTCGTAATGCAATGATGGATAGTTTTGGTATGATTATGACCAGGGTGATTCTCAGTATAGTCATGACCATTGATAATTTGATGAAAATCCTTGACCGTGGTATGCGGGATGATTAGATATGGTGGTTTATTTATTAAAATCGAGTCTCAAATGATAAAAATTGATGAAAACCTTTAAAACCTAAAAGATAGTAGATTTTATTTTCTACTGACTCTTTTAATGGATTGCATATTCATCAGCAGCTTAAATTGGTTGTCTATTGTATTTTATCGCTTTAACATCGCTTGAAGGCTAATGATAATTTATTCTGCATTATCTTAGTCATAATATTTCTTCTTCGGGCTAGTTGAGCTCACCTTTTCTTTCACCGTTCTCTTCGTGAAATGAGAACATAGTCGGACGAGTCGGGGAACGGAGTAATGGTCCAGAGGATAGCATTAGTAGTCCTCACTATTCTATGAAATAGTGTGATAATAGTTGTAATGAGGACTCCTTTTGAGTTTGTATAATATCTAGTAGATAATATTTGTATTCAAACTCACAGTTTATGTCGTATTGTACACGACAGTTATATTAGTAAGTTGTATTTGAATTTATGTACCATGTAAGTGGCGACCCAAGATGGGTGACGTATACCTAATTTTGGGGGCGCCACAATTGGTATCGAGCTTAGGATATGATCCCGCTAAGATGTGAGATAAGAACTAGGAGGGAGAGACGGGAATTCCTTCGCTAGTATGACCTACCTAAATTTATTTGGTATTTAATTGGTCGATCGAGTATAGGATAATATGTGATATGTTAATTAACCCTTGTTTTGTGACGGTGTTTGAGAATGACATCCTAAAATGCCGAGATAAGCAATGAAGCACGGAGAGTGTTGATTCAAATTTCAAACAAAAGGTAACGACCAACAACACGATAATAATCATATCGGTGGCAACGGCCATCGTAACAATGATAACCATCGTGGGGGAAATTATCATGCTAAGAATGGTAACCACTTCGGTGGTAATCATAGCAAATATAATAGAAGTGGAAATTGCAAGAAGAGAAGGTCATTTAGCTCAATTTTGTTGTGCACCAAAGTCAAGTCTAGCTGGAACGGTGGCACCAAAGGTGGATATGGACAAAACAAAGTCGTTGGTTTTAAGAAGTGCATTTTTCATGACTTCTCAAAAAGCGAGTAAACCGAACAAAGTTAGCACGGGTTAGTTAATTACAAATTGCGAAGTCTATACCTTATAAGATACCGGTTCTACCCATTATTTTATCTCTTTTGCTTGCGTTCAACGTTTAAATTTGACTCCGAAAAAGTTAGACTTTGACTTATTGGTTGAAATTTCGTTAGAGGAGCCTCGTTATCGCTACTATTTTTAAATCTTGTTTGATTCAAATAAACACTTTCACGTTACTTCGTCGATCTTATCTTTTGAAAATATTTGCCTTTGATGGGATTTTAGGAATCAATTGGTTAACTACTCATCATTCTTTTCGTAAGGTTGTTAGCTTTTATATTCATAACCAACTTGTTGTGCGAATTCAAGTAACCAAACTACTAAAGTCAATTATTTTCATATCAAGCCATAAGTAAAGAGCCCCGAACCTTTCGTTGTTGACTTCCTTGTGTGGAATGCACCGAAGCCGGACTTTCTGTAGGCGACATCGTGAATGAAGATGGCAAGTTTATAGGTATCATTGTGAGGTGCTATCTAGGTTAAGGGATAGAAGTCACAGTTGGTATCAATGTGACGTATTATCCAAGTCTTGGATGAGAGTCACGCTTTGAATGATATTTCTATTATTAATAAATTTTCTGGCGTATTCATGAAGACTTCTTAGCCTACTTAGAGCGTGAAATCGAATTTTGTATTGACCCCAGTACAAAACCCATTTCTTAAACCCTCAAATATTTCGTCAACTAAAAGGATCTGTTTACGAGGATTATGATGAAAGTCATAATAAAAGCATTGGACTAATGAAAATCATGGGTATATGAAGTATTAGTAAGTGTTATGATGAGTTATATGGTTATTATGTGAAAACATGAAAGTTTCTTAGAAATCACAAAGGGTTGAAAAATCAGATTTTGGTAAAAACGTAACATGAAATTCAATTGACCATATCTCCTATTATATTTTGAATTTTTGAGTGTGGTCAAGTCCTAGAGTTAGATCTATGAGTTTCATAACTAATCCAAGTGGAATTACTGGAAAAGGTGTTGTAGATTTTTGTGGGACTGATTTTAGCAAAGGAGTGCAAAGCTGCAAAACCAAAAAGTCATTGCCATGATTTTAGAGGGCTGTTTCGGCCACTTAAATTATGAGAAAAATTCTGGCCTTTTGGGACATGAAGGTATATGGTATAAAGTACCTCCTGTCCAAAAATGAGCTCATTCTCGACTTAAAATGAGCAAGTTATGACTATTTCAATATTTAGGTTTTTTCGATAAAAATGATATAACCGGAGTTCTATAACTCCGATGACCATGAAATTTAAACTAGAAGCTCACGTTAACATGTGTAAGGTCCTGCCAAGATTTGGGAATTTTGGAGTTAAACTTGAGGTAGCTAATTTCTTAAGGAATTAATTAGAAATTAATTTTGAAAATAGTAATTGAATTTTAAAAATCCGAGAAAAATATATTTTCATTATGGGATTATATTATGCTAAATACCAGAAAAGAAATATTTTGGGACTGATTTGGTATTTTTCATGAAAATAGTTTAGTTACGAACATATGAGTTAAATATGTTATGTGAAGTAACAAAGTTGAAAATAGGATTTTATGGCTAGAGAATCCTATATAGAGTATATGCATATTTTTGAGTGATTTGATAATTGGTGATGATATCTTATGAGTATGGCATTTTTGAATGATTAAATGCATTATATGGTAAAGCGTAAACAATTGAGATAAATTGTTTATAAATTAAGAAGTGATTAAAATATTGTTATAATATTAATGATATTAGATTATGAGATTATTAAGTGATTGATAACATGAGGATATTCTTGAATCCTGGATAAATTATATTATAAATGTTTAATATTTATCCTTTATCGCATTTGATTGATTCTTTATATCATTATCCTCATGTTTATATTATGTTGAAAGTCATCTGTGGTCTGTAGTGCATAGATGGACTTGGTATGATTATGACCAGGGATTGTTCGGTATAATCATAACCGTAATTGAATACACGATTATCTTTAGCCGTAGTGCATGGATAATTTGTGGTCGTGATACTAATGAACACACGCTATCTTTGGTAGTAGTGCATGGATAATTTGTGGTCGTGATACTAATGAATACACAATTATCTTTGGTAGTAGTGCATGGATAATTTGTGGTCGTGATACTAATGAATACACAATTATCTTTGGTCGTAGTGCATGGATAATTTGTTGTCGTGATACTAATGAATACACGCTTATCTTTGGTGCGTAGTGCATGGATAATTTGTGGTCGTGATACTAATGAATACAGCTATCTTTGGTAGTAGTGCATGGATAATTTGTGGTCGTGATACTAATGAATACACAATTATCTTTGGTAGTAGTGCATGGATAATTTGTGGTCGTGATACTAATGAATACACGATTATCTTTGGGCCGTAGTGCATGGATAATTTGTGGTCGTGATACTAATGAATACACGATTATCTTTGGTCGTAGTGCATGAATAATTTGTGGTCGTGATACTAATGAATATACGATTATCTTTGGTCAGTAGTGCATGGATAATTTGTGGTCGTGATACTAATGAATACACGATTATCTTTGGTCGTAGTGCATGGATAATTTGTGGTCGTGATACTAATGAATACACGATTATCTTTGGTAGAAGTGCATGGATAATTTATGGTCGTGATACTAATGAATACACGATTATCTTTGGTCAGTAGTACATGGATAATTTGTGGTCGTGATACTAATGAATACACGATTATCTTTGGTAGTAGTACATGGATAATTCGTGGTCGTGATACTAATGAATATCCTCGCCCAGTAGTGTGTGGATGATTCGATGATATGGATTAATTATTGAAATGAGTCTCAACAATGAAATATTAATTCATGGATGTGGTAAAAGTCATCTTTGGTAGTAATACATTGATAGACTTGGTATGATTATGACCAAAGATTATTCGTAAAGATAATCATGATCAGATTGAAAACACGAATATCCTTGGCGATGGTGCATGGATAATTCGTGGTCGTGATACTATTAAGTCGCGTCTCTCAAGATTATTGGTTTTATAGTTGTATATCTTTGGCCTGTAGTGCAAAGATGAATTGTTAATGAATATCTTTGGTCGGATTGCAAAGATGAATTTAATGTTTTCAACGATAAAGGTATTCAAGGTATCCTCACCTCTTTATCATACCGTGTATGCACTTAATTTCGATGGCGAAATTCCATAAGGAGGGGAGATTGTGAGACCCCATATTTTATCAATAAAGATTTAAATTTTGTCGAAATAATTTTTAATATTATGGTGTGAATTTGAGATAATATTATAGTTGTGGGTAGTATTTATAAATTTTGCAAAGTATGCAAGTGGTTATATTATATTCGATTGGTCGGGAATATTCGATTTAGCCAGGAATATTCGTACAACTGGCTCAATCATTGGTGGACCCCACAACAGAATTATTGTCGGATTGAGAAAACGACAAAAATATTTAATTGAAATAACGACGGAAGTTTTACCATTGATACTGTTGAACTACTCGGTAGTAAAAGTATGAATACGTGTGGTTATAAGTATTACCAGTATTGATTATTGATGCTTATGTGAGAAGTCACTCAGTTTGATTCCATTATTGTCTATTAATAATATGAATTATTATAATGATAATGACGCTTTTGTTTTATTCAGATTATTAACGTAATAAAACGTAAACATCTTTTTATATAAAATGTAATACTTTATTAAAGTTATTCTATAAATAGAATATATTATATTTTATTATGCATAGTGTTGCGCATAGTGTTTTGCATAGTGTTTTGCATAGTGTTGCATAGTGTTTGCATAGTAAAATGTTTTTATATAAATAGAATATATTATATTTTATTTAAAAGATTTTTCTTTAAATATGGACCGTCGATTAAAGTAAATCAATATGGACCGCTTCATGGATTAATTACTATGCATTCTATTTTCCTATAAATAGAAGCTCATTCCTTCATTATTTTCTTACGAATTCACTTTAAACTCTAGAGAGAAAATTATAGAGAGAAGCTATAGAGAAAATCTATAGAGATAAAGAAGAAGAGTATTCTCGGTACTTCACTACTTTGATATCCAAAGTGTCTTTTACTAGTAAGGGTATTATTTGTTGTACCTGTAAGGGATATTATTCGTTTGTATTCATGAAGAGAACCTCTGTTAATCCATTCATTATTATTACATTGAATAACTCGTAAAAGTGGTATACCCTATACATAACCTCAGATATGCGGCATACCCTATACTTGGTGAAATCCTTATCTTATTCCATCCTTATTTATTCATTTGGAATAACTCAGTATACGCCAGAATCCCCATACTTGGTGATCTTCTTCATTATTCCATTCTTTATTATTCTCGCTGGAATATCCATGCGTCATGTGTTTTACACCGGACACAGTTCATTGTTTATTATTCCGCATTTATTATTACATTTGGAATATCCTCATGCGTGTGTTTTACACCTAACCCGGTTCCATTGTTTATTATTCAAATTTATTATTCTGTTGGATCATCCTGCTTGCAGTGAATTTCACCGACCGTTCCGTTATTATTATTCTCGTTGAATAACTTTGCCTATGCTGGGTAATCGCGCATGCACGGTGATTTCTTTTGTTATTCCATTCTTTATTATACCCAAATTGGTTAAAACTTTGACTTTTATACTCCATGAAATTAGTAGAATATCCTTGATATTTGTGTTTCATCCAATATCTTTTCATGGAAATATTCTTCCGATCATTCTTGAATTTTACTCTACAAAACAAAGATCTTGTTGACAATTTGGGCGTTATTAATTCTCGGATAAAATAATTCTTGAACTTATTTTATTGAATTATTATGTCATTGTCATCATCCTCATGATATATTATGTTATCTTTGGCTTACGTGCATAGATGAACTTAGTATGATTATGACCAGGGATCATTCTAAGATAATCATGGCTTGTTATAAATGATGTGATAAAAGTCCTCGGTGGCTGTAATGCAATGATGGATAGTTTTTGGTATGATTATGACCGTGGGTGATTCGGTATAGTCATGACCATTGATAATTTGATGAAAATCCTTGGCCAATGTGGTACGGGATGATTAGATGTGGTGGTTTATTTATTAAGTCGAGTCTCAAATGATAAAAATTGATGAAAACCTTTTAAAACCTAAAAGATAGTAGATTTTATTCTCTACTGACTATTTTAATGGATTGCATATATTCACTGCAGCTTAAATTGGTTGTCTATTGTATTTTATCGGTTTAACATCATTTGAAGGCTAATGATAATTTATTCGCATTATCTTAGTCATAATATTTCTTCTCGGGCTAGTTGAGCTCACCCTTTTCTTTCACCGTTCTCTTCTTGAAATGAGAACATAGCCGGGACGACGAGCCTCGGGGAACTGAGTAATGGTCCGAGGATATCATTAGTAGTCCTCACTATTCGTGAAATAGTGTGATAATAGTTGTAATGAGGACTCCTTTTGAGTTTGTATAATATCTAGTAGACAATATTTGTATTCAAACTCACGCTTTATGTCGTATTGTACACGGCATGCTATATTAGTAAGTTGTATTTGAATTTATGTACCATGTAAGTGGCGACCCAAGATGGGTGACGTATACCTAATTTTGGGAGCGTCACAATAAACAACATATTTCAACTTAGATCTAAATAAAAACACAAACAATCAACACATGTCAGATCCAAGCCTTCAAACTTCTTGTTAGACCAATCTGAGCAAGTTCTGGGTTACCTAGAACTTGTTTAGTTATGGTCAGTCAATGGGTTTTGACCACCCATATCTTGCAATCTGGATCTAACATATGCATTATTTTAAGTCCAGATTGAAGATAACATTACATACTACAAGTACAAGCTTTGTGATGGACATAAAGAGAGAAAAAGGGCAAAAAACACCAAATGACATACCCAAATCATTTTTTTTAATAAATTCATGAAGAAAAAAGAAAATCTCAGAGAGGATTTGTGTGTGTGTGTGTGTGTGTCTATATATATATATGTGTGTGTGGGTGGGTTGGTGGGTGTATGTGTGTGTGTATACATATAGAGAGGCATTAAAAAAAGGACATGAGATACTGGAGTTAATATATTAGTTTTACAAAATTTAGTTCAAGCTTTATATCAAACTTTAACTTCATAAAGTTCATTTTATTTAAAATTCATGTCAGCCTTTATTCCTTATGCATATGATACTAATATATGTGTATCTCTCATGTCTTTATAAGAAGAGAAGAAGGGAAGAGACATGTTAGATTTTTGTATGAGTGATTGTTAGCCTGCTGAAGAAATAGAAAAAAGAAAGGAAAGGGTTAATTGAGAAGATGGAAAAGCAGGGAAGGGGAAGGGAAAGAGTCGGTGTAATAAGATGAAGACGATAGTTTGAGGAAGAAAAGAACGATTGTTCATCGAGTTAACTCCTAATTAATCAAGGATCGACTCAGGGAGTTTTTCAATTAATTGAAAATTGCTTACATCAAGTGACGTCATCTTTGAACGTGTTTTTATATATAAAGATTGATGTGAGTAATTATTTAAAATCCAAAATAAGTGGATTAAAAACCCTAATTAAATAATGAATGTAGTGTGTGTTGAATCCATAATATTTTACATGGTACAAAAAAATTAATTTAAGATCTCACAAATTTAATTAGAAAGTCCAAATGAATTATTGGAAGTCCCAAATCTTAGCCAAAATTTAAGAGAAATTTCTAGAAGCTTTAATACACAAAATAAGCAATAAACAAAAATCAAAGATTGGGCTAAATTGGGGGAGTAATCACCTCTCCCCCATATCTTGCATATCTTGAATTATTTTTCAAGATATATGCAAGATATGGAGAGATTAGATTAGAGAAAATGAGAGATATATTGGGGATTTGATATATTTATATATATATATATATATATATATATATATATATATATATATAGTCCGGATCTTATGCTCACCTTTATCTAGCTCACCTTGCTCACACTCCTTTAGCGACGGATTTTAATCGAAGCGACGATTGATTCGTCATTATATGTAGAACCGTCGTCTTAACTTTTAGCGACGGACGACATATATGACGGACCAGATCAATCGCGGGCCCTACCCATCGCTAAGGGGGGGATGCGCAAGGTGAGCTGGATAAGGGGTGAGCTTAAGATTTGGACTCTCTCTCTCTCTCTCTATATATATATATATATATATATATTCCTACTATAAATACTCTCCATCTTAATTACCACTAAAAGTTTTCTACACTTTTTATTTCTCCACCAAATTACTAAGAACAAAAGAAAGAAAATAGAAGTTAAAGAGAAAGAGAGAGAAAGTCGTGGGTCACGAAAAGGAGAAGGAGAAGAGGAGAGGAGGACTTGGTATTTTCAAACTCCATAACACTTTGGAATAAGAAGAAAAGTATCCACAAAAAACAAAGGTATAAATCCTAACTTAAGTTTTGTTTAATTATTTTGATAGTTTGATAAAATAAAGAACTTATGTTCTTGAACTCCAAAAAACTTAGATCTACATATTAATGGGTGTTTTATGTATAGATCTAACCCTTTTGGGTGTTAAAATTTTGATCAAAAGAAAGAACAGCAAAACTATTTTTCTAGCTTGAGAAAACCCTAGCTTTAAGACAATTTGAAAAGTTACAACTTCAATTCTACACCTTCTTTTTGTGATCCGTCAAAGAGGAGAGTTAGATTTGTAAGTTAAATTTTAAACCAAAGTGGTAGCACTCAAAACTGTTGATTTTACAAGTCATGGGAACTATTTTAGCCAAAACAGTCCATTTAAAAGAACAAACAGGGAAAATGGCTGTTTCTGGCCAGTTCATCCCAGGGGAATTTTTGTCCGTTTTATGTGCTCTAAAATTATGAGAAAATTTGGTATATTATTATGATGAGTTAGCAAGGTTTAGTTCAAAGATGGTGATTTTTGGATGTGTAGAATGAAAGTTATCGATTTTACAAGAAATGACTATTTTAAAAGTAAATCGAAATAATTTTTGTGTTTAATTCTAAAAATTGTAAATTTTTTACTAGAAGTAGATGTATATAATAGGAGCATGCCCTGATAATTTCGTAATTTTTGGACAAAAGGATGATTTATGATAATTGTTACAAGATCTGACTGTTTTGGACCTTTGAAAAATAGTAAACGAAATTGGAAAATTCTAGAAAAAATATATGTTCATGAGAGAACTATATTATGATCATTCCCAAAATAGAAAATTTCTCATAACTATTTTGGTATTTTTCATGTAAATCTTTGAGTTATTAATTTCAATACATGTTAGTGGATAATTATTGTTGGTTATTCACATCGATAATGCTATTCTTATTCGCACATAGTGCAATTGATTTCCTGTTTTATTATTTGAACTGTGAAATAATTTAAAGTTCTTTTATTCATGTACTGTTTAGGAGTCACGTCTCAACTAGTTGTATCGGCTGGACTAATAATAAATTGCTAAATCATAAAAGATTCTATTAATTATGAACTAATTTATTATTGGAAGATGCATGCCATTTATTTCGACTAGAACAATATTGATATTATATGTTGAAATCATAACATTTCTTTGAAAACAATCTAAACCATATTGTTATGGTGCGAACTCATGATGTAAGTTTGAGATAAACAACCCTTATAAAAAAAGGAAATTTATTGTCGGACATACGACCCACGCGCTATGTTTGAGTATTATGCATAATATAGGGTACAACGGGGTTGATCTTCTCACCTACTCGCAAAAGAGTTTATTTAGTTTTTATAACTAATTTATATTCTTGAGGTAATTCAGTTTTATTAACTGGTGATTCCTCTAGTAGTTCATGATCCATTATGATCACTCAGCATGAAATCTGAGGATATCCCACTTTATTGAATATTGTTGCATTATTGCTAATTATTCCTTATCATTTGATTATTATTGAATCTTCTAAAGAATTTAACTCTTTCATTTTTTATATGTTATTCAGCATGGATTTCAAAAAAATTCTTGTTAATGACAATGATTTATTATTTAGCTACTACACAATCTTTTGACTATTGTTGAAGTTCCAGAAAGTTATATTCTTCTATATCTTTTATTGTATGCTTTAACTTACGGAGCAAATTAGTTGCTCACCCTTGTTTAAATAAAACATTTCAGCTAAAGCAGAGGTAGCAGAAGGTTCTAAGAAGGATAAAGGAAAAGCAAAGGTGACCGAGTAGTATCAATTTGTGTAATGATTATTATATTATATTTTGGTTTAAGCCTTATGTATTATAGGGCATATAATGTTAAGGTTAGTTAACCTGGGATAATGTTATAATTATGTATTAAGGTATGTAATGAATGGTGTAATTTATAATGAATGGGTAGTTAGATGTGATGTGTATGATGAATCGTGAGCACCAAACCCGAGGTTAGAGAACTCAGATTTGGGGGCATTACAGAGAATGTATGTGGGCCAATCTCCACTGGAAGCTCTATTTCTCATACAGTATCCCGTTGAGATCCATCGAAGGCTCTTGCGATAATATGATTGCTCTGGGTTTGGATGGAAATATTCCAGGGTGCTTCTTTTAAATGTT
This sequence comes from Panax quinquefolius, assembly GCA_020205615.1. Lineage (NCBI taxonomy): Eukaryota > Viridiplantae > Streptophyta > Magnoliopsida > Apiales > Araliaceae > Panax > Panax quinquefolius. Next base: position 108,790,795 of record CM035154.1, on the reverse strand, counting down.
GCACCAATCTTACTTCATTGTGCCCCATTTTATTGAGGAATTCCACGACCTTTTTCCCGGGCACTTTCCCCGCGGTCCTGACAATAGGCTTTAATACCCACCGAGGTAGATATAAAGGGTTATCCTTATGTAGGATTGTAATACAATCTGAGGTTGATCCCTCACCTTCCCCGTAATTCCATGGGAATTTCTTGAAACTGATTATGAGGTGATGAGGTCATGATGGAAACATTAGTGGTTTTGATGCGACTATCCTCATAGGAATCTTTTTTATTTCATCCCCTCTTCGTTGAATTAAGGGCACTGCTGACGTGTCTCCCTCATAGGAAATGACCGCTATAATTTCTTTCAAGTTTCTTGTCCCGGGCAAAAAAATCAATTCTTCTTCAGATAAGGCATTACTACTACTTATCATTTGTAGATCACTGTTCTCAATGAGATTCTGAATTAGATAACGGAGTGCCCAACATCCTTCAGTGTCATGACCGGGAGTGATAAAGTGGTATTGACATATCATAATCCCACAACTAGCTATTGAGAATTGCGGTTATCATCTGTTTTAGGAGATTTTTGTACTTGTACAGTATTCAATTGATATTTTATATGTAGTCTTTCAAGAAAGGATATATGATTTGTCTTTCGTATGTTGAATCAAATGTAATATTCGAGAATTTTATAAATGATATTAATAATTATATTAATAAAGAGTTAAATATTTAATTTAATATAGATACATATTGTTGTGACAAGGGATATAGTAATTCAATTAAATTAAGTAAAGTATAGAACACTATGTGTTATGGTGGAATTGATGACAAGCTTAATTTAAAGCTTATGTGAATTGCCTAGTGTAGCATAATGAAATACTAAGAAATTTATTAAGTAAATTAATTAAGGAATTATTTAATAACAAGATGGTTATTATTATTATATTAAACTAATGAGTAAATAATTAAATAATGCGATAAACTAATTTCGATTATTTTTAATTGTTTGTTATGGGCAATAACATATATTTTGTGGCCATATATTATAGTTGCTTCATGCATTAAATATAGTATAAGTTGTGCCATTAATATGTGAATAGATGTTATATAAAACTAAATGGTAAAAGTAAATAATTGTCTAAGTCATGTGAAAGAGCTTATATGACATCATGATGTGTGGTGGAAAAATCAAATGTGTATTTTAAATATGTGAGAGAAAATAAATTTAAGTAAATAAATATTGACTATTAAATATTTATTTCTATATTTATGTATAATTGAAATAATAAAGTTTTATGTAAAATAATGGGTTGTTAGTACACAACTAAATTATAATCTAACCTAATTTTAATTATTATTTGGGTTAACCCAATGTACATAGATTATATGATTTGGTGTATATGTAACCATAACTAAAACCTAGGAAATAACATTTAGTCATCAATATGAAATTATAAGCCAAAAGGGGAAATAAACCCAAGTTTACTAAACCATTTTACTGATACATGAGGAGCATTAAGGCTTGTCCCATTTTCCGTGTCCCAAGACTATCAGTCGTGTTTGGCAAAAGGGCTATAGCCTATTCTTCATCTCTTAAACTCAGAGTTGTGCAAATGATGAAAGGGGGTGTGGGTTCAATAGTGAGTGGAAACTATGCTACCGACTTCTCAATGCCCATCATTTTCTTCCATTTTCCATTGGATTCAATCTTTGGGGCAAAGCTATAGCCTAGATAAAGATTTCTCTATAAATTGGAGCTCATTCTTCATTCTTCACACTTTAATTGCTTAGATTTTAGCTTATATAGAGAGTGAGTGTGCTGAAATTTAGAGAGCAATCTGAAGTTAAGGAGTATTAATTTAGCTTCATAAAGGTAATGTCCATAAACATGTTCTTAAATTCAAGTTTTATAAGTTCTTGGAAATATTCGTGAATACTTGTTATTTGAGTCAAAAAAATTGATGATTAAAGATTGATACAATCTGTAAATTATTGTTAGATGTTGTTAATATGATCAAATACGAAAACAACGAAAGTTAAACAGATTAATTTTGTTAAGAAACGAATCTGTAGTAAGGATAATCGCTAAATATGTGAAACTATGGAAAAAAAATAGCAAGAACTTTGAATTTGATTCTTGATTTTTGTTGTTTAATTGAATTGAGTTATTACAATCATGTTAGGTATGTTTGGTAATAAGTTTGTGGAGTTTATATATCATGGGAATGCTTAAATTGTCGTTTGTATATGGTTTAAGGAGTATTGGGTCGCAATTGTTATGAAGAAACAGAGAGCAGGGGCCGAGTCTGGGCTTCTTCACCCCGGCGAAGATTGCAAGTTCAAAACTTTTGCCCCGGCGAGCTTCCTGCTGTTCAAATTTTAGCCCCGACGGAAATGGACAGAGAATCCTGGAGTTTTCTAGTGCTTGTTCAGTCCATTAAACCTAATCTCACTTAACCTTAGGGACATAAATAAACTTTAAAACATGTACCATGAGTTGTAATCACGAATTTGAATACAAGTTGCTATTTCATAAGTTATAGGAAACGTAAACTTAAACTTAAACCTAAACTGATGGATTCTAGTTTTGTGTAATATAATTAGTGTAATCAAACCTAGGGCCAAGGGTTATAAGTTAACTAAAACAGAAACTTAAACCATTAAAGTTAGTCGTGTTCATAACTAATTGATGCAATGTTTCTAAATAAGACTTTCGAAGGGAAATACAAAGTAGATTAAATAACTATGTGATTTGGCTATGTATGACTAACATGTTAACTCATCTAGTTAGGAATAATATAAACTACTCAAGCACGAATTAAAATGAGTTTCTAAGTAAAGGACTATACTAGTTACGTGAAAATAAATCTAATACATACAAACATGCATAGAAAAGGGTGTTTAGCATTATTATGTGATTTGATGAATGCTATGGTTAGTCTTTGACGTAATGAACTCGCTTAGCTTTGTAAAATGGAAATTTTATGAATAAAACTATCAATTGTTGAAAGTAAATAGAAAAGACCAAACCTAGTTTAAAAGTTCCTTAACATGTATGCGTGAATGCCTTAAGCTATGATACATGACTCAAGCAATGTTTTAAGTGTTCAAGCATGTAGTGACTATATGGAACTAACATTTTCCAAAGTGTTTTTGAGGTTTTCGAAAGTAAGAACAATGTGGATTATACATCTATGAGTTTTAAATATGTATTGAATATATGGATAGACATGAAAGTATTATGCATACAAGCCAATTATGTATGATGATAAAGCATATACTTTGTAAATAATCTTATTCATTTATTAATAAAAGTATTTATTTACTAAAGGCGTTAATTTATATACATAGTGTTGTTTTAATAATATGTGATAAACCCATAATATTAAGAAATGCTTTTAGAATCATGATTAGATGATGCTAATGATATCTAAATTCTTAGATAGCTTAAAACTAAAATATTCCCAATCAATGGATTACTAAAAGGAGGATTAGGAAATGATCATATTGATGTAATGATTTAGCATATGAATATAAATGTCCTTATTTCAGGAAACGTGTTATAAAATTTTATTTCCTTTTGCATTAAAGAAATACTTAAGTAAACTAATTAGAGAATAAGAATGAAATTTTGTGTTACAAAAAATGCCGCCCAGACGTAGTTCATTGTTTCTCCTTCAAAGGGCCTTTAGTAAAAAAATAATAAGATACAAGTTGAAGGTTGTTACATACTAGTTCAATGTTTCTCCCTCAAAGGGCCTCTCCTAACAAGTCAACTAGTCGCTGAATAGGGTCTACTTGCACTCTCTCATTATTGACTAATTCCTCCGGTGCTGTTAGTCTACGTTTGGGCGGCATTTTCTGTATCACAAAATTTCATTCTTATTATCTAATTATTTTACTTAATTATTTCTTTAATGCAAAAAGAGACAAAAATTTATAACACATTTTCTGAAATAAGGACATTTATATTCATATGCCAAATCATTACATCAATATGATCATTTCCTAATCCTCTTTTTAGTAATCCATTGATTGGGAGCATTTTAGTTTTAAGGTATCTAAGAATTTAGATCTCATTAGTATCATCTCATCATGACTCTAAAAGCATTGTTTAATACTATGTATTTATCACATATTATTAAAACAACACCATGTAGATAAATTAATGCCTTTAGTAAATAAATACTTTTATTAATAAATGAATAAGATTGTTTACAAAGTATTTGCTTTATTATCATACAAAATTAACTTGTATGCATACTACTTTCATGTCTATACTTATATTTGATACATATTTAAAACTCATAGATGTATAATCAACATTCTTCTTACTTTCGAAAACCTCAGAAACACTTTAAAAAATCTTAGTTCCATATAGTCACTACATGCTTGAACACTTCAAACATTTCTTGAGTCATGTATCAAGCTTAAGGAATTCACGCATACATGTTAATGAACTTTAAAACTAGGTTTGGTCTTTTCTATTTACTTTCAACAATTGATAGTTTTATTCGAACAATCTCCATTTTACAAAGCTAAGGGAGTTCATTACGTTAAATGTAAGACCCCAACTTTTATGAATAAAGAATAATTTTCTCGAAATATATTTTTGAATATTATGATGTGGATTTGATATAATGTTATAGTTGTGGGTAATATTTACAAATTTTGCAAAGTAAGCAAATGGTTATATAATATTCGATTGGTCGGGGAATATTCGTACGAAGGCACAATCATTGGTGGACCCCACAACGGAAGTATTGTCGTAGTTAGAAAATGACATAATTATCTTTTTATAAAAATAACGGGGGAAGTGTTACCGTTAAAATGGTTGAACTACCCTAGTAAAATAAGATGTCTACGCGTGGTTGCATAGTAGCACACGGTATTGATTATTGATGCTTACGTGAGAAGTCACTCAGTTATACTCAATTATTGCTACAGTAATTGCTGCATCATATCTCTCATATTATTGATTCGATTATTTCACAGTATCATCTGCATAATATGATATATTATTAAATCAATAATTGAGACAACAAAGTTATTCATATTATTAAATAACAATATTTACAATGTCTAGAAGTTTTGTCAATGAGAGATTTGTTCATCTAATTGCACGCCAATAAGGAGAAATCCTTATCGGAAAGCCCCCTCTTTCCTGGGAACGACCTGGTTGTTAAATATTGTGAGTTATAATATTAATGATGAATAAGTTCGTGTTGATTAAAGATGAAATTGATAGTTCCATTGTGTTGGAATTATTAGTGTTAGTGGAAATCGACATTTATTTCGATATTAATTGATGTCTAGAAGTTATACCGACCCGGTCGGATGATAATTAACCGATAAATGAGCAATTAATTGCTATTAATTCACATGATTATAACTATTTGTTCACATGTGTGTACCATTGATTCACATTCTTGTCTTTATTCACGGAGTTGGTGCAAGATTGATAATACTTGCATGACTAAGTTAAAAATAGAGGTATAGATGGAGGTACTATATCTAATTAATTCGTATTTTCACATGATTATAACTATTGATTCACATGATTGAACTATTGATTCACATTATTTACTATTAGGGGAGGTGGTGCAAGTTTGATAATACTTGCGGGACTAAATTAAAATGAAAGAAAAGTTGAAGGTATTATAATTGTAATATTTTGAGCCCCAAAATGTGCAATTATCGAAAATATATTTTCCTATAAATAGAAGCTCATTCTTCCTTCATTTCTCACCAATTCACTAAAGCTATAGAGCAATTATAGAGAGAAAGAAGAAGAGAAGTCTGCTACCTCTCTACTCCAGTATCCAGTTTCTTTCTAAGGTAAGGGGTATTATTCTTTCGTATTCATGAAGAGAATTATTTTCTTTCAATACTCGTAAGGGATATTATTTCTTTCGTATTCATGAAGAGAGCTTCTATTATTCTATTCTTTATTATTATGTTGGAATAACCTATCTGTGTGAAGTACCGCATACATGGTGAAATTCTTTTGTTATTCCATTTTTTATTATTATGTTGGAATAACCTGTCTATGCGAAGTACCGCATACATGGTGAAATTCTTTTGTTATTCCATTCTTTATTATTTTGTTAGAATATCCTATCTGTGCGGATTATGCCAGACCTGGTTCCATTCTTTATTATTCTGTTGGAATATCCTGTCTGTGCGGATTACGCTGAGACACAGTTTCATTTTTTTATTATTATGTTGGAATAACTCATGCGTGGTGGTCTATCGCATGCATAGTAAATTCTTTGTTATTCCATTCTTTATTATTTTGTTGGAATATCCTGTCTATACGGATTACGGTAGACTTGGTTCCATTCTTTATTATTCTGTTGGAATAACCTGTCTGTGTGGTCTATCGCATGCATGGTGAATTCTTCTGTTATTCCATTCTTTATTATTCTGTTAGAATATCCTGTTTGTACGGATTACGCATGATCTGGTTCCATTCTTTATTATTCTGTTAGAATAACCTATCTATGTGGATTATCACATGCATGGTGAATGACACTTCGTATTCATTCCTTATTAAATTGTGGAAATGATTTGTCTACGTGGATTACCGCTTGGCTGGTGAAAATCCATTTGCAGTTTCATATATTCTATGATACTCATTTGGTTAAAGTTTTAGCTTCTATACTCCATGAAATTTGTAGAATATCCTGGATATTTGCGCTTCATCCGGTATCTTTTCATGGAAATATTCTTCTGAGCATTCTTGAATTTTTCTCCACAAAGCAGTATCATGTTGACAACTGGGACGTAATTGATTTCAAGATAAATTAACTTATAAATCTTTAAAATTTATTGTTGAACTTGTTTTATTGAATTATTATGTCATTCTCATTATCCTCATGCTTATATTGTGATGAAAGTCATCTTTGGCTTATGTGCATAGATGGACTTGGTATGATTATGACCAGGGATTATTCGGTATAATCATGACCTGTAATTTTATAAATGATGTGGTAAAAGTCCTCAATAGCCTGTAGTGCATTGATGGAAAAATTTTTGTATGATTATAACTAGAGATTATTCGGTATAGTCATTACCATTGATGATTTAATGAATATCCTTGGCCCGTAGTGCAGGGATGACTCGATGATGTGGTTTATTTATTAAAATTTGTCTCTCAGCCGATAAAATTGATGAAAACATTTTAAATCATAGAAGATAGTAGATATCATACTCTACTTGACTCTTCTAATGGAATGCTTATTCCGCTACAGTTAAACTTGATGTCTATTGTATTTTATCAGTTTAATATTGTTGAAGACTAATGATAATTTATTCTGCATTATCTTAGTCATAATATTTCTTACTGGGCTAGTTGAGGTCACCCTTTCTTTCACTGTTCTCTTCAGGAAATGAGAATGTAGCAGGGACTAGTCGGGGAAGTGAGTGACGGTCCAGATGATAGCATTAGTAGTCCTCACTATTCTGTTAAATAGTGTGACAATAAATGTAATGAGGACTCCATTGAGTGTGGATATTGTCTAGATGACAATATTCTTATTAAAACTCTTAGATTATGTTTTGTCATATTTTACACGACTGTTGTATAATTAAGTTGTATTTGAATTTTGTACTATGTATCTGGCGACCCAAGATGGGTGATGTATACCTATGTTGGGGGCGTCACATCAAAGACTAACTATAGCAATCTAGAAAGAGAAAGTGGGATAATAACAACAACAGAAACAACCATCGAGCACGAAGCCACCAAGGAGGGTTTAAGAAGAGAGCGGAAGGATGCTCGAAGTGCAGGAAGTACCATCAAGGAGAGTGCTGAAAGGGGCGCAATATTTGTTACAACTACGGTTAGAAGGGGCACATTTCACCGAACTGCCCAAAGCCAAAGAAGATCAAGGGGTGTTTCACTTGTGGCTCAACTGAGGATCAGATCAAAGACTATCCAAAGAAGGGGAATAATGAAGGAAAGTTTCAAGGAGTTGAAGAAGATGTTTAGTGAGGCGCATGTAATGTCATTGCCGGATGATGCGAGAGGCTTCGTGGTGTATAGTGATGCATCGCGATAGTTGAAGGATTATGAAAAATGATACCCTACCAATGACTTGGAGTTAACGACAGTAGTTTTTGCGTTGAAGATATAGAGGCACTATTTGTACGGAGAAAAATGTGAGATATACATAAATCACAGGAGTCTGAAATATATCATCACACAGAAGGAGTTAAACATGTGACAATTGAGGTGGTTGGAATTAATCAAAGACTATGACTGTGAGATTCTTTATCACATAGGAAAGGTGAACGTAGTAGTTGACGCATTGAGTAGAAAAGGAAGGGAAAAGTTGTTTATGCTGACATCTCAGGAGGAATTAATTAAAGAAATGAAGAAATTGGAAATAGAAGTAAAGGAATTCGAAAGGTCCGAGGGAAAATTAATTGTAATGAAAGCTCATCCGACATTATTGGATAGAGTAAAGGTATCACAAGAGAAGGATGAAGAATGCGAGAAGATAAGAAAGAGAATAGTAGAAAATGAAGAAGAAAAGTTCAAGGTAGATAAGGACGGTATATTGAGATTTGAAGGTCGATTATGGGTGCCAGCTGTAATTGAATTAAGAGAGGAAATCTTGCATGAAGCAAACAATCCGACGTATTCTGTTCATCACGGAGGCACGAAAATGTACCGAGATCTTAGACAACACTTTTGGTGGCCTAATCTGAAACAGGAAGTCGCAGAGTGCGTCAGTAAATGTCTCACTTGTCAATGAGTCAAAGAAGAGCACCAGTGGCCGAGTGGTCTACTTCAACCATTTCCAGGCTTCTCTGTCCATTTCTGTTGGGGCTAAAATTTGAACTACAAGAAGCTTGTCGGGCTGAAAGTTTTGATGTGACGCCCCCAAATCCGGTTATCTTCCAACCCGACAGATGGTGTCTACGGTGCTACAGTTCACACAATCATTCAATTGAAATGCCTGAAAAGAATGAATATGTCTTATATATATATATATTGAAAATCTATATCAACATTCCCCATGTTCTTTATAACCAATTACATTTGTGCTTGTCATAATATCAAATATTATCATTACAACCCTATACTATTACAGAGTTATTCTACGGGTTCATCTTCGGCTTTCCTTTATCCTTGCCGAATCCTTCGGTTCGTTCGGTCTTAGCTACATTCATATGGTTCAAGCAAGAGTGAGTATGACTAGCTCAGCAAGTACAACAATTTTATTAACAATATGCTTGAATCACACAAATTTTATATCTTCAATAACTGAACAATAGTTATAAAGTACTATCGATAATTCAAAATAGCACTTCTCTTTTCTTTAAAACGTTTTACAATGACAATATTCAGTAAAACATCAATTTCGGTCCAAGACCTAGAGCATTTCATACTTTCTTTGAAAAGGACATCCCGGCACAAAGTCCATAAGTCTGGAATTTCTTACGAGCACGTCTACGTGATCAGCCTATAGTACTCTATGTTGATCAACACTACATTCATTAAATGTATGTACGTTTAAGTTGTGGCAACCTCATGTTCCTGTCGTTTTGACGACAAAACATTTTAGCATACTCACTCTTCATTTGAAAACCACACCAATATAACTTGGTAAAACATTGACCATACTTTAATAGATTGTAAGAAATCCCAACATTTTAAGTCTAGCCGAAAGAATTGGTTTTGCTTCATCATAAATCAATACATGCGTAAGAATACATGATCCACAAAGCTTGTCTAGATTGAACTTAGACAAGGGTTAGAATACTTGTCTTCAGCGTCTGCTACTATTATTATACGTTCACGTTAAGTCTTTAAGGTCTCTACAATAGATAATCACATTACATAACACATTAGGTCATGAATAAATATGTATAGTTCCTAATGAATCTTACCCTTCTTCTCAATATAATTTTGTATTAGATTTGTTACTATTGGTTCCGGCTTTCCAATATCGTTCTCATTGTTTTTACGTTCATGTTTGATTACTTATCTTCAATCTTTATGTATCATAATTAACGTTTAACAATGCCTTAACAATGTTGTAAATAAGTTTTACTTCATTGTTAATCAGTTACCATTGATTCTATACATTCAAACCTTCACATCGTGTACTCCTTAAGGTCGGCAATCATTTAACGCGCCATCATACTTATTCAACTCGAGTTGTGGCGGCGGTTAGCGATGAGCGAGCCCTACTTTAAGCAGCAATGACGCCACACACATAACTCAATTGGTCATGCCGTGGCATGACTCTGTAGTAGGTCTGGGCATGACACTGGCTCTGTAGCGTCATCTTTAAGCCTTGGGCTGGCGCTGCGGCGCCAGCTCTGTGCACCAGGTAGTTGATAGTTTTGATTTGCACAACGAACTTCCCGGACTCCAAATTTGATCATTTAAGTCAGAATTGGCTTGTTCAAAAGTTATTAGCTCACAAATCACATACTCTACATGTTCATGCAAGAATTTTATATTTTTGACTTCGTTTACTCAAAATTCACCTATTGGTTCATTTTTAACGAAAATGATAAACGTCCGTGAACGTTCAACGCTCATTTCTTCGTTCTAAGTCAGAATTCGGCCATTCTCGAGCTCGCAACTCTATAATGCCAAATAAGACTTGTTCCCATCAAAAACCAACGTTTTCGAGCTAAAGATCAAAATATGATCTCTAATCCAAGAATTTCATGAATTCGACGATTATCGTCCAATTGTGAGAATTTCGGTATAGCTTCGTTACTTATAATTTGATTATCATTCCAAATGGACTCTATCCATCATATTTACATTTCAACCTACATATTACATGAACTTATTTTCATGATAAGTTATGGCTTATTCTTCATGAGTTTATAACTTATCAAAGTATAAACTACTTATAGTTCTAATTCTCATGACTTATTATAGTATAAGTCTTTTATCCAACATTCTTACATACTTTTAACATACCAAATTCATTCATGTAAACATGTTATAAGTCTTAAAAATTCTTCCTTAGTTCATAGCATATTTATGAACAAAGTGCTTATTCTCGGCTTATTAGGACTTAAGTCCTTAGATTATTTATTCCTATCATTTCTTTGCATACATGATCATTAATCTACCCTTCTCTTATCAACCTATAATGGTAGAGATGGAAGACCAATGACATGAGATCATTACCTTTGTTGAACTAGCTTTCTTCTTCTCTTTTCTAACAAATGAAAGTAGCTTATTCTTGCTTATTCTCTCTAACCAATAAGTGGTATTATGTTGGATGAAATTAACAAATGAGAAATGATCTAACAAGTCTCATATTTATAGAATTGGCAAAGTTAGGGTAGTTTAGTCATTTAAGCCATCTCACCTCGTTAATCTAACCTCCTTACTATTCATTGCTTCCTAATTAAGTAAACTTGGCCTCCACAAATCATATCCTTTGCTTGCTCATCACTTTATTTTCTTGGTCACCAAGATTAACCAATTGATCATAGGTTGCCCCATGGATCACCTTAACCCATTGGATCCTTACTTTGGGCTTTAAGTTCACTTAACATAACTAATGATTTGGGCTTGCATTTAAACAAACACTTGGGCTTTACATTGACAAACACTTGGGCTTGCACATTAATTCTATTGGACTTTACAACTTGCTAACAATCCTACAAGTCCAATTCATTTGGCTAAAAGCCTTATTACATATTCTCTACGTATTATACTCATATTCTGACTCGTATATTAATTCATAATATACGATATTCCATCCTTCATACATAATTGTATCATACTTCGTGTAATACTCGTATTCAATACCTCGTACAATACATACGTGTCATACGATCAATACATTCGCTTACTTAACACTTTATTTTTCTAACATTCTCGAATTACGTCCGCATGCGAAAAATTAAATTTTCCATAGTTGAATTCTTATTACATAATCCAACTCACTTCGATATTCTATCGTTACGTATTTCTCGGAAGTTCAAAAATAATTCCCGACCAAAAATTGATAAATAGTGTTTTTCAAAAAATTTCTCGAAAAACTTTTATTTTTGACTTAGAAATTCAAACACTTTAATTATCTCACATAGTCGAAATACTGCGACATTCTGACATTTCTAGGTTATAGAACGACATTCATCTTACTAACATGTAATAATAACAAGTAATATAATTTTATTCATTATTTTATTAAAGAAAATTGTTTTACAAAAGATCCGAATTTCTCGGTCGTTACATTTGAACTGGCAAAAGAAGCCTAGACTCTGCCCCTGCTCTCTGTTTCTTCATAATAGTTGTGACCCAATACTCTTAAAACCATATACAAACGATATTTTAAGCATTCCCATGATATATAAACTCCATAAACTTATTACCAAACATACCTAGCATGATTCTAACAACTCAATTCAATTAAATAACTTGTATTCATTGATGAATTCAATCGCATCTTCTATTCAAATTCGTGATTACAACTCATAGTACATGTTTTAAAGTTTGTTTATCTAGCTAAGGTGAAGTGATATTAGGTTTAATGGACTGACCAAGCATCAGAAAACTCCAAGCTTCTTTGTCCATTTCCGCCGGGGCTAAAATTTGAACTACAAGAAGCTCGTCGAGGCAAAAGTTTTGAACAAGCAATCTTCACCGGGGCGAAGAAGCCCAGACTCGGCCCCTGCTCTCTGTTTCTTCATAACAGTTGTGACCCAATACTCCCAAAACCATATACAAATGACAATTTAAGCATTCCCATGATATATAAACTCCATAAACTTATTGCCAAACATACCTAGAATGATTCTTGATTATGCTTTGTTGGATGATGAGAATAGCTCTGATAACCTCTCTTGGTTCTCAAAACCTCCAAATCCCTCTCAATTTTCCTTAGAGCTCTATCTACTCTCTCACAAATACTATGTTCATCACTTTCTCTATACTAAACTGATATATGATATAACGTAATAATATAAATCATGTACTTATGTTTATCAGTTACGGAATTAAGAAAGTAAATTCCATCAGTTTTTAAATTCAAAAGCCATAAGGCTTGTTTGGCAAAACTAGATTAAAATAATAATTCAAAAAGCCTTAAGCTTTGTTTGGTAAAACTAAATTAAACTACTTTAATTTATTTTAATAACTCATTTACCATATAGTTTAATTGTCACACTTTTTTTAATTAAATTCTAATATTCAAATTCAATTCAATTAAAGTTAACATAACGCAATAAATCAAATTCTCACATACTTATAATTCCCATTAAATTATAATTTACTTAAAAATCACTAAATCTCCAATTTAATTATTAAATTAAATTGGAACAACATTATAATCATTTAAAAATTCATTTAATTCAATTATCCCAATTAAATTAAAATTTTAACTACAAAATTACTAAACATAAATTAAATTAATAAATTAAATTACTCTACAACATTAACACGACTTTTATTTACTTATTCAACTCAATAAATAAATTAACCAAAATATTTATTCAATTCAATAAATATTTTAAAATCACATACAAAAATCTAGTTCGTTACAGGTACACAGACCCCATTTAATAAAATTCATACATTCTTGCATCTAACCAAAATAAAATCCAATCACATCGGTCAATATTCCATAATCAATCTCATTTATTATCATTCATATCACCATATACATCAATAAATATAATATAATCTCGTTTGTAATGGAGCCTAGGTTTAAATATATTAGTTGTATTTAAATTTTAATTCTTGCACCCTTGGGTTTGACCCTTTTGGTTCACTTGGTGGCTCTAGTGAACCAAACTAGAATAAAAGTCTATAATCAATCCTACCTATTCTATATGTGCATGCTGATATTATATATATATATATATGTATATATATATATATATATATTATAGAAACATGCTTCGCATGTTAAATAATATGACGATTATTATATATATATATATATATGTGTGTGTGTGTGTGTGTGTGTGTGTGTGTGTGTGTGCGCGCGCGCGTGCGCGTGCTAAACAAGATGAGACAATTAATAATAACCCCTCAAAGAATTTATATTAAGTCCTAAGAATTCAAAGATATTTGGAATATCGAACTTCGCCTTTTAGCATGATAAAATTAATAGAGTATTAAATATTTAATATGAGTTTGTTGTGTCACCACAAGGCAAGTATTAAATATTTAAGATGCTAGTTTATCACATTTGATGCTTACAAAGAAAATTGAACAATGTTATTTTGTTGTGTCACCACAAGGATAATATATTTCTTTTTTGAATATATGGAAGTGCAAGATTGGACTTAACTTAGATAATTTTGATTCGGATGTCTCATCACTTGACCAAAATAATCTAAGAGGCAAAAGAAAAAGAGTTACATGATGATGTAATTGATAAGGAGTTGTATACCTATTTATTTATATATACTTTGTTGTGTCACCACAAGGCTGTATATATTTGAAATGTGATCCTTATTCTCACTAGCAAAAACATTAATTATATTTTTATCGAACTATATAGATGAGGGTAATATAGTTTGAAGAAAATAGTGGGAGATACCAATATAAAATAAGACCTAATTTATTTTAGTAAAATAAATTAAATAAATGAATGTTTGCTAAACAAATGTTGTTTTTTCACATGCAGAAATTTGAAAATATCACACTCACTAATTTCACTTCGTAGCATATTGGATGCTAATAGACAGACCAAACTGAATTACATGGACTGGTTAAGGAATCTTATAATAGTTTTCACTGCTGAAAAGATTTTTTATATCCTAAATTCGTTTGTCCCTGCAAATGTTGCAAAAACAACCTCTAAGGAAGAGATTGCTACTTTCAGAAAGTAGCAAAATGATGCGTATGTGGTTCAATGCATCATGCTCGCACCCATGAGTAACGAGCTTCAGTGTTGATAAGTGGTATTTTTACCTACTTATTGAATACCAATTATTGCGAATTGTGCCCATCTCAAGTACATTTTATTGTGTTTTAGTTGCATTTCACGTTATTTTGCATTGCATTTACTTACAACTCCTTTTGGTGAATAAGTGCAGGAATCGGCTTGATTTTGGTGGTATTAGAGGGCACGAGGCTAATGGATGCGTGAAGGCAAGGCACAGGCGGGGATGTGCATGGCATGGAGGTACAATGAAGCAAGAGATCAAGCATGAAAAGAACAAATAGCAGCAGCAGATGATGTAAGCTAAACCGTAACCGTGAATCTGCAAGTTCAAGTTGGCCATGAGGTAGGAGCGTGCGCCCGCGTGAGAGGTTGGCTGGACAGTCGACATTACAGAAGTTTCGCACCCGCAGAGACATAGGTTTGGAGAGGCGATGCATTACAAGGCGATGATCGTTGATGCTATAATTTTGTTTTAATTTTAATTTTTAATTAAATGAATTGTAATTGGTTTTTAAACGATTCTGACTGGTGTCAGACAAACAACTAGATAACTTTTAGCGTATTTCACATCATAAAATTTAGGGTTTACACCTTTGGAGAGATTCCAACGTAGAACGAAGCCAAAACGTCTACTTCTCCAATTCTTCTTGGGATTATCTACCATTGTGGATTTTTATTATTGTTTATTGGATTTCTATGAGGATTTAAACATTGATCATTGATTTCTATTCAGCGATTGGTTTTGATCGTTCTATCTTTCTTATTTTAATTGTTTGTTTATTGATCATGTTTAGCGTTGATCCCACAATGGCTTTTGGTTCAGACATAAACTAAACTCCATTATGGGATTCTAACGGATTTTAATATGTAGTTTGGTTGTACACTTAAATGTTAGGGTTGTTTTGCATATCATATGGGATATTTATCATGATTGTTTTACATGTATGATTGCTTGATCACCATTCGTCTCAGTACTTGTATGGAATTGACAATGAACATATATGTGACGCCCCCAAAATAGGTCCATTCCATCCAACCCATTCTGAGTCGCCAAATACATGGTACAGAAATAACTACAACTTTATTAATACATTTGTCGTGCAAAATACAACAACATATATACTGTGAGTTTAAATACAGATATTTCCATCTAGACAATATCCACACGCAAATAAATCCCCATCATAATTATTGATACATTATTTTACAAAAATGGTGAGGACTACTAAACAACTCTCTCTAGAACCTTCATTCCATACCCCCACTAGTACTTCCGCTACATTCTCGCCTCCCGAGAAGAAAAAATGGAACAACAAGGAAAAGGGTGAGCTCAACTAGCCCAAGAAAGAATATTATGACTAAGATAATATACAACAAATTACCGTTAGTCTTCAATAGGAAAAATCTAATATAATACAATAGACAACAAATTTTAAATCAATATTCGCAGAGAACTAATAATTCATTAGAAGAGTTAAGTAGAGAATGCAAACTACTATCTTCTATGTATGAATTTAAAAGTTCATCGCCTATCTTTTATCCTGTAACATCAATCAATATACATCCGAATCAAATATTCATCTTTGCACTACAAAGCAAGATATTCATCGATTAATCATGTTCATCTAAACACATGTTCATCTTTGCACTACTACCAAAGATATTCTTCGAAATCATTCATCTTTGCACTACAGGCCAAAGATATTCAATAATATCATCATTTAAGACTGAGGATGATGAAAAATATTTTTAAAGAAACGAATCCAGTGAAACAAAATGACAAGGATTAAGGATTAAGGATTCGTACTTTATTTTATCCATGTCCAAAAATACCTCAAAAATAATCATAGTGGTGTAAAATTCAAGAATGATCAAAACATGGATACAATCAAAGCTAGTATCCAGAATAGATATTTTGGACGAAAAGAAATTTTTTTATTTTTCGATGAATAGTGCCGTATTCGTGAATAATAACTCCGACACCAAAAGATAGAAATTCCACACAAAAAACATCTTCACGCTTCATGAATAGTACTCGTGAATAGTAACTCGTGAATAGTAACTCATGAATAGTAACTCGTGAATAGTAACTCATGAATAGTAACTCCGACATGAAAAAGTTCCAAATTTGATAAAAATTTCCAACCAATATTTTGGCATAATGATATTGAAGAAATAATATCATTTTCGAATAAAATAACATCTCTTACCTCGAAAGACAGTACTTCTAGTTGAAACACCGGATATAGGCTATGACTTGAACTTGCACAGTATAGCAATACTCAAAGTATACTCAAAATACTCACAAGAATACGCTCGATAATATAGAGAGAGAAAACTTCAGTTTCTGGTGTGATTTTCAATTCTAACCTAAGCACCCTATTTATAGGAAATTGCTTAGAACACCAAAGCAGAAAATTTATTATATTAATAATATATTATATATATATATATTTCTATGCCAACCAAGAATCCTTAAATCAGCATGTTTACAACACATGGGGGGCCAACCAAAACAATAAAAACGTTTTTGTTGATATAAATAATTAAAACTTCCAAAAATCAATTATTTCGGAGCTTCGGAACTTCAATAATTCATAATAAATAGCACTTTTATCAGAAAAATTCGAATTTTGCGAGTTTTTATAGGAAATCCAATTCTCTACAACTTTGCAGAAGAAAGTTTTTCCAAATTCCAAACAAAATTTGACCGAAATCCACAAACGGACGATTTTACAGGCTATAATCAAATTTCAGTCAATAAATGGGGTCCACCGACATGTTTAACATGTTTTAAACATTTATTGCAACAAAAAATACTCTTCCTCCTCGTATACTCATATATCCCACATTCGTTGTAAAAATATCACCGTTATTATATTATTAAAATATAATAATACATTTAAATGAATTATCTTATCGTAAAAAGATAAAATTTCAATTTTCAACAATTGTCACATTAAAATTTTTCTCCATCTATATCCACATAAAATCAATATTTTCCTCATCATATGAATCAATAATTAATTATTCACAAATAATATTACGTAATCACAATATTGACAACCGTGCGGTTCCTGTGAAAGAGGGGCTTTCAATAAGGATCTCTCCTTCTTGGCGCATTAGGTGACCAAACCTCTCCTTAGATGTAACTTTCTAGACATTGCCAATAATGTTATCTAATAATATTATTCGATAATATGAATTATTGCTTCGATAATGAAAAATACCGTAGTAATGACAATTATTGAACAACAACAATATAAAATATCAACGCAAAGAATTATTAAATCAATAAAATATCGAATAGTAATTATCGTAACAATTATTGAGTAGTGCCTTCTTACGTAAGAATCAATAATTGGTGCAATACCGCAGCTACCGCTCAACAATGCGTATTAGTGTGTTTTAACCACCGGGTATTCCAACAAGATTAATGGTAACAACTACGCCAATTATTTATAAACAACTTATATTTGTCGCTTTTCTTCATCCAATCGCTTTCCGTTATGGGGCCCAAAAAGATCATACCGTCAGCATTTAATATTCCTCGACGACAAAGATTTAATATTCCACGACCAAACGAATATTCCCCGACGATAATGAATATTTTATAACCACTTGCTTATTCGAAATATTTGCGTATTTTACCCATAACTATCCACATTAATCAAATCAACCATTACTATTTCAAAATAATAAATAGAGGAAAATAAATTTCATTTATTAATAATTTGGGGTCTTACAATATAGGTATGGATTGTAATCATGATAGCATGCGAATATGGGGCTGTTGTATATGGCTTGAGTATTTTGTGAACCAGATAGGCGATATCTTTTTTTCAATAGTATGAGCTAGAATAAGGGCTTGAGCTTAAAATCAATATAATTGCAATTTCACATAGACATATAGTGATTTTGGTTGTATTAGTGATTACATAGAGTCTAACATCTATAGATGTTGTATAAGTAGGTTATAGTGCATTGAAAAATGGTTATAACTCTATTCGTGCTCTTGGCTATTTTCTTGTGATATGTGAACATTTCTTGCATGATAGTGGCGATTAGGTGAAATATTAAATGAAGTTAGGGTCCCATTATTTCCAGATTATATTTATTCCATTTGTATTCTTATTTTCAGTTTTTATTCACAATTAGTTTAATTCAACACTTTTAGTCATTAGTCTAGGCATATAAATTTGGTGAGTTAATTGATGCATGATAGTTAAATTTAACAACTTTCTCTGTGGGATCGATACTCTACTTACTCTGTATTACTTGTTGACCCGTGTATGCTTGCATGAGTTAGAGCTCTTTTATTAGAACTATAAAAGAGGCAACAAGTGTCAGCATGAAACCATGGATGCTCCTACTATAGTGCTGCACCTCCAAGAGATGTATGGTTAGCAAAGTAGGACTGCTAGATATGAAATATCTAAGGAGCTCTTCTGATCTCGAATGACCGAAGGCACTACTGTTGAGACTCATGTCCTTATATTGATCAATTTGATTGAACGTCTTGGACAACTTGTGTTCGTCATGGACAGGGAGTTAAGTCAAGATTTAGTCTTGCAGTCACTCCCTGCCAGCTTCTCACAATTTGTTATGAATTTTAACATAAATAAGTTAGATGTCAACTTGCCTGAATTACTTAACATGTTGAAAACTACTGAAGGTCACTTCCCATCCAAGAAGAACCCTGTCTTAATACTAGATTATTCTTCCAAGAAAAGAAAAAGGCCCAAGGTATCTTCTGAAAAGACGAAATCCAAGAAGGGTAAGGGGTAAGGCAAAAGTGAAGGATCAAAAGAAACCTGATCCAACTAGCAAAGGAATTTACTTTCTATTGCAACAAGTCGGGTCACTGGAAAAGGAACTGCAAGGATTATCTTGCAAAAGAAAAATAGAAGAAGCTTGGAGAAGCTTCGACCTCTAATCAAGGTTTATTCATGATTGAAATTAATTTTTTTGAAATTAAAAGTTCTACTTGGGTATTGGATACCGAATGTGGTTCTCACATATGTAATACTATGCAGGGACTGGTCAGAAGTAAAAAGATGAACAAGGATGAGGTCGTCCCTCGAGTAGGAAATGGTGCAAAGGTTGCTACATTAGCTGTAGGGACATATTGTTTAGCACTGCCTACATGCAAGTCCATTAATTTAAATAATTGTTATTTTGTTCCGAATATCATAAGAAACATTATTTTTATTTATATATTAGATATGGATGATCCTGACATTATAATAAAGAACAACATTTGTTCTATTTATATAATAATATTTTATATGGTATTGATAATTTGCGAAATGGATTGTACATACTTGACTTGCATAAAAATATACTTCAAACTAAATAAACTAAGAAAAAGAAAAGAGATAATGTTAATTATACCTACATGTGGTGAAAGTAGTATGTGTGAGACCCCAAATTTTATGAAATAAAAGTATTCAATTTTTCTATTTTGATAAATAGTTAAATTGATAAAAGTTTAAAGTTAAGGGACATTTTTGAAAAATTTTCAAAGTAAGCAAGTTGTCATAAACTAATCTGTGGTAAAACACGCGTGGTTGTATAGTAGCACACGGTATTGATTATTGATGCTTATGTGAAAAGTCACTCAGTTATACTCAATTATTGGTACAATAATTGCTGCATCATATCTCTCATATTATTGATTCAATTATTGTCATAATATCATCTGCATAATATTTTATGTTATTAAATCAATAATGAGACGACAAAATTATTCATATCATTAAATTGCAATATTTACAATGTTTAGAAGTTTTGTCAAGGAGAGGTTTGGTTACCTAATTGCGAGCCAATAGGGAAAAATCCTTATTGGAAAGCCCCCCCTTTGCTGGGAACGACCTGGTTGTTAAATATTATGAGTTATAATATTAATGATGAATAAGTTCGTGTTGATTAAAGATGAAATTGATAGTTTCATTGTGTTGGAATTATTAGTGTTAGTGGAAATTGACATTTATTTCGGTAATAATTGATGTCTGGAGGTTATATTATTCGATCAAATATTCGGGGCACTTTTTGTGTCAGAGTACTATTCACGAGTTACTATTCACGGATTACTATTCACCCGATTACTATTCACTCTAGTATTATTCACTCGGGTATTTGGGACACTTTTTATGTCATAGTACTATTCACGAGTTACTATTCATGAGTTATTATTCACGGGTTACTATTCACTCAAATTACTATTCATTCTAGTATTATTCACTCGGGTATTTGGGACACTTTTCGTGTCGGGATACTATTCATGGGGTACTATTCCTGAAGTACTATTCACGGGGTACTATTCACCCAAAAAAAATATATTTTTTTTCGGTCCAAATCATTTTTGCGTACAATATTATTACATGAGGAGATGTGCTAATTTTTTAGATTGTTGTTTGAAATTATAATAGTAAATCAATATGGATCGTTGGTTTAATGTTTTAATAGTAAATCAATATGGATCACTGGTTTAAAATTTTAATAGTGAATCAATATGGATCGCTGGTTTAAAGTTTTAATAGTAAATCAATATGGACCGTCCGTTTAAAAGTAAATCATTCTGGACCGTTCATGAATTAGTTACTATTCAGTCCATTCTCCTATAAATAGAAGCTCATTCCTTTATTATTTCTTATGAATTGTCTGAAACTTTAGAGAGAGAAATTATAGAGAGAAATTATAGAGAGAAGCTATAGAGAGAAAATCTATCTGAGAGAAAGAATAAGAGAAGTCTCGCTACCTCACTATTCCAAAGATCCGCTTTTCTTCTAGGTAAGGGATATTATTATTATAGTAAGGGGTATTATTTCTTTCAGTATTCATGAAGAGAACTTCATTATTCCATTCCTTATTATTCTTCGTTGGAATAACTCAGATATCTGGAAGTACCACATACATGGTGAAATTCTTCATTTATTCCATCAGTATTATTATGTTGGAATAACTCATACATCAAGCATCGCATACATGGTGAAATTCTTCATTATTCCATTCTTTATCATTTTGTTGGAATATCCTGTCTGTGCATTTACGCATGACCTGGTTCCATTATTTATTATTCTGTTGGAATAACCTGTCTGTGCGATCTATCGCATGTATTGTGATTTCTGTTGTTATTCCATTCTTTATTATTCTGTTGGAACATCCTGTCTGTGCGTTTACGCATGACCTGGTTCCATTCTTTATTATTCCGTCGGTATATCCTATCGGTGCATATTACGCCTGACCTGGTTCCATTAATTATTATTCTGTTAGAATAACCTGTCTGTGCGGTCTATCTCATGCATGGTGATTTTTGTTGTTATTCCATTCTTTATCATTATGTTGGAATATCATGTCGGTGCGTATTATGCCTGACCTTGTTCCATTAATTATTATTCTATTGGAATAACCTGTCTGTGCGGTTTATCGCATGCATGGTGACTTCTGTTGTTATTCCATTATTTATAATTTTGTTGGAATATCCTCGCTTGGGCAATTTCGCCTCGACTTCGTTTCGTTCTTTATTATTACGTTTAATATCTCTTGCAATGCGTTCGCATGACTGCTCCATTCTTTATTATTACATTGGGAATAACTTGTGCATGCGATCTATCACACGCATAGTGAATCCTTCTATTATTCCATTCTTTATTATTCTGTTGGAATAACCTGTCTATGTGGATTACCCCATGCATGGTGAATGATCTTTTGTATTCATTCCTTATTAAATTGTGGAAATGATCTGTTTACGTGGATTATGATGAAAATCATAATATAAGCATTGGACTGTTGATTATAATGAAAGTCATTATAAAAGTATTGGACTGATGAAAATCATGGGTATATGTAGTATTAGTAAGTGTTATGATGAGTTATGTTGGTTATTATGTGAAAACATGAAAGTTTCTTAGAAATCACAAAGGGTTGAAAATCAGATTTTGGTGAAAATGGAACATGAAATTCAATTGACCATATCTCCTATTATATTTCAAATTTTTGAGTGTGGTCAAGTTCTAGAGTTAGATATATGAGTTTTCTAACTCATCCAAGTGGAATCATTGGAAAAGGTGTTATAGATTTTCGTGTGGACTGATTTTAGCAAAGGAGTCAAAAACTGCAAAGTACCAAAAAGCTACTACCCAGAAATTTAAAAGGGCATTTTCGGCCACTTAGTTTGTGAAATAAATTCCGGCCTTTTAAGACATGAAAATATATGCTATAAAGTACTTCATGTCCAAAAATGAGCTCATTCCGACTTAAAATGAGCAAGTTATGACTATTTCAATATTTAGGTTTTTCTGACAAAAAATGCTATAACCGGAGTTCTATAACTCCGATGACCATGAAATTTAAACTGGAAGCTCACGTTAACATGTGTAAGATCCTGCCAAGATTTGGGAATTTCAAGAGTTAAACTTGAGGTAGCTAATTTCTTAAGGAATTAATTAGAAATTGATTTTTGAAAAATACTTAAGGGAGTTGAAAAATTATAAAAAAAAATACTTGTTGTGTATGAAATATATGTATATATGTTTGGACAAAGGATAGAAAATTAATAAGTTGATTTGATAATTTTTCATGGAAATGGTTTAGTTACAAACATATGAGTTAAATATGTTATGTAAAGTTGTAGAATTGGTAAATAGGATTTTAGGGCTTGAAAATCCTATATAATGTATATGCAGATTTTTCATGAGTGATTTGATCATTGGTGATGAAATCTTATGAGTATGGCATTTTTGAATGATTAAATGTATTATTTGGTAAAGTGTAAACAATTAAATTAAATTGTTTATAAAGTTTAAGAAGTGATTAAAATATTGTTATATATTAATAATATTAGATTATGAGTTTATTAAGTGATTGATAATATTTGGATAAATTTAAAGTCTTTAATATTTATCCTTCTTTTCGTTTGATTAATGCTTATATCATTGTCATCATTCTCATGTTTATATTGTGATAAAAGTCATCTTTGGCTTACGTGTGTAGATGGACTTGGTGTGATTATGACCAGGGATTATTCGTTATAGTCGTAACCGTAATATGACGGATGATGTGGTAAAAATCCACAGTGGCCTATAGTACATTGATGGACAGTTTTTGGTATAATTATGACCAGGGATTATTCGGTATAGTCATGACCATTGATGATTTAATGAATATCCTTGGCCCGTAGTGCAGTGATGATTCGATGATGTGGTTTATTTATTAAGCTGAGTCTCAGCGATTAAGTTGATGAAAAACTTTTTAAATCATAGAAGATAGTAGATTTTATTCTCTACTTGACTCTTCTAATGGATTGGTCGTTCCGCTGCAACTATGGTTGAAAAGTTTTATCATCTACCATATGTTCTAAATCTCTGATTTATTACTGACGAAGGCAATTGATAATTTAATTATCTTTAGTCTCGATATCCTTTACTGAGCTATTTGTGCTCACCCTTTTGGTTCACAATTCCTTTCAGGTAATAAGAGTGTAGCTGGGTCGAGCAAGGATAATAGGGGAATAGAACGGTTGTCTATAGCTGTTGAGGTTCTCCCTAAATAGTATGGAAATAATTTTATTGATGACTTTAGATAAGTGTGTCGTATTGTATACGTCATTTGATATTTAATTTTGGTGAACCGAATAGGGTGAGGTGAACCCAACTTTGGAAGGGTGTTTTGCCACTATCATACAAGATGTCTAATGACATACAACCTTGTGTTATCATAAGACAAGGTTGTGCATATCCACTTGTTGATTATATCTACGAGCACTACCTATATGATCTTGGAGTTTATTTGAAATATAATTTTCACTTGGAGACAGTGGAGATAGTTATATGTCAAGAGAAGACTCACCATTGGAAAGAAAATGATTGTAATCTTCTCATTTTTCTTTGGGGTCTATTAGGTCAACCAAGGATAATTCTGTGGACATATGATATCTATCATAACCTGTAGGCGCGGGCCTCCCATGTATACGGGTTTCCTTGAGCACTTCCCAAAGATTTTAATTTCTAAAATAGTTTTTGACTATACTTTTATGTAAAGTATCATTGTAAGGATGTGGTCGAGGCACCATGAGAGTTACATACATTTGTATTAAAATTCACAGTTAACTGTGGTAGTATTCTATACGATAGTTCAACAGTTGTATAAATGAAGTTTGTATTTGATTTTTATAGTGTGATATCTGGCGACTCAGAATGGGTCGTGTAGACCTATTTTGGGGGCATCACAAATGGTATCAGAGCTTAGGGATATGGTCGCTGGCGGAGATATGGGTCTAGAAGTAGGAGGGGAGAGACGAATAAAATAAACGCTAGTGTGTGACTTATCTAAGCTGAAATTGTTTACTTGATAAGTTGACAAATTGTGGTATGTCAATTAACCTTTGTTTTGAAGGTATATTTTAGAATGATATCTGAAATACAGGAGATGAGCAATGGGAAAATTATGATACAGAGGATATAACCGAGAAGGTACAATCCGAAAAGAAAGCAAGGTATTCTAATCTCTTCAAAATACCAAGTACGTAAATTTTGAGGGTGAAATTTTATAAGGAGGGGAGATTGTGAGACCCTAAATTTTATGAAATAAAAGTATTCAATTTTTCTATTTTAGTAAAAAGTTAAATTGATAAAAGTTTAAAGTTAAGGGTCATATTTGAAAATTTTTCAAAGTAAGCAAGTTGTCATAAAATAATCGGTGGTAAAATACGGCGTCAGTTGCAAGAGTAGCACGGTATTGATTATTGATGCTTATATGAGAAGTCACTCAGTTATACTCAATTATTGCTACAATAATTGCTGCATCATATCTCTCATATTTTTGATTCAATTATTGTCATAGTATCATCTGCATAATATTTTATATATCATTAAATCAATAATTGAGACGAAAAAGTTATTCATATTATTAAATTGCAATATTTACAATGTCTAGAAGTTCTTTCAAGGAGAGGTTTGGTCACCTAATTGCACACCAATAGGGAGAAATCCTTATTGGAAAGCCCCCCCCCCCTTTCCTGGGAACGACCTAGTTGTTAAATATTGTGAGTTATAATATTAATGATGAATAAGTTCGTGTTGATTAAAGATGAAATTGATAGTTCCATTGTGTTGAAATTATTAGTGTTAGTGGAAATCGACATTTATTTCGATAATAATTGATGTCTGGATTTTATATTATTCGATCGGGTATTCGGGGCACTTTTTGTGTCGGAGTACTATTCACGAGTTACTATTCACAGGTTACTATTCACCCAATTACTATTCACTGTAGTATTATTCACTTGGGTATTTGGGACACTTTTTGTGTCGGAGTACTATTCACAAGTTACTATTCACGGGTTACTATTCACCCAAATTACTATTTACTCTAATATTATTCACTAGGGTATTTTGTACACTTTTTCGTGTCAGAGTACTATTCACGGGGTACTATTCTCGAAGTACTATTCACGGGGTACTATTCACCCGAAAAATATATTTCTTTTCAGTCCAAATCATTTTTGGGTACAATATTATTCCATAAGGAGATGTACTAATTTTTTCGATCGTTGTTTGAAATTATAATAGTAAATCAATATGGATCGTTGGTTTAAAGTTTTAATAGTGAATCAGTATGGATCGCTGGATTAAAGTTTTAATAGTGAATCAGTATGGACCGTTGCTTTAAGTTTTAATAGTAAATCAATATGGACCGTCCGTTTAAAAGTAAATCACTTTGGACCGTTCATGAATTAGTTATTATTCAGTCCATTCTCCTATAAATAGAAGCTCATTCCTTTATTATTTCTTACGAATTCACTGAAAATCTAGAGAGAGAAATTATAGAGAGAAGCTATAGAGAGAAAATCTATAGAGAGAAAGAAGAAGAGAAGTCTGTTACCTCACTATTCCAATATCCACTTTTCTTCTAAGGTAAGGGATATTATTATTATTATAGTAAGGGGTATTATTTCTTTCGTATTCATGAAGAGAACTTCTATTATTCCATTCCTTATTATTCTGTTGCAATAACCAGTATATGCGAAGTACCGCATCAATGGTGAAATTCTTCTGTTATTCCATTCTTTATTATTATGTTGGAATAACCTATCTATGCGAAGTACCACATACATGGTGAAATTCTTCTATTATTCCATTCTTTATCATTCTGTTGGAATATACTGTTTGTGCATTTACGTATGACCTGGTTCAATTATTTATTATTCTATTGGAATAACCTGTTTGTGCGGTCTATCGCATGCATGGTGATTTCTGTTATTCCATTCTTTATTATTCTGTCAGAATATCCTGTTTGTGCGTTTACGCATGACCTGGTTCCATTCTTTATTATTCTGTCGGAATATCCTATCGGTGCGTATTACGCCTGACCTGGTTCCATTAATTATTATTCTGTTGGAATAACCTGTATGTACGGTCTATCGCATGCACGGTGATTTCTGTTGTTATTCCATTCTTTATCATTCTGTTGGAATATCTTGTCGGTGTGTATTACGCCTAACCTGGTTCCATTAATTATTATTTTGTTGGAATAACTTGTATGTGCGGTCTATCGCATGCATGGTGAATTCTGTTGTTATTCCATTATTTATTATTCTATTGGAATATCCAGTCGGTGCAAATTTCTCCTGACCTGGTTCCGTTCTTTATTATTCTGTCGGAATATCTTGTCTGTGCATTTACACATGACCTTATTCCATTATTTATTATTCTGTTGGGAATAACATGTCTGTGCTGTCTATCGCACACATGGTGATTCCTTTCTTTATTATTCTATTGGAATAACCTGTCTATGTGGATTACCACATGCATGGTGAATGATCCTTTGTATTCATTCCTTATTAAAATGTGGAAATGATCTGTTTACCTAGATTATGATAAAAATCATAATATAAGCATTGGACATTTGATTATGATTAAAGTCATAATAAAAGCATTGGACTGATGAAAATCATTGGTATATGTAGTATTAGTAAGTGTTATGATGAGTTATGTTGGTTATTATGTGAAAACATGAAAGTTTCTTAGAAATCACATAGGGTTGAAAATTAGATTTTGGTAAAAATGGAAGATGAAATTCAATTGACCATATCTCCTATTATATTTCAAATTTTTGAGTGCGGTCGAGTTCTAGAGTTAGATCTATGAGTTTTCTAACTTATCCAAGTGGAATCACTGGAAAAGGTCTTGTAGATTTTCGTGTGGACTAATTTTAGTAAAGGAATCAAAAACTTTAAAGTACCAAAAAGCTACTGCCCAAAAATTTAAAAGGGCATTTTTGGCCACTTATTTTGTGAAATAAATTCCGGCCTTTTGAGACATGAAAATATATGGTATAAAGTACCTCCTGTCCAAAAATGAGTTCATTCCGACTTAAAATGAACAAGTTATGACTATTTCAATATTTAGGTTTTTCCGATGAAAAATGCTATAACCAGAGTTCTATAACTCTGATGACCATGAAATTTAAACTGGAAGCTCATATTAACATGTGTAAGATCTTGCCGAGATTTTGGAATTTTTGGAGTTAAACTTGAGGTAGCTAATTTCTTAAGGAATTAATTAGAAATTGATTTTTGACAAATACTTAAGTGAGTTGAAAAATTATAAAAAAATACTTGTTGTGTATAAAATATATGTATATATGTTTGGGCAAAGGATAGAAAAATAATAAGTTGATTTGGTAATTTTTCATGGAAATGGTTTAGTTACAAACATATGAGTTAAATATGTTATGTGAAGTTGTAGAATTGGTAAATAGGATTTTAGGGCTTGAAAATCCTATATAAAGTATATGCAGATTTTTGATGATTGATTTGATCATTGGTGATGAAATCTTATGAGTATGGCATTTTTGAATGATTAAATACATTATTTGGTAAAGTGTAAACATTTAAATTAAATTGTTTATAAAGTTTAAGAAGTGATTAAAATATTGTTATATATTAATAATATTAGATTATGAGTTTATTAAGTGAATGATAATATTTGGATAAATTTAAAGTCTTTAATATTTATCCTTGTTTTCGTTTGATTAATACTTATATCATTGTCATCATTCTCATGTTTATATTGTGATAAAAGTCATCTTTGGCTTACGTGCATAGATGGACTTGGTGTGATTATGACCAGGGATTATTCGGTATAGTCATGACCGTAATGTGACAGATGATGTGGTAAAATCCCTCGGTGGCTTTGTAGTGCATTGATGGGCGCTTTTTGGTATGATTATGACCGAGGATTATTCTAAGATAGTCATAACCATTGATGATTTAATGAATATCCTTGGCCCGTAGTTCAGTGATGATTCGATGATGTGGTTTATTTATTAAGCTGAGTCTCAGTGATTAAGTTGATGAAAAACTTTTTAAATCATAGAAGATAGTAGATTTTATTCTCTACTTGACTTTTCTAATGGATTGCTCGTTCCGCTGCAACTATGGTTGAAAAGTTTTATCATCTACCATATGTTCTAAATCTCTGATTTATTACTGACGAAGGCTATTAATAATTTAATTATCTTTAGTCACGATATTCTTTACTGGGCTATTTGTGCTCACCCTTTTGGTTCACAATTCCTTTCAGGTAATAAGAGTGTAGCTGGGTCGAGCAGGGATAACAGTGGAATAGAACGGTGGTCTATAGCTG
The DNA here is from genome assembly GCA_020205615.1 of Panax quinquefolius. Taxonomy (NCBI): domain Eukaryota; kingdom Viridiplantae; phylum Streptophyta; class Magnoliopsida; order Apiales; family Araliaceae; genus Panax; species Panax quinquefolius. The sequence continues at coordinate 108,761,275 of CM035154.1, read as the reverse complement.
TTGAGGTTCTCCCTAAATACTATGGAAATAATTTTATTGATGACTTTAGATAAGTGTGTCGTATTGTATACGTCATTTGATATTTAATTTTGGTAAACCGAATAGGGTGAGGTGAACCCAACTTTCGAAGGGTGTTTTGCCACTATCATACAAGATGTTTAATGACATACAACCTCGTGTTATCATAAGACAGGGTTGTGCACATCCACTTTCTAAGTATATCTACGAGCACTACCTATATGACCTTGGAGTTTATTTGAAATATAATTTTCACTTGGAGACAGTGGAGATAGTTATATGTCAAGAGAAGACTCACCATTGGAAAGAAGATGATAGTAATCTTCTCATTTTTCTTTAGGGTCTATTGGGTCAACCAAGGATAATTACGTGGACATATGATATCTATCATAACCTGACGCACGGGCCTCCCATGCACGAAGGTTTCCTTGAGCATTTCCCGTAGATTTTAATTTCTAAAACAGCTTTTGACTATATTTTTATGTGTAAAGTATCATTGTAAGGATGTGGTCGTGGCACCACCATAGAGTTACATACATTTTGTATTAAAACTCACGCTTAATCGTGGTAGTATTCTATCTGACGCTTTCATGCTTATATAAATGAAATTTGTATTTGATTTTTATAGTGTGATATCTGGCGACTCAGAATGGGTCGTGTGGACCTATTTTGGGGGTGTCACAGTATGCACACAAGCCAATCATGTTGAAGATAAAGCATATACTTTGTAACAATCTTATTCGTTTATTAATAAAAGTATTCATTTACTAAAGGCTTTAGTTTATCTACATGGTTCTGTTTTAATAATATGAGATAAACCCATAGTTTAAAGCAATGCTTTTAGAATCATTATGAAATCATGCTAATGAGATCTAAATTCTTGGATAGCTTAAAAACTAAAATATTCCTAATCGTTAAATTACTAAATTGGAGATTAGTAAATCCAGATAGATTGGTACATACGTGGCTTGTTCATTAGATTAGCATGATTGATCTCATGATCATTTGTTTGGAGACACTAAAGCAAGTATGTAGGTACTTATTAGAGAATAAGTTGACTTAACGTGGCTCGCTAAGGAATACCTAATGGAGTTTTTCTTGTCTGTCAATAGGAATTCTTATAGTGATAGTAGTACAAGTGATCCTTGGACTTCAGATCATCATAGTATCTTTTATATGATGAGTTATATTTTGACTTATTTCTTAAGACACTTAGGGTATATACAAGTGTGATGCCCCCAAAATAGGTCCATTCCATCCAACCCATTCTGAGTCGCCAAATACATGGTACAGAAATAACTACAACTTTATTATTACAACATATAAGCGTGAGTTTAAATCTGAGATATTGCCATCTAGACAATATCATGGCGCTAAAATTAGGTATCGTCACCCATCTTGGGTGCGCCACTTACATAGTACATAAATTCAAATCTGAACTTACTAATATAAGCGTAGGTATACAATCTGACATAAAGCGTGAGTTTGAATACAAATATTGTCTACTAGATATTATACAAACTCAAAAGGAGTCCTCATTACAACTATTATCACACTATTTCACAGAATAGTGAGGACTACTAATCTTATCCTCTGGACCATTACTTACGTTCCCAGACTAAATCTAGCTATGTTCTCATTTCACGAAGAACGATAAAAGAAAGGGTGAGCTCAACTAGCCCGATGAAGAAATATTATGACTAAGATAATGCGAGAATAAATTATCATTAGCCTTGAACGATGTTAAGCGATAAAATACAATAGAACAACCGGTTTAAGCTGCGGTGGAATAAACAATCTATTAAAAAGTTGAGTAGAGAATAAAATCTACTATCTTTTAGGTTTTAAAAGGTTTTCATCAATTTTTATCATTTGAGACTCGACAATAAATAAACCACCACATCTAATCATCCTTGTACCACGGTCAAGGATTTTCATCAAATTATCAATGGTCATGACTATCTAAGAATCACCCACAGTCATAATCATACCAAAAACTATCCATCGCATTGCATTACGCCACCGAGGACTTTTGTCACATCATTTATATCAAGTCATGATTATACCGAATGATCCTCGGTCATAATCATACTAAGTTCATCTATGCCGTAAGCCAAAGATAACATAATATAACATGAGGATGATGACAATGACATAATAATTCAATAAAACAAGTTCAAGAATTATTTAATCCATGAATTATTAACGTCCAAATTGTCGACATGATCTTGTTTTAGAGAGTAAAATTCAAGAATGATCGGAAGAATATTTCCATGAAAAGATCTTCGGATGAAGCGCAAATATCAAGGATATTCTACTAATTTCATGGAGTATAGAAGTCAAAGTTTTAACCAACCGGGTATAATAAAGAATGGAATAACAAAAGAAATCACCATGCGTGCGGTGATTGCAGATGAGGCGTGTTATTCAACGAGAATAATAATAACGGAACCGTGTCGTGAAATTCACACCCAGCGGGATGTTCCAATGAATAATAAAGATGGAACCGGATCCATTAAAACACATGATAGATATTTCCAATGAATGATAAAGATTTTAACCAGTCCTGTAAAACACATGAGCATGGATGTTCCAACAGAATAATAAAAAGCGGAACCAGTCCTGTAAAACACACGCATGTGATGTTCCAATGTAATAATAGAAGAATGTTGTGAGACCCCAGTTTTATCAATAAAGATTTAAATTTTGTTGAAATAATTTTTAATATTATGGTGTGAATTTGAGATAATATTATAGTTGTGGGTAGTATTTATAAATTTTGCAAAGTATGCAAGTGGTTATATTATATTCTATTGGTCGGGGAATATTCGGTTTAGCAGGGAATATTCGTACAACGGCTCAATCATTGGTGGACCGCACAATGTAATTATTGTCACGATTGAGAAAACGACAAAATATTTTATTGAAATAATTCGGAAGTTTTACCGTTGATCTTGTTGAACTACTTGGTAGTAAAAGTACGATGTCGTGTGGTTGTTAGCATAGTAGCACACCGTGATTGATTATTGATGCTTATGTGAGAAGTCACTCGGTTTGATTCCATTATTGTCGATTAATAATATGAATTATTATTATAGCGATAATGACGTTTTGTTTTATTCAGTATTATTAACGTAATAAAATGAAACATCTTTTATATAAAATAGAATACTTTATTAAAGTTATTCTATAAATAGAATATATTATATTTTATTATGCATAGTGTTGCATAGTGTTTTGCATAGTATTGCATAGTGTTTGCATAGTAAAATGTTTTATATAAATAGAATATATTATATTTTATTTAAAAGATTTTTCTTTAAATATGGACCGTCGATTAAAGTAAATTAATCTGACCGTTCATGGATTAGTTACTATGCATTCCATTTTCCTATAAATAAAGCTCATTCCTTCATTATTTTCTTACGAATTCGTTGAAACTCTAGAGAGAGAAATATAGAGAGAAGCTATAGAGAGAAAATTATAGAAAGAAGAAGAGTATTCTGCTTACTTCACTACTTCTATATTCAGGTTTTTTTTACGGTAAGGGGTGTTATTCTTTCTTCTTGAAGAGAACTTACATTATTCCATTCATTATTATTCTGTTGGAATAACTTTGTAAAAGTGGCATACCCTATACATAACTTTTGTATCGCCAGCATATACCCTATACTTGGTGAAATCCTTATGTTATTCCATTGCTTATTATTACATTGGAATAAAGCGTATACGCTATTTACCCTATACTTGGTGACATTCTTCTATTATTCTCATTGGAACATCCTGTCTGCATGTTTTTTACCTTGACTGGTTCCGCTCTTTATTATTCTGCTTGGAACATCACATCATGTGTTTTACACCGACTGGTTCCGCCTTTATCATTCTCGCTGGAATATCCTATCTGTGTGTTTTACACCGGATCTAGTTCCATCTTTATTATTCTCATTTGGAACATCCTCGCGGTGTGAATTTCACCGACTTTGGTTCCGTTATTATTATTATGTTGGAATAACTCCGTCTGTCGAAGCACCGCATGCATGGTGATTTCTTTTGTTATTCCATTCTTTATTATACCCAAATGGTTAAAACTTTGACTTCTATACTCCATGAAATTAGTAGAATATCCTTGATATTTGCGTTTCATCCAAAGATATCTTTTCATGGAAATATTCTTCCGATCATTCTTGAATTTTACTCTACGTAAACAAATATCATGTTGACAATTTGGGCGTTAATAATTCATGGATTAAATAATTCTTGAACTTGTTTTATTGAATTATTATGTCATTGTCATCATCCTCATGTTATATTATGTTATCTTTGGCTTACGTGCATAGATGAACTTAGTATGATTATGACCGTGGATCATTCGGTATAATCATGACTTGATATAAATGATGTGACTAAAGTCCTCGATTGGCACAGAATGCAATGCGGTTGATGGAAAGTTTTGGTATGATTATGACCGTGGTGATTCAAAGATAGTCATGACCATTGATAATTTGATGAAAATCCTTGGCGGTAATACGAGGATGATTAAATGTGGTGGTTTATTTATTAAAATTTGAGTCTCAAATGATAAAAATTGATGAAAACCTTTAAAACCTAAAAGATAGTAGACTTTTATTCTCTACTTGACTCTTTTAATGGATTGCTTATTCCATTGCAGCTTAAACCGGTTGTCTATTGTATTTTATCGCTTTAACACCACTTGAAGGCTAATGATAATTTATTCGCATTATCTTAGTCATAATATTTCTTCTTGGGCTAGTTGAGCTCACCCTTTCTTTCACTTTGTTCTCTTCGTGAAATGAGAACATAGTTTGAGACGAAGCCTCGGGGAACGCAAGTAATGGTCCGGAGGATAGCATTAGTAGTCCTCACTATTCTGTGAAATAGTGTGATAATAGTTGTAATGAGGACTCCTTTTGAGTTTGTATAATATCTAGTAGACAATATTTGTATTCAAACTCACGCTTTATGTCAGATTGTATACCTACAGCTTATATTAGTAAGTTGTATTTGAACTTATGTACCATGTAAGTGGCGACCCAAGATGGGTGACGATACCTAATTTTGGGGCGTCACAATTTGGTATCGAGCTTAGGGATATGATCCCTGGCTAAGATGTGAGAATAGTACTAGGAGGAGAGCGGGGAATTCCTTCCGCTAGTATGACCTACCTAAATTTATTTGGTATTTAATTGGTCGGTCGTAGTATAGGGATAATATGTTGCATGTTAATTAACCCTTGTTTTGTGATGGTGTTTGTATTTAGATGTTGTGAATAGGGCTCGCTTATTGGAGCGTGATAATGAGTCACTCAACCAAAAGGTAACGACCAACAACACGATAATAATCATACTGCGTGAATTTAATTATCGAACAATGATGACCATCGTGGAGAAATTATCATGCCAAGAATGGTAACCACTTGGTGGTAATCATGGCCAAGATAATAGAAGTGGAAATTTCAAGAAGAAAGGTCATTTAGCTCGATTTTGTCGTGCACCAAAGTCAAGTCCAATTGGGACGGTGGCACCAAAGGCGGATCTGGATAAAACAAAGTCGGTGGTTTCATGAAGAGCGTTTTTCATGACTTCTTAAAAGAAAGTGACTCGAACGAAGTTAGCACGAGTTAGTTAATTATAAATTCTTGCAAGTCTATACCTTATTAGATACCTGGGTTCTACCCATTCTTTTATCTCTCTTGCTTTGCGTTCAACGCTTTAAATTTGACTCCTGAGAAATTAGACTTTGATTTATCTATTGAAACTTCGTTGGGAGAAACCTTCGTTACCTCCACTGCTTATTAATCTTGTTGTTTCAAATAAACACTTTCACGCTACTTGCCTATCTTATCTCTTTGAAAATACTTGCCTTTGAGGTAATTTTTGAAAGCGATTGATTAACTACTCATTATTCTTTTTGTAAGGTTGTTAGCTTTCATATTCCTAACCAACCCGTTATACTGAATTCAAAGTAACCAAATCCTAAAGTTAATCAACGTTATATCAAGCCATAAGTAAAGAGCTGATCCTTTCGTTGTTGACTTCCTTGTGTGGAATGCAACAAAGCCGACTTCTTCAGAGGCGACGTCGTGATCAAGATGGCAAGTTGATAGGTATCATTGTGAGGTGCCATCCAGGTTAAGGGATAGAAGTCACAGTTGGTATTAATGTGACGTACTATCCAAGTCTTGGACGAGAGTCACAGTTTTGAATGATATTTCTATTATTAATAAATTTCCTGGCGTATTCTTGAAGACTTCTTAGCCTACTTAGAGCGTGAAATCGAATTTCGTATTGACCCCAGTATAAAACCCATTTCTTAAACCCTCAAATATTTCTTCAACTAAAATGAACTGTTTACGTGGTTTATGATGAAAGTCATAATAAAAGCATAGGACTGATAAAAATCATGGGTATATGAAGTATTAGTAAGTTTTATGATGAGTTATGTTGGTTAGTATGTGAAAACATGAAAGTTTCTTAGAAATCACAAAGAGTTGAAAATCAGATTTTTGGTGAAAAACGTAACATGAAATTCAATAGACCATATCTCCTATTATATTTTGAATTTTTGAGTGTGGTCAAGTCCTAGAGTTAGATCTATGAGTTACCTAACTAATCCAAGTGGAATTACTGGAAAAGGTATTGTAGATTTTTGTGTGGACTGATTTTAGCAAAGGAGGCCAAAGCTGTAACTTTCAAAAATGCTACTGCCCAGAAACTTTAAGGGGCTGTTTCAGCCACTTAAATTATGAGAAAAATTCTGGCCTTTAGGGACATGAAGGTATATGGTATAAAGTATCTCCTGTCCAAAAATGAGCTCATTCTGACTTAAAATGAGCAAGTTATGACTATTTCAATATTTAGGTTTTTCCGATTTAAAATGCTATAACCGAGTTCTATAACTCATGACCATGAAATTTAAACTAGAAGCTCACGTTAACATGTGTAAGGTCCTGCCAAGATTTGGGAATTTTTGGAGTTAAACTTGAGGTAGCTAATTTCTTAAGGAATTAATTAGAAATTGATTTTTGAAAATAGTAAATGAATTTTAAAAATTTAGAAATATATATTTTCATTATGGGACTATATTATGCTAAATCCCAGAAAAGAAATATTTTTGGGACTGATTTGGTATTTTTCATGAAAATAGTTTAGTTACTTAACATATGAGTTAAATATGTTATGTGAAGTAACAAAGTTGAAAATAGGATATTATGGCTAGAGAATCCTATATAGAGTATATGCATATTTTTGAGAGATTTGATAATTGGTGATGATATCTTATGAGTATGGCATTTTGAATGATTAAATGCATTATATGGTAAAACGTAAACAATTAAGATAAATTGTTTATAAATTTAAGAAATGATTAAAATATTGTTATAATATTAATGATATTAGATTATGAGATTATTAAGTGATTGATAACATGGGGATATTCTTGAATCCTGGATAAATTATATTATAAATGTTTAGTCATCGTGGCACAGTAGTGCATAGATGGACTTGGTATGATTATGACGAGGATTGTTCAAAGATAATCATAACCGTAATTGAAAAACATAATTATCTTTGGTAGTAGTGCATGGATAATTTGTGGTGGTCGTGATACTAATGAATATCCTTGGCACAGTAGTGCGTGGATGATTCGATGATGTGGATTAATTATTGAAATGAGTCTCAAAGAATGAAATATTAATTCATGGATGCGTTCAAAGTCATCTCGTGGCTTACGTTCATAGATGGACTTGGTATGATTATGACCACGGATTGTTCTAAGTATAATCATAACCAGAATTGAAAACACAATTATCTTTGGTAGTAGTGCATGGATAATTTGTGGTCGTGATACTAATGAATATCCTTGGCACGTAGTGCGGGGATGATTCGATGATGTGGATTAATTATTGAAATGAGTCTCAAAGAATGAAATATTAATTCATGGATGCGTTCAAAGTCATCTCGTGGCTTACGTGCATAGATGGACTTGGTATGATTATGACCAGGATTGTTCGGTATAATCATAACTCAGTAATTGAAAACACAATTATCTTTGGTAGTAGTGCATGGATAATTTGTGGTCGTGATACTAATGAATATCCTTGGCCCGTAGTGCGGGGATGATTCGATGATGTGGATTAATTATTGAAATGAGTCTCAAAGAATGAAATATTAATTCATGGATGCGTTCAAAGTCATCCGTGGCTTTACGTGCATAGATGGACTTGGTATGATTATGACCGTGATTGTTCGGTATAATCATAACTCAGTAATTGAAAACACGAATATCCTTGGCGATTGGTGCATGGATAATTCGTGGTCGTGATACTATTAAGTCGCTGCGTCTTAGCATTATTGGTTTTACAACAGTATATCTTTAGCTTTGTAGTGCAAGATGAATTGTTAATGAATAGCTTTGGCGATTTCAAAGATGAATTTAATATTTTTAAACGATAAAGGTATTCAAGGTATCCTCACTTCTTTCATATCAGTCATCGCACCCTAATTTCGAGGGCGAAAATCCATAAGGAGGGGAGATTGTGAGACCCCAGATTTTATCAATAAAGATTTAAATTTTGTTGAAATAATTTTTAATATTATGGTGTGAATTTGAGATAATATTATAGTTGTGGGTAGTATTTATAAATTTTGCAAAGTATGCAAGTGGTTATATTATATTCTATTGGTCAGGGAATATTCTTGGTTTAGCGGGAATATTCGTATAACTACCAATCATCATCGGTGGACCCCACAATGTAATTATTATTCGATTGAGAAAACGCGACAAAATATTTTATTGAAATAACGGCGGAAGTTTTACCGTTGATCTTGTTGAACTACTTGGTAGTAAAAAGTACAATGTACGTGTGGTTGCATAAGAAGACACCAGTATTGATTATTGATGCTTATGTGAGAAGTCACTCATTTGATTCCATTATCATCGATTAATAATATGAATTATTATAATGATAATGACGTTTTTGTTTTATTCAGATTATTAACGTAATAAAATGTAAACATCTTTTATATAAAATAGAATACTTTATTAAAGTTATTCTATAAATAGAATATATTATATTTTATTATGCATAGTGTTGCATAGTGTTTTTGCATAGTATTGCATAGTGTTTTCATAGTAAAATGTTTTTATATAAATAGAATATATTATATTTTATTTAAAAGATTTTTCTTTAAATATGGACCGTCGATTAAAGTAAATCAATCTGGACCGCTCATGGATTAGTTACTATGCATTCCATTTTCCTATAAATAAAGCTCATTCCTTCATTATTTTCTTTACGAATTCATGAAACTCTAGAGAGAAATTATAGAGAGAAGCTATAGAGAAAAATTATAGAAAGAAGAAGAGTATTCTCGCTACTTCACTACTTCTATATTCATTCTTTTACGGTAAGGGTGTTATTCTTTCTTCTTGAAGAGAACTTCATTATTCCATTCATTATTATTCATTTGAATAACTCGTAAAAGTGGCATACCCTATACATAACTCGTGATACGCCAGCATACCCTATACTTGGTGAAATCCTTATGTTATTCCATTGCTTATTATTCTCATTGGAATAAACTCGTATATACGCTGGTTTACCCTATACTTGGTGACATTCTTCTATTATTCTGCTGGAACATCCTGCTCATGTGTTTTACATCGACTCGTTTCCGCTCTTTATTATTCTGGCTGGAACATCCATGCTCATGTGTTTTACACCGACTTCGGTTCCGCCTTTTTATCATTCTGTTGAATATCCTATCTGTGTGTTTTACACCGGATCCGGTTCCATCTTTATTATTCTCGTTGGAACATCCTCGCTTGCAGAATTTCACCGACCCGGTTCCGTTATTATTATTATGTTGAATAACTCATCTATGCGCGGCACCGCATGCATGGTGATTTCTTTTGTTATTCCATTCTTTATTATACCCAAATGGTTAAAACTTTGACTTCTATACTCCATGAAATTAGTAGAATATCCTTGATATTTGCGTTTCATCCAAAGATATCTTTTCATGGAAATATTCTTCGATCATTCTTGAATTTTACTTCACGAAAACAAAGATTATCATGTTGACAATTTGGACGTTAATAATTCATGGATTAAATAATTCTTGAACTTGTTTTATTGAATTATTATGTCATTGTCATCATCCTCATGTTATATTATGTTATCTTTGGCTTACGTGCATAGATGAACTTAGTATGATTATGACCGAGGATCATTCTAAGATAATCATGACTTGATATAAATGATGTGACTAAAGTCCTCGGTGGCTGTGAATGCGTTGATGGAAAGTTTTGGTATGATTATGACCGAGGGTGATTCGGTATAGTCATGACCATTGATAATTTGATGAAAATCCTTGACCGTGGTACGTGGGATGATTAAATGTGGTGGTTTATTTATTAAAATCGAGTCTCAAATGATAAAAATTGATGAAAACCTTTTAAAACCTAAAAGATAGTAGACTTTATTCTCTACTTGACTCTTTTAATGGATTGCTTATTCCACCGCAGCTTAAACCGGTTGTCTATTGTATTTTATCGCTTTAACATCATTGAAGGCTAATGATAATTTATTCTCGCATTATCTTAGTCATAATATTTCTTCTTGGGCTAGTTGAGCTCACCTTTCTTTCACCGTTCTCTTGTGAAATGAGAACATATATGGGGGACGAGTCGGGAACGAAGTAATGGTCCGAGGATAGCATTAGTAGTCCTCACTATTCTGTGAAATAGTGTGATAATAGTTGTAATGAGGACTCCTTTTGAGTTTGTATAATATCTAGTAGACAATATTTGTATTCAAACTCACGCTTTATGTCGTATTGTACACCATGCTTATATTAGTAAGTTGTATTTGAACTTATGTACCATGTAAGTGGCGACCCAAGATGGGTGGCGATACCTAATTTTGGGGGCGCCACAACTTGGTATCGAGCTTAGGATATGATCCCCGCCTAAGATGTGAGAATAGTACTAGGAGGGGAGAGACGGGGAATTTCTTCGCTAGTATGACCTACCTAAATTTATTTGGTATTTAATTGGTCTCACGTATAGGGATAATATGTTGCATGTTAATTAACCCTTGTTTTGTGACAAAGTGTTTGTATTTAGATGTTGTGAATAGGGCTCGGTTATTGAGCGTGATAATGAGTCACCAACCAAAAGGTAACGACCAACAACACGATAATAATCATACCGGCCAGTGATGCGACCATCGAACAATGATGACCATCGTGGGAGAAATTATCATGCCAAGAATGGTAACCACTTCGGTGGTAATCATGGCCAAGATAATAGAAGTGGAAATTTCAAGAAGAGAAGGTCATTTAGCTCGATTTTGTCGTGCACCAAAGTCAAGTCCAAATTTGGGACGGTGGCACCAAAGGCGGATACGGATAAAACAAAGTCGGTGGTTTCATGAAGAGCGTTTTTCATGACTTCTTAAAAAGAAAGTGACTCGAACGAAGTTAGCACGAGTTAGTTAATTATAAATTCTTGCGAAGTCTATACCTTATTAGATACCGGTTCTACCCATTCTTTTATCTCTCTTGCTTGCGTTCAACGTTTAAATTTGACTCGGGAGAAATTAGACTTTGATTTATCTATCAAACTTCGTTGGGAGAAACCTTCGTTACCTCCACTGTTTATTAATCTTGTTGTTTCAAATAAACACTTTCACGTTACCTGTCTATCTTATCTCTTTGAAAATACTTGCCTTTGAGGTAATTTTTGAAAACGATTGATTAACTACTCATTATTCTTTTTGTAAGGTTGTTAGCTTTCATATTCCTAACCAACCTGTTATACGAATTCAAAGTAACCAAATCCTAAAGTTAATCACTGTTATATCAAGCCATAAGTAAAGAGCCCGATCCTTTCGTTGTTGACTTCCTTGTGTGGAATGCAACAAAGCCAGACTTTCTGTAGGCGACGTCGTGACTGAAGATGGCAAGTTGATAGGTATCATTGTGAGGTGCCATCCAGGTTAAGGGATAGAAGTCACAGTTGGTATTAATGTGACGTACTATCCAAGTCTTGGACGAGAGTCACAGTTTTGAATGATATTTCTATTATTAATAAATTTCCTGGCGTATTCTTGAAGACTTCTTAGCCTACTTAGAGCGTGAAATCGAATTTCAGATATTGACCCCAAAGATAAAAACCCATTTCTTAAACCCTCAAATATTTCTTCAACTAAAATGAACAGTTTACGTGGTTTATGATGAAAGTCATAATAAAAGCATAGGACTGATGAAAACCATGGGTATATGAAGTATTAGTAAGTTTTATGATGAGTTATGTTGGTTAGTATGTGAAAACATGAAAGTTTCTTAGAAATCACAAAGAGTTGAAAATCAGATTTTTGGTGAAAAACGTAACATGAAATTCAATAGACCATATCTCCTATTATATTTTGAATTTTTGAGTGTGGTCAAGTCCTAGAGTTAGATCTATGAGTTACCTAACTAATCCAAGTGGAATTACTGGAAAAGGTATTGTAGATTTTGTGTGAACTGATTTTAGCAAAGGAGGCCAAAGTCTGTAACTTTCAAAATGCTATCGCCCAGAAACTTTAAGGGGCTGTTTCAGCCACTTAAATTATGAGAAAAATTCTGGCCTTTAGGGACATGAAGGTATATGGTATAAAGTATCTCCTGTCCAAAAATGAGCTCATTCTGACTTAAAATGAGCAAGTTATGACTATTTCAATATTTAGGTTTTTCCGACGAAAAATGCTATAACCGGAGTTCTATAACTCCGATGACCATGAAATTTAAACTAGAAGCTCACGTTAACATGTGTAAGGTCCTGCCAAGATTTGGGAATTTTTGGAGTTAAACTTGAGGTAGCTAATTTCTTAAGGAATTAATTAGAAATTGATTTTTGAAAAATAGTAAATGAATTTTAAAATTTCAGAAATATATATTTTCATTATGGGACTATATTATGCTAAATCCCGAAAAGAAATATTTTTGGGACTGATTTGGTATTTTTCATGAAAATAGTTTAGTTACTGAACATATGAGTTAAATATGTTATGTGAAGTAACAAAGTTGAAAATAGGATATTATGGCTAGAGAATCCTATATAGAGTATATGCATATTTTTTGAGAGATTTGATAATTGGTGATGATATCTTATGAGTATGGCATTTTTGAATGATTAAATGCATTATATGGTAAAACGTAAACAATTAAGATAAATTGTTTATAAATTTAAGAAATGATTAAAATATTGTTATAATATTAATGATATTAGATTATGAGATTATTAAGTGATTGATAACATGGGGATATTCTTGAATCCTGGATAAATTATATTATAAATGTTTAGTCATCTGTGGCCTGTAGTGCATAGATGGACTTGGTATGATTATGACCAGGGATTGTTCGGCATAATCATAACCGTAATTGAAAACATAATTATCTTTGGCCGTAGTGCATGGATAATTTGTGGTCGTGATACTAATGAATATCCTTGGCCTGTAGTGCAGGGATGATTCGATGATGTGGATTAATTATTGAGCTGAGTCTCAGCAATGAAATATTAATTCATGGATGCGTTCAAAGTCATCTGTGGCTTACGTTCATAGATGGACTTGGTATGATTATGACCAGGGATTGTTCGGTATAATCATAACCGTAATTGAAAACACAATTATCTTTGGCCGTAGTGCATGGATAATTTGTGGTCGTGATACTAATGAATATCCTTGGCCTGTAGTGCAGGGATGATTCGATGATGTGGATTAATTATTGAGCTGAGTCTCAGCAATGAAATATTAATTCATGGATGCGCTCAAAGTCATCTGTGGCTTACGTGCATAGATGGACTTGGTATGATTATGACCGTGGATTGTTGTTCGAGATAATCATAATCAGAATTGAAAACACAATTATCTTTGGTAGTAGTGCATGGATAATTTGTGGTCGTGATACTAATGAATATCCTCGGCACGTAGTGCGGGGATGATTCGATGATGTGGATTAATTATTGAAATGAGTCTCAAAGAATGAAATATTAATTCATGGATGCGTTCAAAGTCATCTGGCTTACGTGCATAGATGGACTTGGTATGATTATGACCAGTGGATTGTTCGGTATAATCATAATCAGATTGAAAACACGAATATCCTTGGCCAGTGGTGCATGGATAATTCGTGGTCGTGATACTATTAAGCTGCGTCTTAGCATTATTGGTTTTACAGTTGTATATCTTTAGCCTGTAGTGCAAAGATGAATTGTTAATGAATAGCTTTGGCAGATTTCAAAGATGAATTTAATATTTTTAAACGATAAAGGTATTCAAGGTATCCTCACTTCTTTATCATATCAGGTACGTACCCTAATTTCGAGGGCGAAATTCCATAAGGAGGGGAGATTGTGAGACCCCAGATTTTATCAATAAAGATTTAAATTTTGTTGAAATAATTTTTTAATATTATGGTGTGAATTTGAGATAATATTATAGTTGTGGGTAGTATTTATAAATTTTGCAAAGTATGCAAGTGGTTATATTATATTCTATTGGTCGGGGAATATTCGGTTTAGCAGGGAATATTCGTATAACTACTCAATCATTGGTGGACCCCACAATGTAATTATTGTCGATTGAGAAAACGACAAAAATATTTTATTGAAATAACTATGGAAGTTTTACCGTTGATCTTTGTTGAACTACTTGGTAGTAAAAGTAATGCGATGAATACGTATGGTTGCATAGTAGCACACGGTATTGATTATCGATGCTTATGTGAGAAGTCACCAGGTTTGATTCCATTATTGTCGATTAATAATATGAATTATTATAGCGATAATGACGTTTTGTTTTATTCGTATTATTAACGTAATAAAAAAGCGTAAACATCTTTTATATAAAATAGAATACTTTATTAAAGTTATTCTATAAATAGAATATATTATATTTTATTATGCATAGTGTTGCATAGTGTTTTTACATAGTATTGCATAGTGTTTTTCATAGTAAAATGTTTTATATAAATAGAATATATTATATTTTATTTAAAAGATTTTTCTTTAAATATGGACCGTCAGATTAAAGTAAATCAATCTGGACCATTCATGGATTAGTTATTATGCATTCCATTTTCCTATAAATAGAAGCTCATTCCTTCATTATTTTCTTACTTAATTCGTTGAAACTCTGTAGAGAGAAATTATAGAGAGAAGCTATAGAGAGAAAATTATAGAAAGAAGAAGAGTATTCTGCTACTTCACTACTTCTATATTCAGGTTCTTTTTACGGTGTAGGGTGTTATTCTTTCTTCTTGAAGAGAACTTCATTATTCCATTCATTATTATTCATTGAATAACTTTTGTAAAAGTGGCATACCCTATACATAACTTTGTGTATACGCGGCATACCCTATACTTGGTGAAATCCTTATGTTATTCCATTGCTTATTATTCTCATGGAATAAATCAGTATCTGTGGTTTACCCTATACTTGGTGACATTCTTCTATTATTCTCGCTGGAACATCCTCATCTGCATGTGTTTACACCCACTGGTTCCGCTTTTTATTATTCTCATTGGAACATCCTGTCATGTGTTTTTACACCGACTGGTTCCGCTCTTTATCATTCTGTTGGAATATCCTATCTGTGTGTTTTACACCGGATCCGGTTCCATCTTTATTATTCTGTTGGAACATCCTCGCTTGTGTGAATTTCACCTCGACACCGGTTCCGTTATTATTATTATGTTGAATAACTCGCCTATGCGGGTACCGCATGCATGGTGATTTCTTTTGTTATTCCATTCTTTATTATACCCAAATTGTTAAAACTTTGACTTCTATACTCCATGAAATTAGTAGAATATCCTTGATATTTGCGTTTCATCCAAAGATTCTTTTCATGGAAATATTCTTCCGATCATTCTTGAATTTTACTCTACTGAAACAAAGATTATTGTTGACAATTTGACGTTAATAATTCATGGATTAAATAATTCTTGAACTTGTTTTATTGAATTATTATGTCATTGTCATCATCCTCATGTTATATTATGTTATCTTTGGCTTACGTGCATAGATGAACTTAGTATGATTATGACCGAGGATCATTCGGTATAATCATGACTTGATATAAATGATGTGACTAAAGTCCTCAAAGGGCACTGTAAATGCAATGATGGAAAGTTTTGGTATGATTATGACCGGGGGGTGATTCTAGAGTATAGTCATGACCATTAATAATTTGATGAAAATCCTTGACCGTGGTAATACGGGGATGATTAAATGTGGTGGTTTATTTATTAAGTCGAGTCTCGATAAAAATTGATGAAAACCTTTTAAAACCTAAAAGATAGTAGACTTTATTCTCTACTTGACTCTTTTAATGGATTACTTATTCCATTCACGCAGCTTAAACCGGTTTGTCTATTGTATTTTATCGGTTTAACATCATTGAAGGCTAATGATAATTTATTCGCATTATCTTAGTCATAATATTTCTTCTTGGGCTAGTTGAGCTCACCTTTCTTTCTTTCACCGTTCTCTTCAGAAATGAGAACATAGTCGTACGCAGTCCTGGGAACGAAGTAATGGTCCGTGAGGATAGCATTAGTAGTCCTCACTATTCGTGAAATAAATAGTGATAATAGTTGTAATGAGGACTCCTTTTGAGTTTGTATAATATCTAGTAGACAATATTTGTATTCAAACTCACAGCTTTATGTCGTATTGTATACACGACGCTTATATTAGTAAGTTGTATTTGAACTTATGTACCATGTAAGTGGCGACCCAAGATGGGTGACGTATACCTAATTTTGGGGGCGTCACAAATGTCACCAAGTATAGGGTAAACCGCGTATACAGGTTATTCCAACAGAATAAATAAGAATGGAATAACATAAGGATTTCACCAAGTATAGGATATGCCGCATATACAGGTTATGTATAGGGTATACCACTTTTACAGGTTATTCCAACAAAATAATAATGAATGGAATAACAGAAGTTCTCTTCAAGAAGAAAGAATAACACCCCTTACCGTAAAAAGAACCGAATATAGAAGTAGTGAAGTAGCGAGAATCTCTTCTTCTTCTTTCTATAACTTTCTCTCTATAACTTCTCTCTATAATTTCTCTCTCTAGAGTTTCAATGAATTAAATAAGAAAATAATGAAGGAATGAGCTTCTATTTATAGGAAAATGAAATGCATAAGAACTAATCCATGAACGGTCTGCATCGGTTTACTTTAATCGGCGGTCCATATTTAAAGAAAAATCTTTTAAATAAAATATAATATATTCTATTTATATAAAAACATTTTACTATGCAAACACTATGCAATACTATGCAAAACACTATGCAACACTATGCATAATAAAATATAATATATTCTATTTATGTAATAACTTTAATAAAGTATTCTATTTTATATAAAAGATGTTTCGCTTTTATTACGTTAATAATACTGAATAAAACAAAACGTCATTATCGCTTATAATAATTCATATTATTAATCGACAATAATGGAATCAAACCGAGTGACTTCTCATAAGCATCAATAATCAATACCGGTACTATATGCAACCACACGTATTCATTGACATTTTTACTACCGAAGTAGTTCAACAAGACCACAGTAGAAAACTTCCGCCGTTATTTCAATAAAATATTTTTGTCGCTTTCTCAATCCGACAATAATTTCATTGTGGGTCCACCAATGATTGAGCTGTTGTATTTAATATTCCCCGCTAAACCGAAATATTCCCACCAATCGAATATAATATAACCACTTGCATACTTTGCAAAATTTATAAATACTACCCACAACTATAATATTATCTCAAATTCACACTATAATATTAAAATTATTTCGACTAAATTTAAATCTTTATCGATAAAATCTGGGTCTCACAATCTCCCTCCTTATGGAATTTTGCCCTCTCGAAAATTAGGGTACGACTGGTATGATAAAGAGGTGAGGATACCTTGAATACCTTTATCGTTGAAAACATTAAATTCATTTTTGCAATCCTACCAAAGATATTCATTAACAATTCATCTTTGCACTACAGCCAAAGATATACAACCAGAAACCAATAATATCGAGACTCAAACCATTAATAGTATCACAACCATGAATTATCCATGCACCATCGGCAAGGATATTCGTGTTTTCAATTACTGATTATGATTATACCAATAATCCGTGGTCATAATCATACCAAGTCTATCAATGCACTACTACCAAAGATGACTTTTACCACATCCATGAATTAATATTTCATTCACGAGACTCAACTTCAATAATTAATCCATATCATCGAATCATCCCCGCACTACGTGCCAAGGATATTCATTAGTATCACGACCACGAATTATCCATGCACTATGGCCAAAGATAATCGTGTATTCATTAAGTATCACGACCACAAATTATCCATGCACTACTACCAAAGATAATTGTGTATTCATTAAGATCACGACCACAAATTATCCATGCACTACTACCAAAGATAATTGTGTATTCATTAATATCACGACCACAAATTATCCATGCACTACTACCAAAGATAATTGTGTATTCATTAAGATTAATGCGACCACAAATTATCCATGCACTACTACCAAAGATAATTGTGTATTCATTAAGATCACGACCACAAATTATCCATGCACTACTACCAAAGATAATTGTGTATTCATTAAGATCACGACCACAAATTATCCATGCACTACTACCAAAGATAATTGTGTATTCATTTACTGCTATGATTATACCCAACAATCCTCGGTCATAATCATACCAAGTCCATCTACAGCCATGTAGATGACTTTCAACATAATATAAGCATGAGGATAATGATATAAAGAATCAATCAAATGAGATAAAGGATAAATATTAAACATTTATAATATAATTTATCCAGATTCAAGAATATCCCCATGTTTTCAATCACTTAATAATCTCATAATCTAATATCATTAATATTATAACAATATTTTAATCACTTCTTAAATTTATAAACAATTTATCTTAATTGTTTACGCTTTTACCATATAATGCATTTAATCATTCAAAATGTCATACTCATAAAATATCATCACCAATTATCAAATCCTCATCAAAAAAAATATGCATATACTCTATATAGGATTCTCTAGCCATAAAATCCTATTTTCAACTTTGTTACTTCACATAACATATTTAACTCATATGTTCAGAATTAAACTATTTTCATGAAAATACCAAATCAGCCCCAAAAAATATTTCTTTTCTGGGATTTAGCATAATATAGTCCCATAATGAAACTATATTTTCTCTAATTTTAAAATTCATTTACTATTTTTTAAAAATCAATTTCCACTTAATTCCTTAAGAAATTAGCTACCTCAAGTTTAACTCCAAAAATTCCCAAATCTTGGCAGGACCTTACACATGTTAACGTGAGCTTCCAGTTTAAATTTCATGGTCATCGGAGTTATAGAACTCCTTATAGTATTTTTCGCTTTAAAAACCTAAATATTGAAATAGTCATAACTTGCTCATTTTAAGTCGAATGAGCTCATTTTTGGAAAGGAGGTACTTTATACCATATACTTTCATGTCCCAAAAGGCCAGAATTTTTCTCATAATTTAAGTGGCCAAACAGTCCCTTAAAGTTTCAAGGCAAGAGCATTTTGAAATTTACAGCTTTGGCCTCATTTGCTAAAATCAGTCCACACAAAAATCTACAATACCTTTTCCAGTAATTCCACTTGGATTAGTTAGGTAACTCATAGATCTAACTCTAGAACTTGACCATACTCAAAAATTCAAAATATAATAGGAGATATGGTCAATTGAATTTCATGTTACATTTTTCACCAAAATCTGATTTTCAACTCTTTGTGATTTCTAAGAAACTTTCATGTTTTCACATACCAACCAACATAACTCATCATAAAACTTACTAATACTTCATATACCCATGATTTTCATTATTCCAATGCTTTTATTATGACTTTCATCATAAACCACGTAAACTGTTCATTTAGTTGAAGAAATATTTGAGGGTTTAAGAAATGAGTTTTTGTACTGGGGTCAATACAAAATTCGATTTCACGCTCTAGGGTAGGCTAGAAATCTTCAAGAATACGCTAAGAAATTTATTAATGATAGAAATATCATTCAAAACTATTACTCTCATCCAAGACTTGGATAGTACATCACATTGATACTGACTGTGACTTCTATCCCTTAACCTAGATAGACCTCACAATGATACCTATAAACTTGCCATCTTCATCATGACGTCGCCTACGAAAAGTCCGCTTCGGTGCATTCCACACAAGGAAGTCAACAACGAAAGGTTCGGGGCTCTTTACTTATGGCTTGATATAACAAAGATTAACTTTAGGGTTTGGTTACTTTGAATTCAGTATAACAAAGTTGGTTAGAATATGAAAGCTAACAACCTTACAAAAAAGAATAATGAGTAGTTAATCAATCGCTTTCAAAAATTACCTCAAAGGCAAGTATTTTCAAAGAGATAAGATCGACGGGTAATGTGAAAGTGTTTATTTGAAACAACAAGATTAAAAAAATAGTAAGCGTGAAACGAAGGCTCCTACTAACGAAGTTTCAACCAATAAGTCAAAGTCTAACTTCTCCGGAGTCAAATTTAAACGTTGAACGCAAGCAAGAGAGATAAAAGAATGGGTAGAACCGGTATTTAACACGGTATAGACTTCGCAAGAGCTTATGATTAACTTACCCGTGATAATTTTATTCGTGTTCCTCGTCACGAGAAAAAAAAACGCTCTCTCTTAAACTACGGGTCTTGTTTTGTCTGGGACGGCCTTTGGTGCCTCCATCCTAGTTGAATTCGTCTTCGGTAAACGACAAAATCGAGCTAAGTGGCCTTCTCTTCCACAATTATAACATGCTTTGGATGGCATGGCGCGTTTCGGACTGATGTGTCCCTCTCTCCGCATTTGAAGCATATGATAGGTGGTCCTTCTCCTTCCTTAACAACAAAAATTTGGTCGACGTCTTTCCATCATTGTTGAATCTCCTTTTCTTGAAATGTCCATTCTTATTATTTTGGCCCCGATTACCATCGAAGTGGTTACCATATCCGCCCTTTTGATTCCCTCCACGCTTGTTGTCACCGCTTGATGACTACTTTCACGGGTATTATAATTTCTTGCTTACCGCTTCTTTTAGTTATATTGACTCGTTATCGCTACTCCACTAATCGAGCCCTATTTACAACATCCTGAATAAAAACACGCTTTATGAAAATAAGATGTTGACGTATCTCCGGCTTCAAACCTCTTAAAACATTCGCGCCATTCTCTCTTCATTATCTACCAAGTGGGATGCAAACCGCGATAACTCAAAAACTTTGCCTCGTATTTGCGACACTGGCCATATTGTTTTATTCCAACTTGATAAACTCCACCTCCTTCATGTGGCGAATACTTTCAGAAAGTATTTGTCGTTGAATGACTCTGGAACTTCTCCCAAGATATCTTCAATCTGAAAGAAGTTGAGTACGCTTTCTGGATTCCCTCCAATGTCTGCCTCTCCGCAACATAACATAAAGGCGTAAAAAGAACCTTTGCTCCTCGAGCATCCCAAGACATCAAATATCTTGGTAATCTGCTTTATCCATGCTTCCGCCGAAAGTGGTTTTGGCTCTCCTTAAACTCCGGTGGTCCCACTCCTTGAATTGTTTAGCGGTGACCGCCCGAGAGTTTTCCGTGTTTCCACCTACGTTTTGGGCGAGTCGCTTTACTTTGATGTTGCATGAATTCTAAAACCTCTTAAACGCATCACATCGTTAGTCAATTGATCGGTGTTGTTGTTACGGAGGATTATCGCCATCCTCATTGTACATTATCCCGATTATTGATCCGTGGAGAATCAACAGCTCTCATGCTCCATTGCTATTCTCAACATTCTCGGATGCCATTTTCAAACACTGCCACAAAATAAGGGTTAATTAACATATCACATATTATCCCTATACTCTGACCGACCAATTAAATACCAAATAAATTTAGGTAGGTCATACTAGCGAAGAAATTCCCCGTCTCTCCCCTCCTAGTACTATTCTCACATCTTAGCTAGGGATCATATCCCTAAGCTCTGATACCAACTGTGACGCCCCCAAAATTAGGTATACGTCACCCATCTTGGGTCGCCACTTACATGGTACATAAATTCAAATACAACTTACTAATATAACTGTCGTGTACAATACGACATAAACTGTGAGTTTGAATACAAATATTGTCTACTAGATATTATACAAACTCAAAAGGAGTCCTCATTACAACTATTATCACACTATTTCACATAATAGTGAGGACTACTAATGCTATCCTCTGGACCATTACTTACTCCCCGACTCGTCCCAAATATGTTCTCATTTCACAAGAGAATAAAGAAAAGAAAGGGTGAGCTCAACTAGCCCAGTAAGAAATATTATGACTAAGATAATGCAGAATAAATTATCATTAGCCTTCAACAGTGTTAAACTGATAAAATACAATAGACAACCAGTTTAACTGCAGCGGAATAAACAATCTATTAAAAGAGTCAAGTAGAGAATAAAGTCTACTATCTTTTAGGTTTTAAAAGGTTTTCATCAATTTTTATCGCTGAGACTCAGCTTAATAAATAAACCACCACATCTAATCATCCTTGTACCACGGTCAAGGATTTTCATCAAATTATCAATGGTCATGACTATACCGAATCACCCCTGGTCATAATCATACCAAAAACTATCCATCACTGCATTACAGGCCACTGAGGACTTTTGTCACATCATTTATATCAAGTCATGATTATACCGAATGATCCCTGGTCATAATCATACTAAGTTCATCTATGCACGTAAGCCAAAGATAACATAATATAACATGAGGATGATGACAATGACATAATAATTCAATAAAACAAGTTCAAGAATTATTTAATCCATGAATTATTAACGTCCAAATTGTCAACATGATATCTTTGTTTACGTGAGAGTAAAATTCAAGAATGATCGTAAGAATATTTCCATGAAAAGATACTGGATGAAACGCAAATATCAAGGATATTCTACTAATTTCATGGAGTATAGAAGTCAAAGTTTTAACCAACTGGGTATAATAAAGAATGAAATAACAAAAGAAATCACCATGCATGCGGTACTTCGCATAGACAGGTTATTCCAACAGAATAATAATAACGGAACCAAATCGTGTAAAACACATGATGGGATGTTCCAATGTAATAATAGAAGAATGTCACCAAGTATAGGTAAATAACAGATATCTGAGTTATTCCAATGTAATAAATAAGAATGGAATAACATAAGGATTAAACCAAGTATAGGATATGCCGCATATACAGGTTATGTATAGGGTATACCACTTTTACAGGTTATTCCAACAAAATAATAATGAATGGAATAATGTAAGTTCTCTTCAAGAAGAAAGAATAACACCCTTACCGTAAAAAGAACCTAATATAGAAGTAGTGAAGTAGCGAGAATACTCTTCTTTTTTTTATAACTTTCTCTATAGCTTCTCTCTATAATTTCTCTCTAGAGTTTCAATGAATTCGTAAGAAAATAATGAAGGAATGAGCTTCTATTTATAGGAAAATGGAATGCATAAGTAACTAATCCATGAACGGTCCAGATTGATTTACTTTAATCGACGGTCCATATTTAAAGAAAAATCTTTTAAATAAAATATAATATATTCTATTTATATAAAAACATTTTACTATGCAAACACTATGCAATACTATGCAAAACACTATGCAACACTATGCATAATAAAATATAATATATTCTATTTATAGAATAACTTTAATAAAGTATTCTATTTTATATAAAAATGATGTTTACATTTTATTACGTTAATAATACGAATAAAACAAAACGTCATTATCGCTATAATAATTCATATTATTAATCGACAATAATGGAATCAAACCGAGTGACTTCTCACATAAGCATCAATAATCAATACCGTGTATATTTACTATGCAACCACACGTATTCGTACTTTTTTTACTACCGAGTAGTTCAACAAGAACTACTTGTAAAAAACTTCCGCCGTTATTTCAATAAAATATTTTTGTCGTTTTCTCGATCCGACAATAATTACATTATGGGTCCACCAATGATTGAGCTGTAGTTATCGAATATTCCCTGCTAAACCGAATATTCCCCACCAATCGAATATAATATAACCACTTGCATACTTTGCAAAATTTATAAATACTACCCACAACTATAATATTATCTCAAATTCACACTATAATATTAAAAATTATTTCGACTAAATTTAAATCTTTATTGATAAAATCTGGGGTCTCACAATATCCACACGCAAATAAATCCCCATCATAATTATTGATACTTTATTTTACAAAAATGGTGAGGACTACTAAACAACTCTCTCTAGAACCTTCATTCCATACCCCGACTAGTACTCACTACATTCTCGCCTCCTGAGAAGAAAAATGGAACAACAAGGAAAAGGGTGAGCTCAACTAGCCCAGTAAAGAATATTATGACTAAGATAATATACAACAAATTATCGTTAGTCTTCAACAGGGAAAAATCTAATAGAATACAATAGACAACCAGTTTTAAATCAATCTTAATTGAAACAACAATTCATTAGAAGAGTTAAGTAGAGAATGCAAACTACTATCTTCTATATATGAATTTAAAAGTTCATCGTCGATATTTTATCCCCCAGAACATCAATCAATATATATCCGAATCAAATATTCATCTTTGCACTACTGAGCCAAAGATATTCATCACCGGGTCATGTTCATTTAAACACCTATTCATCTTCGCACTACGGGCCAAAGATATTAATCGATTAGTCATGTTCATCTCAACACTGCTCATCTTTGCACTACGGGCCAAAGATATTAATCAAGAAATCATTCATCTTTGCACTACAGCCAAAGATATTCATAGAATATCATCATTTAGGACCGAGGATGATGAAAAATATTTCAAAGAAAAACGAATCCAAAGTGAAACAAAAGAACAAATATTAAGGATTCGTATTTTAAACAATCCAAGTTCAAAAATACTTCATAAGTAATCGAGTGGATTAAAATTCAAGAATGATCAAAACATGGATACAATCAAAGCTAGTATCCGTAATAGATATTTTGGACAAAAAGAAGAAATTTCATTTTTCTGAATAGTGCCAGTATTAAGTGAATAGTCTTGATCATCGTGAATAGTTCTGTATACGTGAATAGTAACTCTGACACCAAAAGATAGAAATTTCCCAAAAAACATCATCACGCTTCGTGAATAGTACTCGTGAATAGTAACTCGTGAATAGTAACTCATGAATAGTAACTCATGAATAGTAACCCCGTCATCAAAAGTTCCACATTTGATAAAAATTTCCAACAAATATTTTGGCATAATGATATTGAAGAAATAATATCATTTTCGAATAAAATAACATCCCTTACCTCGAAAGACAGTACTTCTAGTTGAAACACTGGATATAGGCTATGACTTGAACTTGCACCGTATAGCTATACTCAAAGTATACTCAAAATATACACAAGAATACGCTCAAAACATCGAGAGAGAAATAGAGAGAAAACTTCAGTTTCTGGTGTAATTTTCAATTCTAACCTAAGTTCCCTATTTATAGGAAAATGCTTAGAACACCAAAGTGGAAAATTGAATATAATAATATTATTTATAAACAAAATTCCTTAGCCCACCTTTGAAATCTGATTTCAGCCATAGCACATGTTAAATGAGGTTCACAAACTCACCAAAAACGTTTTTCTCAAAATAATTAATTAAAACTCCCAAAATCAATTATTTGAACTCCGAAACTTCAATAATTCATAATAAATAGCTCTTTTATCAGAAAATTCGAATCCCACAATTTTTTTTATAGGAAATTCAATTCTCTACAACTTTGCAGAAGAAAGTTTTCCCAAATTCCAAATGAAATTGGCCCAAAATCCATAAACGGATGATTTTACAAAGCTATAATCAAATTTCACCAAGAAATGGGGTCCACCGACACACAAAACATGTGTTAATCATTTAATGCCACAAAATACTCTTCCTCCTCATATACTCACATATCGAACATTCATTATAAAAATATCACCGTTAATATATTATTAAAATAATATATTTAAATGAATTATTTTATAAGAAAAGATAAAATATTAATTTTCAATAATTGTCACTTTAAAAATTTTTTCCATCTATATCCACATAAAATCAATATTTTCCTCATCATATAAATCAATAATTAATTATTCACAAATAATATTACAGAATCACAATCTTGCAACGGTAGTTCCGGAAAGAGGGGCTTTCGAATAAAGATTTCTCCTTCTTGTTGCCAGATTAGGTGACCAAACCTCTCCTTAGACCGAACTTTCTAGACATTGCCAATAATGTTATCTAATAATATTATTCAGATAATATGAATTATTGCTTTGATAATAGAAAATCTTGTGTAATGACAATTTATTGAAACAACGAAGAATATAAAATATCAATGCAAAGAATTATTGATTCAATAAAATAAAATATTGAATAGTAATTACGTAACAATTATTGAGTAGTGCCTTCTTACGTAAGAATCAATAATTGGTGCAATACTGCGTGCTACTCTTTGTTCAACAACGCGATTAGTGTGTTTTAACCCCCTAGTATTCCAACAAGATATTATTGTGAATAACTACTGCCATATTTATAAACAACTTATATTTGTCGCTTTCTTCATCCAATAGCTTTTCCGTTATGGGGCCCATAAAAGACGTGTCATCGTCATTTAATATTCCCCGACAATACGAATATTCCACGACCAAACGAATATTCCACGACAATAATGAATATTTTATTACCACTTGCTTATTCGAAATATTTGCATATTTTACCCATAACTATCCACATTAATCAAATCAACCCTTACTATTTCAAAATAATAAATAGAGGAAAATAAATTTCATTTATTAATAATTTTGGTGTCTTACAACCTCCCCTCCTTATGAAATTTTGTCCTCGAAATTGACGTACGTACCTGGTGTTTCGAAAGGATGATAATACCTCGCTTTCATTTCCATTTCCAACTCCCATGTCATTTCCTTAATAGCATAGTTTCTCCACAAAACTTTAACTTGTGGTATAACCTCGGTACATAGGACATGTTCTTTCCTATCCAAGATCTTGACAGGTACCTCCTCGTACGTTAAGTCTTCGGCTATCTCATCCGGTTCTAACTCAATGACGTGGTTTGGGTCGTCCATATATTTACGTAACATCGATACGTGAAAAACGTTATGAACACGCGTCATACTTGGCGGTAAAACGTGTCTATAGGCCACAGTTCCTATTCGATCGAGAATTTCAAATGGATTAATAAATCGAAGGTTTGAGCTTTCCTCTGATTCTTACTTTTGAAATAACAACTTCTTGCACCTCCTTCTTCAAATTCATCAGCTCCGGTGTGTAGCTTGAACAGCTTTAACTTTATCGATTAAAGTCGATTATACTCGTATATCATCACGTGGGTACCTAGAGTTTTCATCTCCATCTCTATTATTTGTAAATTATACTGAAATGAGTCTTTGACAATATCGTACTTTCGTGCTTGTATCGATCTTCTACTCAACACGTTAGCTACCACGTTAAACTTTTCCGAGATGGCATGGTCGTAACATGTCTTTGAAATGAGTCTCCTCTTGAGTTCTTGAAGCTCTTCCCACATTCCTTGCTCCATTCGAATTTTGTATCTCTACGAGTTAGTGCGTTAATGGAATAGCGATTCGAGAATATCCTTCAACGAATCTCCGATAATAACCAACTAAGCCTCAGAAAGCTACGATTTTTAGATTACTGACTTAGGTTGTTCTCAACTATGACTCATATCCCAACCTTGGATAAGACGTTACAATGACACCTATCGCTTTACTATCGCACGAATAATATGGTGTCCCCTACGGAGAGTCTTGCTTTGTATGTATTCCACAAAGGAAGTCACCGGATAAAGGCTCGTACCAAATTCTATAGTTGAATTTTAACTCCACGAAGTTCAATAGAGCCATTCGATATGAGATTTTTGAAATGAGTTTTGTCTGGGTTCAAAGTCGATACAAAATTTAATATCGAACTTTGGGAGTAAGCCAAGAAATTCTTTAGGAATTACGCCAGAAAAATCAATAACAACAGAATATTATTCAAATCGACATGTCTTTATTCAAATCCATAACATGGACTAAGAAAACTTGACATCCGTAATAAACGAATGACTTCATGGCTTGATATGAAAATGTTTGACTACAATGGTTTGATTGCTTGAATTGAATAACGTGTTGCTTAGAATATGAAAACTAATAACCTTACGAAAGTAATCAATTTCGGCGTGATGAGTATTTAACCTTAAAATCACATCAAAAGCAAATATCTCTATAGAAATAAGGTTAACAGGTAATGTGATAGTGCCAACCTGAATCAAGCAAGATTTCTAAACAACGGATGTAATGAAAGTTTCTCCTAACGGAGTCTCCATAAATAGGTCAAAGTCTAATTTCTCCGTAGTCAAGTTCAAACATTGAGCGCAAGCAAGAGAGATAAAAGAATGGGTAGAACTGGTATCTAGTAAGGTATAAACTTCGCAAGAATTTATAATTAACTAACCCATGCTAACTTCGTTCGGGTTCCTTGCATTTTGACCGGTCACGACAAACGCTCTTCCAAGAACCGTTAACTTTGACCTTTCTGGGACATCCTTTTGAGTCACCATTCCCGCTTGACTGGGTTTCAATACCGTACAATCTTGAGCAATATGTCCTTCTTTTCCACAATTATAGCATACCTTAAACTGTTGTGGGCAGTTTGGGCTGATTATTCCCTCTTTCCCGCATTTGTAACATACGACCGGTGGTCTTTCTCCTCCCTTGGAACCAAATTGCTCTCGGCGTTGAACTCTTCATATGGTCGTTGTTGAATCTCCTCTTTTAAAATCTCCTCCCGACTCGCTTCTTCTATTTTCATGGCCACGATTACCACCGGTAGTGGTAACCGCCTTTGTCCGTATTCTTCTTTCTCCGTGGTTATCGTTATTCGATGATCGCTATCTTGATATGATCCTCGGTTATGGTCCCTCGGTTGAACGTTTCGTTATCTCGCTCTAACATCCGAATAGAGAGAAAATTTATGAGAAATAAGATCTTGGCGTATGCCGGGTTTCAAACCTCTCGAAACATCCGCGTCATCGTTCCTCATTCTCCACCAAATGAGGTGCAAACTGGATAACTCCGCGAACTTACCTCGTCTTTGGGACACGCCATGTTATTCTGCTCCATCTAATAAACTCCACTTCCTTCATATATAGCGAATACTTTCAGGGAAGTACTTGTCATTGAACTGTTTCTGAAATGTCTCCCATGACATGTTGAGTGCAGCTGGATGGGTACGCTTCACAGATTCCCACCAGTAATCTGCCTCGTTACGGAACATAAAAGTAGCGAATGGAACTTTCTGTTCCTCCGTGCATCCCAAGACATCGAATATCTTGGTAATTTGTTTGACCCACGTCTCCGCCTTAATCGGATCCGGCTTTCCCCAGAATTCTGGTGGTCCCAACTCTTTGAACTGCTTGGCTGTGACCACCCGTGAATTGCTATCATTTCCTCCTGTATTTTGAACACGAGTCTCCCTCGTCTGATTTTGCATGAACTGCAAAAAGCTTCTAAACATCCCCTCGTTCATCATCTGCTCAGTGGTGTTGTTCACAGTAGGTACATTGCCAGCCTGTTGCATGTTCTCCTCGTTGATAAGTACAGGTATCTCCACGATCTCATTTACTCCATTGTTAATATTCTCAGTCGACATTCTCAAATACTGTCATAAAACAAGAGTTAATTAAGGAAATCAATATATCACATAATATCCCTATATACTTACCAACTAACAAATAAGCTTAGGTAGGACACACTAGCGCAGGATTTACTCGTCTCTCCCCTCCTAGTTCTATTCCCTGATCTCCGCCAAAGATCATATCCTAAGCTCGACGATACAATTTGTGGACGCCCCAAAATAGGTCAATTCCATCCAACCCATTCTCGAGTCGCCAAATACATGGTACGAAATAACTACAACTTTATTATTACAACATATAAATCTGTGAGTTTAAATACGAGATATTGCCATCTAGACAATATCCACACGCAAATAAATCCCCATCATAATTATTGATACATTATTTTACAAAATGGTGAGGACTACTAAACAACTCTCTTTAGAACCTTCATTCCATACCCCGACTAGTACTGCTACATTCTCGCCTCCCGAGAAGAAAAATGGAACAACAAGGAAAAGGGTGAGCTCAACTAGCCCAAGAAAGAATATTATGACTAAGATAATATACAACAAATTATCGTTAGTCTTCAACAGGAAAAATCTAATAGAATACAATAGACAACCGGTTTTAAATCAATCTTCGCAATGAAACAACAATTCATTAGAAGAGTTAAGTAGAGAATGCAAACTACTATCTTCTATATATGAATTTAAAAGTTCATCGTCGATATTTTATCCTGTAACATCAATCAATATATATCTCGAATCAAATATTCATCTTTGCACTTTCTGAAGCCAAAGATATTCATCAGTTGGTCATGTTCATTTAAACACCTGTTCATCTTTGCACTACGGGCCAAAGATATTAATCAGTTGGTCATGTTCATCTCAACACCTGTTCATCTTTGCACTACGGGCCAAAGATATTAATGAAGAAATCATTCATCTTTGCACTACAGGCCAAAGATATTCAATAATATCATCATTTAGGACTGAGGATGATGAAAAATATTTTAAAGAAAACGAATCCAGTGAAACAAAAGAACAAATATTAAGGATTCGTATTTTAAACAATCCAAGTTCAAAAATACTTCATAAGTAATCAGAGTGTAGTAAAATTCAAGAATGATAAAAACATGGATACAATCAAAGCTAGTATCCAGAATAGATATTTTGGAATAAAAGAAGAAATTTCATTTTTAGAATGAATAGTCAGATACGTGAATAGTCTTGAGTATCGTTAATAGTAACTCTCAGACACCAAAAGATAGAAATTTCCCAAAAAACATCATCACGCTTAATAATAGTACTTTAATGAATAGTAACTCGTGAATAGTAACTCATGAATAGTAACTCATGAATAGTAATCCCGTCATGAAAAAGTTCCAAATTTGATAAAAATTTCCAACAAATATTTCGGCATAATGATATTGAAGAAATAATATCATTTTCAATAAAATAACATCCACATCCCTCGAAAAGACAAGATTTAGTTGAAACACCGGATATAAAGCTATGACTTGAACTTGCACCGTATAGCTATACTCAAAGTATACTCAAAATACTCACAAGAATACGCTTAAAATATCGAGAGAGAAATAGAGAGAAAACTTGAGCTTAGTGTAATTTTCAATTCTAACCTAAGCTCCCTATTTATAGAAAATGCTTAGAACACCAAAGTAGAAAATTGAATATAATAAT
Organism: Panax quinquefolius; assembly: GCA_020205615.1. Lineage (NCBI taxonomy): Eukaryota > Viridiplantae > Streptophyta > Magnoliopsida > Apiales > Araliaceae > Panax > Panax quinquefolius. Next base: position 108,729,676 of record CM035154.1, on the reverse strand, counting down.
ATTATTTATAAACAAAATTCCTTAGCCCACCTTTGAAATCTGATTTCAGCCATAGCACATGTTAAATGAGGTTCACAAACTCACCAAAAACGTTTTTCTAAAAATAATTAATTAAAACTCCCAAAAATCAATTATTTCGGAACTCCAAAACTTCAATAATTCATAATAAATAGCTCTTTTGTCAAAATATTCTAATCTCGCGTCTTTTTATAGGAAATTCAATTCTCTACAACTTTACAGAAGAAAGTTTTTCCAAATTCCAAATGAAATTGGCCAAATCCATAAACAGACGATTTTACAAAGCTATAATCAAATTTCAATCAAGAAATGGGGTCCACCGACACACAAAAACATGTGTTAATCATTTAATGCCACAAAAATACTCTTCCTCCTCATATACTCATATATCGCACATTCATTATAAAAATATCACCGTTAATATATTATTAAAATAATATATTTAAATGAATTATTTTATAAGAAAAAGATAAAATATTAATTTTCAACAATTGTCACTTTAAAAATTTTCTCCATCTATATCCACATAAAATCAATATTTTCCTCATCATATAAATCAATAATTAATTATTCACAAATAATATTACAAAATCACAAAGATCTTGTGAACCGTGTAGCTCCCAAGAAAGAGGGGCTTTCCAATAAAGATTTCTCCTTCTTGGCAAGAATTAGGTGACCAAACCTCTCCTTAGAGTAAACTTCTAGACATTGCCAATAATGTTATCTAATAATATTATTCAGATAATATGAATTATTGCTTCGATAATAGAAAATACTGTGTAATGACAATTTATTGAAACAACAGTAATATAAAATATCAATGCAGCAATTATTGAATCAATAAAATAAAATATTGAATAGTAATTACTGTAACAATTATTGAGTAGTGCCTTCTTACGTAAGAATCAATAATTGGTGCAATACCGTGTGCTATTGTTCAACAACGCCAGATTAGTGTGTTTTTTAACCACCGGGTATTCTAACAAGATTAATTGTAATAACTACGCCTGCTATTTATAAACAACTTATATTTGTCGTTTTCTTCATCCAATAGCTTTCCATTATGGGGCCCACAAAAGACTGCACCGTCGTACGAATATTCCACGACCAAACGAATATTCCACGACAATAATGAATATTTTATAACCACTTGCTTATTCAAAATATTTGCGTATTTTACCCATAACTATCCACATTAATCAAATCAACCCTTACTATTTCAAAATAATAAATAGAGGAAAATAAATTTTATTTATTAATAATTTTGGGGTCTTACAACAAGGGTATGCTTGGGTATAATAAATTATATATGGAGACGATGTATGATCAATAAAGCATCTATCGCTTCTACTAAAAAAAGAGAAATGTTCTATGTGATTCGATAAATGACAACCCACTAGATCTTGGCCAAGGCAGGATGAAATTAAAAAGGAGTTTCTAATTTTCATTATTTGGAGTTATGCATTTAAGGATCGAAATACATATAATTAAATAAAATAACACTTGACAGTAATTTCATGTCTTATATTTAATTGAGACATTGTATAGTGGAAGGATTGAATTATACGGTAACTATTTACTCAAAGGTTTTTTTATGATTAATGTTGAAATCTATATTATCTGAAAAGTCATTAATCGCTAGAGAGGCTTATCCCTATTGTTGAATAAATATTATTTATTTAAATAAATTAATAGTTTAATTAATTTATTTAAATAAAATTAAATTATTCAAATTGATTTATTCATATCCTGGATTAATTTGGAGAACCTAAAAGGTCACACCATAAAAGAAAGAATAATTAATTAAGAAGTTAGTGGCATAATCGTAATAATATTTTAAGTGTATTTAATTTAATCAATGGTGATAGAGTAAATTAAATAGCTTAATATTTATTATTTAATATTTTGAAATATTAAATATAAATTAATAAGAGGAGTCTTATTAATATTATTATAATTATTATAATTTTAATTTCTAAATGAGTTTGGTAATTAATTTAATATAAGTACTCTCATTTATTTCTAATAAGATTATGAGGCAAATTAATTAAAAGAGTTTAATTAATTATCTCTAATAAGATTAGGGAACCTAATTAATTAAATAATATCCTATTTTAATAATATTAAAAGGGTTAGCAATTAAAGAGTTCATGCTAACTAATTAGAGTTAAAATTGGATTCCATGATAACTAATTGGAGTTGAAATTGGATTTCATGTTTCCTAAAATAAAGGAGTTTATTTGTGAATAGGAAAGTGAATCCATGTTTCCTTAAATAAAAGAGTTTATTTAGATATGGAATAAGGTTTCATATTATTCAAAATAAAGGAGTTTATTTGTGAATAGAAAAGAAAATCCGTGTTTTCTTAAATAAAAGAGTTTATTTAGACATGTAATAAGATTTTATATTATCCAAAATAAAGGAGTTTATTTTGACTTGAAATTGATTCCATAATTAATTAAAATAAATGAGTTTATTTTGATTAAAAATTTGATTAAAATAAAATAGTTTATTTTATTCAAAATTGGATAAATTAAAATAAAGAGGTTTATTTTGATTTAAATTTGGATTAAAATAAAGGAGTTTATTTTGATTCAAAATTGGATTTATGCTAACTAGATTTGCCTATTTAATCGATATCAATGTATATATTGAATGTTTATTTTTCATGATATGAATGTTATTTATTGATGCATATGATGATGTGAATGATAATAAATGGGATTGATTATGGAATATTGACCAATGTGATTGGATTTTATTTTAGTTGGATGCGTGAATGTATGAGTTTTATTAAATGGGGTCTGCGTACCTCATTTTCTCTAATTTTTTCTTTATGTAACTTTTATCTCCCTCCTATGTACTTCCCCTTGACTGTTGATCAAGGTTTCTATTTATTTTAAATAGTTTTATAATAGGAATAGTTAGAATTAATTTTGAAGAATTAAAGAACAAGGAGCAAGGAGCGCTTGAAGACCCATTTGTAATTGAACCTAGGATTTAAATGAAATAGTTATATTTAAATTTAATTCTTGCACCCTAGGTTTAACCTTTTGCTTCACTTGGTGGCTCTAGTGAATCAAACTAGAATAAAGTCCATAATCAATCCGAGTAGAATACAGTATTCTATATGTGCACGCTTATACTTGATAAGTAGGTTTTATACCTACTTATTCGGTATCTGTTACTTGAATTATTTACTTATATTCATGTTTCTTAGTTACTTTTCATATATTTTATGTTATTTTGTAGGCTATGACATGACATTGGCATGAAGAAGCAAGGGAAATCAATTCGGACATCTTTTGGACTAAAATACGCAAGCAAATGCAATAAGGGAATATTGAAGGACTTTTAATACCAAGTTAGATGCATGTTCTTGGCTTGGAACTTGGATTTTATGGTAGCTCTACTTCTTAGCTTTCCGGAACATCTTGAATCATCCCAATCGAAGTTCGGATGCGAGAGTTATGTCCTTTTTATCAATGAAGATCAAAGCTAAGAGTTGTCATGTTTGCCATTTACATAGCATCTACTTCACGCCCAATTCCCACCTTTATCCAATTCGAATTTGTCAATCGTCGAAGAATGAAAGTTGTAGATCTCGTCGATATCTTCGATTTGATAGGTGGCAGACCCTGTAACTCCAAGAGTATCAAATGTTATGTCTGTTTTACCAAAGGACGTCGCAGCAGAAAATAGAGTAGCGCGGACCGCGCTAGGGGCGCGCTAGGCCACCAGAAACTCTGCCACTATAGCGCGGGGCGTGCCCAGAATGACTTAGGGACAGTGCGGGGCACGCTAGGTGGCGGGAAAAGAGTTAAAATGGGTTAGCTAGAATATGATTCTTTGTTGCCTAACTTGTTAGGGTGTCAATTAGAACTATAAATACTTGAGTTTAACTTGGATTGGGAGGCTAGTTATAAGACTCCATAAAATCCCTCTTGGGATAGATTTCTATCAACTTATTCTTTACTTTCTTTCTTAGATTAGGAACCCTAGATTAGATTAGAATTGGAGATTGAAGCAACTTGGAGACCATTGAAGATCAAGAACAGGAGCTTGAGGAAGATGGAGATTTGCTGACAAGAGATTCAATTCTTTTCTTTAATCTTATTCTTATCTTTTAATGTGTATTCAAGCGTGGATTCTTAGTTTTAATTCAATGAACTAATTCTTTGTTTGAGATTACAATGGATCTTATTGTGTAGTTTATTTTAATATGCTTCGCTATCAATTATTATGTTCTATCGTGAGAATTGTCTATTGTGGTTTGGACTTAATTGTTTAATTGATTGGCCATCAATTACCATGATAATCTATATGAACTCAATAGATGAAATTTAGATTTAAATCTGATTATGATAGCATGTGTTTGTGATTTCTACATAGATGGAATTCATGATTCGTGTTTAGGATAGAGATATGCCTTTACGCCATATGTAATCTTATAGAGAACTTGTGCTTTAAATCCTTTTTAATTGTAATTCACATAGAGATATAGTGAATTAGTTAATTAGGGTGTCTTGCTTAATTCTATCATCTGTGGATTTAAGTGAGTATGGGTATTATGCATCGAGAGGTGGTTTTATCTGCTTTAGTGTTATTGATTAACAATTTAGTATAGAGAATAATTGATGAGAAGTGTGTTAGCTTAAATGAAGCAATAAGTGAAGTTGTGATCTTAAATATCTGTAATCTTAATTTAACTAGTGGTAATTAGAATTAGTTTACTTATAAATTGAAATTCATTCATTTAAATAAGATTTAGTTGGTTACGGGTTAGTACTTGGTGATTTTTATTAAATAATTCTCTGTGGGAACGATACTTAACTTATCACTTTATTACTTGTTGACAACGTATACTTGCGTTTTGTGCGTAATTAGATTTTACCCAACAATACTATATATATATATGCATACACACTAAACAAGATGAGGCAAATTAATAATAAACCACTCAAATAAATTTTATTAAGTTCTAACGTTCAAAGATATTTGGAATATCGAACATAGCCTTCTAGCATGGTAAAACAATATATAATATGAGTTTGTAGTGCACACACAAGGCAGGTATTAAATATTTAAGATATTTTTTTATCACATTTAATGCTTATATATAGACTAAACACTGTTGTTTTGTTGTGGACACACAAGGACAATGTTTTTCTTTTGAATATATGGAGTGCTAGGTATGACTTAACTTAGATCATTTTAGTTTGGATGTGCACACACTTGACCATTATGATCTAAGAGGCAAAATACAAGGAGTTGCATAGTTGATGTAATTAACAAGAGTTGTCTACTTATATATTTATATATAGGTTGTTGTGCACACACAAGGCTATATACATTTGAAATGAGATCCTTATTCTCACTAGCATATCTTTAATTAGATATCGTCGAACTATATAAATTGAGGGTAATATAGTTGAAGAAAATAGTGGGAGATACCAATTTAAAACAAGACCTAATTTATTTTGGTAATTAATAAAAGAATATATGCTAAAATGTTGTTAATTACAAATTCATTTATAGAATTTTATAATGTTTAAATTACTATCACTATGAAGCATATTAAATGTTATTTAACTGAACCGAATTAAACAGATTCGTTAAGGAATTTGAGATTAGTTCTCATGGTTGAAAAGATATCTTATGTCCTGAATACGCCTATCCCTGCAATGGTTGCAGATAATACCTCTAAGGAAGATATTGCTACTTTTAGAAAGTGGCAAAATGATGCACAGTTAGCTCAATGCATCATGCTCGCATCCATGAGTAACGAGCTTCAGCATCAACATGAAACTGTGGATGCTCTTAGTATATTCCTGCACATCAAGTAGTTGATGGTGAGCAAAGTAAGATTGATAGATATCAGATATCTAAGGAGCTCTTCCGATCAAGAATGACCGATGACACTACATTACAGACAAAAGTCCTTAACATAATCAATTTGATTGAACAATTAGGACAACGAGTTTTGTCATAGATGGAGAGTTGAGTTAAGATTTCATCTTACACTAACTCCCGGACTACTTTTCACAATTGTTGTGAATTTTTCATATGAACAAGCTAGATATCAACTTCGCTTGTAAGACCCCAACTTTTATGAATAAAGAATAATTTTCTCGAAATATATTTTTGAATATTATGGTGTGGATATAATATAATGTTATAGCTGTGGGTAATATTTACAAATTTTGCAAAGTAAGCAAGTGATTATATAATATTCGATTGGTGGGAATATTTCGCTTTTAACATGGAATATTAAATGCGACGACACAATCATTAGTGGACCCCATGGGAAGTATTGTCGTAGTTAGAAAAATCTATGTAATTATTTTTTTTTATAAAAAATAATGCCAAGTTTTACCGTTAAACTGTTGAACTACCCGGTAGTAAAAGTACAATAATACGTGTGGTTGCATAGTAGCACACGATATTGATTATTGATGCTTACGTGAGAAGTCACTTAGTTATACTCAATTATTGCTAAACTAATTGCTGCATCATATCTTTCATATTATTGATTCGATTATTATCATAGTATCATCTGCATTATATGATATATTATTAAATCAATAATTAAGACGACAAAGTTATTCATATTATTAAATTGTAATATTTACAATGTCTAGAAGTTCTGTCAAGGAGAGGTTTGGTCATCTAATTGAGCGCCAATAAGGAGAAATTCTTATCGGAAAGCCTCCTCTTTCTTGGGAACGACCTGGTTGTTAAATATTGTGAGTTATAATATTAATGATGAATAAGTTTGTGATGATTAAAGATGAAATTGATAGTTCCATTATGTTGGAATTATTAGTGTTAGTGGATATCGACATTTATTTCGATATTAATTGATGTCTGGAAGTTATACTGACCAGTCTGGTAATTAACCGGATAAATGAGCAATTAATTGCTGTTAATTCATATGATTATATCTATTTTTTCACATGTGTGTACTATTGATTCACATTCTTGTACTAATAGGGGAGTTGGTGCAAGATTGATAATACTTGCATGACTAAGTTAAAAATGGAGGTATAGATGGAGGTACTATACTGTAATTCATATTTTTCACATGATTATAACTATTGATTCACATGATTGAACTATTGATTCACATTATTTACTATTAAGGGGAGTCGGTGCAAGTTTGATAATACTTGCAGGACTAAATTAAAAATGAAAGAAAAGTTGGAGGTATTGTACTATAATATTTCGAGCCCCAAAACGTGCAATTATCGAAACTATATTTTCCTATAAATAGAAGCTCATTCTTCCTTCATTTCTCACCAATTCACTAAAGCTTTAGAGCAATTATTATAGAGAAAAAGAAGAAGAGAAGTCTGCTACCTCACTATTCCAATATCTAGTTTCTTCTAAGGTAAGGGGTATTATTCTCTCGTATTCATGAAGAGAGTTATTTTCTTTCAATAATCATAAAGGTTGTTATTTCATTCTTTATTATTATGTTGGAATAACCTGTCTATTCGAAGTACCGCATACATGGTGAAATTCTTCTGTTATTTCATTCTTTATTATTCTTTAGAATAACTTTTATGCAATGTACCGTCGCATGCATCGGTGAATTTTGTTGTTATTCCATTCTTTATTATTCTGTTAGAATATCCTGTATGTGCAGATTACGCATGACCTAGTTCCATTCTTTATTATTATGTTGGAATATCCTGTCTGTGCGTATTACGCTTGACCTGGTTCCATTGTTTATTATTCTGTTGGAATAACCTGTCTGTGCGGTCTATCGCATGCCTTGTGAATTCTGTTGTTATTCCATTCTTTATTATTCTATTGGAACATTCTGTCTGTGCGGATTACGCATGACCTAGTTCCATTCTTTATTATTCTGTTGGAATATGCTGTCGGTGTGGATTACGCATAACCTGGTTCCATTCTTTATTATTCTGTTGGAATATCCTGTCGGTGCGGTCTATCGCATGCCTGATGAATTCTGTTGTTATTCCATTCTTTATTATTCTGTTGGAACATCCTGTCTATGCGGATTATGCATGACCTAGTTCCATTCTTTATTCTTTATTATTTTGTTGGAATATCTTGTCGGTGCGGATTACGCATGACCTGGTTCCATTCTTTATTATTCTGTTGGGAATAACCTGTCTGTGCTGTCTATCGCATGCTTGGTGAATTCTTCTATTATTCCATTCTTTATTATTGTGTTGGAATAACCTATCTATGTGGATTACCACATGCATGGTGAATGATCCTTTGTATTCATTCCTTATTAAATTGTGGAAATGATCTGTCTACGTGGATTATCGCATGGCGGGGCAAAAATCCATTTGTAGTTTCATATATTCTATTATACTTAGTTGGTTAAAGTTTTGGCTTCTATACTCCATGAAATTAGTAGAATATCCTGGATATTTACGCTTCATCTAGTATCTTTTCATGAAAATATTCTTTTAAGCATTCTTGAATTTTACTCCACAAAGCAGTATCATGTTGACAATTTGGACGTTATTGAGTTTAGGATAAATTAACTTATAAATCTTTAAATTTTATTCTTGAACTTGTTTTATTGAATTATCATCATCCTCGTGCTTATATTATGTTGAAAGTCATATGTGGCCTGTAGTGCATAGATGGACTTGGTATGATTATGACCAGGGATTATTCGGTATAATCATTACCGTAATGTTATAAATGATGTTGAAAAAGTCCTCATTGGCCCGTAGTGCATTGATGGAGAGTTTTTGGTATGATTATGGCTATGCATTCTCTTCAGCCAAGGGTACAAAGATGAATTATTTTATGGCATGATCAGGACCGTTAATGAAAACACGATTATGTTTGGCCCGTAGTGCATGTAATTCGTGGTCGTGATATTAAATAATATCCTTAGCCTGTAGTGCAGGGATGATTTGATGACGTGGATTATTTATTGAGCTGAGTCTCAGCGATAAAAGTGATGGAAAAACCTTTTAAATCATAAAAGATAGTAGATTTTATTCTCTACTTGACTCTTCTAATGGATTGCTTGTTCCGCTGTAGTTAAACTTGATGTTTGTTATATTGTATCAGTTTAACACGTTTGAAGACTAACGATAATTTATTCTGCATTATCTTAGTCATAATATTTCTTATTGGGCTAGTTGAGCTCACCCTTTTGCTTTCATTGTTGTCTTCAGGAAATGAAAACGTAGCATGGACTAGTCAGGGAACGAAGTGACAGTTTAGATGTTTGCATTAGTAGTCCTCACTATTCTATGAAATAGTGTGATAATAAATGTATTGAGGACTTCATTTGAGTTTGAATACTGTCTAGAAGAAAATATTCGTATTAACCTCTCAGTTTATATTTTATCGTATTGTACACGACAGTTGTATTATTAAGTTGTATTTAAATTTTGTACCATATATTTGGCGACTCAGAATAGGTGATGTATACCTGTTTTGGGGGAATCATAGTTGGTATCAAAGCTTAGGGATATGATCTCTGGCTGAGATGTGAGACAAGAACTAGGAGGGGAGAGACGGGGAATTCCTTCGCTAGTATGACCTACCTAAGTTTATTTGATATTTAATTGGTCGGTCAGAGTATAGGGATAATATGTGATATGCTAATTAAACCTTGTTTTGTGATAGTGTTTGAAAATGGCATCTGAAAATGTTGAGATCAGCAATGAAGCACATGAGACCATTGAGTCACCAACGATCAATACTAAGGATAATGTACAATAGGAAGACAATAATCCTGGTGTAAACAACAACGACGCCGACCAAATGACGAAAGATGGTATGTTTAGGAACTTTTTAGAATTCATGCAACACCAAAGGAGAGAGACTCCTATTCATAATGCAGGTGGAGTCAATGGCAACCCATCGGTAGTCACCAAGCAAGCGATTCAAGGAGCTGGGACCACCGGAGTTTTTGGGAAAGCCAGAACCACTTAAGGCGGAGACGTGGTTAAAGCAGATCACCAAGATATTTGATGTCTTGGGATGCTCCGAGGAGAAAAAGATTCCCTTTGCCACCTTTATGTTACGTGAAGAAGAAGATTACTGGTGGGAATTTGTAAAACGTACCCAGCCTGACGCACTCAAGATGTCTTGGGAGAAGTTCCAAGAGCTGTTCAACGACAAGTACTTTCCCGAAAGTATTTGTCACATGAAGGAGGTAGAATTCATCAAGTTGGAGCAAAACAATATGACCGTGTCGCAATACGAGGCTAAATTTTTGGAGTTATCCCGGTTTGCATCCCATTTAGTCGATAATGAGGAGCGAATGACGCGAATGTTTTTAAGAGGTTTGAAACCCGATATACGTCAATACCTCATTTCTCACAAACTTTGTTTATATTCAGATGTAGTGAATAGTGCTCAGTTATTGGAGCACGATAATGAGCCAGCCCAACGAAAGGATAACGAGCAACAACACGATAATAATCGTACCGGTGGCAACGGCCATCAGAACAATGATAACCATCGTGGGGGAAATTATCATGCCAAGAATGGTAACCACTTCGGTGGTAATCATGGCCAAGTTAATAGGAGTGAAAATTTCAAGAAGAGATGGTTCAACAACGATGGAAAGACAACATCACCAACACCCGTTTTCAAGGAAGGAGAACGACCACCAATTGTATGCTTCAAATGTGGAGGGGAGGGACATATCAGTCCAAGCTGTGTGATGCGGTCCAAAGCATATTACAATTGTGGAAAACAAGGTCACCTAGCCTGATTTTATTGTGCACCAAAGTTAAGTCCAGCTGGGACAGTGGCACCAAAGGCGGATACAGATAAAACAAAGTCGATGGTTTTAGGAATAGCGTTTTTTGTGACATCTCAAAAAGTGAGTAAACCGAACAAAGTTAGCACGGGTTAGTTAATTATAAATTCTTGCGAAGTCTGTACCTTATTAGATACAAGTTCTACCCATTCTTTTATCTCTCTTGTTTGCGCTCAACGTTTAAATTTGACCCCAGAGAAGTTAAACTTTGATTTATTGGTTGAAACTTCGTTAGTAGAAACCTTCGTTATCTCCACTATTTATAAATCTTGTTGATTCAAATTGACACTTTCACGTTACCTGTCGATCTTATTTCTTTGAAAATACTTCCATTTGATGTGATTTTAGGGATTAATTGGTTAACTACTCATCAAGCTTTTTGTAAGGTTGTTAACTTTCATATTCATAACCAACCTATTATGTGAATTCAAGCAACCAAACCCTAAAGTTAATCACTGTCATATCATGCCATAAGTAAAGAGTCCCAAGCCTTTCGCTGGTGACTTCCTTGTGTTGAAGGCACCGAAGCCAGACTATCCGTAGGGGACGTTGTGAATGACAATGACAAGTTGATAGGTATCAATGTGACGTACTATCCAAGTCTTGGATGAGAGTCACAGTTTTGAATGATATTTCTATTGTTAATAAATTTCCTGACGTATTCTGGAAGACTTCTTGGCCTACCCCTAGAGCGTGAAATCGAATTTTGTATTGACCCCAATACAAAACTGATTTCTAAAACCCTTAAATATTTCTTCAACCAAAACGAACGTATTATGCGCCAAAGACGTTGACTCGAGCTGTTGAAGATTACGATCATACCATTCAATATCATTGTGGAAGAGCGAACGTGGTAGTTGACGCGTTGAGTAGAAGATCGTATACGTTTACGAGTACGACATTGTTAACACAAAAACCCTTTTCGTATAACTTACAAATGATGAAGATAGAGTTAAAGACTCTAGAGACCCACGTGAAGATAGCGAATATACGAGTAGAATCGACTTTAATCGATAAAGTTAAATCCATGCAAGCTACATACTCAGAGCTGATGAATGTTAAGAAGAAGGTTCAAGAGGGCGTTATTTTAGAAGCAAGAATCGATGAAGAGAGGAAATCTTAACCCTCGATTTTATTGGCCCATTTGAAATCCTTGATCGAGTAGGACCTGTGGCCTATAGACTCATTTTATCGCCAAGTATGTCGCGTGTTCATAACGTTTTTCAAGTATTGATGTTACGTAAATATGTGGATGACCCAAACCACATTATTAAATTAGAACTAGACGAGATAGCAGAAGATTTAACATATGAGGACATACGTGTCAAAATCTTGGATAAGAAGGATCGTATTCAACACTCAAAGGTTATACCTTGGAGTTAGAATCTGAGATGAAATCAAGGTATCCTCACCTCTTAGACATACCAGGTACGCACCCTAATTTCGAGGACAAAATTTCATAAGAAGGGGGAGGTTGTAAGACCCCAACTTTTATGAATAAAGAATAATTTTCTCAAAATATATTTTTGAATATTATGGTGTGGATATAATATAATGTTATAGTTGTGGGTAATATTTACAAATTTTTCAAAGTAAGCAAGTGGTTATATAATATTCGATTGGTTGGAGAATATTCGTTTTAACAAGGAATATTCGTACGACGACACAATCATTGGTGGACCCCACAACAGAAGTATTGTCGTAGTTAGAAAACAACAGAATTATTTTTTTATAAAAAATAACGGTGGAAGTTTTACCGTTAAACTGTTGAACTACCCGGTAGTAAAACTACAGTAATACGTGTGGTTGCATAGTAGCACACGGTATTGACTATTGATGCTTATGTGAGAAGTCACTTAGTTATACTCAATTATTGCTACAGTAATTGTTGCATCATATCTCTCATATTATTGATTTGATTATTGTCCCAGTATCATCTACATTATATGATATATTATTAAATTAATAATTGAGACGACAAAGTTATTCATATTATTAAATTGCAATATTTACAATGTCTAGAAGTTCTGTCAAGGAGAGGTTTAGTCATCTAATTGCGCACCAATAAGGAGAAATCCTTATCGGAAAGCCCCCTCTTTCCTGGGAACGTCCTAGTTGTTAAATATTGTGAGTTATAATATTAATGATGAATAAATTCGTGTTGATTAAAGATGAAATTGATAGTTCCATTGCATTGGAATTATTAGTGTTAGTGGATATCGACATTTATTTCGATATTAATTGATGTTTGGAAGTTATACTAACCAGTCGGGTAATTAACCGGATAAATGAGTAATTAATTGCTATTAATTCACATGATTATAACTATTTGTTCACATGTATGTACTATTGATTCACATTCTTGTACTATTAGGGGAGTTGGTGCAAGATTGATAATAATACTTGCATGACTAAGTTAAAAATGGAGGTATAGATGGAGGTACTATACTGTAATTCATATTTTCACATGATTATAACTATTAATTCACATGATTGAACTATTGATTCACATTATTTACTATTAGGAGAGGTGATGCAAGTTTGATAATACTTGCAGGACTAAATTAAAAATTAAAGAAAAGTTGGAGGTATTGTACTGTAATATTTCGAGCCCCAAAACGTACAATTATCAAAACTATATTTTCCTATAAATAGAAGCTCATTCTTCCTTCATTTCTCACCAATTCACTAAATCTTTAGAGCATTTATTATAGAGAGAAATTATAGAGAGAAAGAAGAAGAGAAGTCTGCTAACTCACTATTCTAATATCCATTTTTTTCTAAGGTAAGGGGTATTATTCTTTCGTATTCATGAAGAGAGTTATTTTCTTTCAGTACTCGTAAGGGTTGTTATTCCATTCTTTATTATTATTTTGGAATAACATGTCTATGCGAAGAACCGCAAACATGGTGAGATTCTTCTGTTATTACATTCTTTATTATTTTGTTGGAATAACCTGTCTATGCGGTCTGTCAAATGCCTGGTGAATTCTGTTGTTATTCTATTCTTTATTATACTGTTGGAATATCCTATCTATGCGGATTACGCATGACCTGGTTTGATTCTTTATTATTCTGTTAGAATATCCTGTCTGTGCATATTACGTATGACCTGGTTCCATTATTTATTATTCTATTGGAATAACCTTTCTGTGCGGTCTATCACATGCCTGGTGAATTCTGTTGTTATTCCATTCTTTATTATTCTATTGAAACATCCTGTCTGTGCGGATTATGCATGACCTGGTTACATTCTTTATTATTCTTTTGGAATATCCTGTCGGTGTGGATTATGCATGACCTGGTTCCATTCTTAATTATTCTGTTGGAATAACCTATCTGTGAGGTCTATCGCATGCCTGGTGAATTTTGTTGTTATTCCATTCTTTATTATTCTGTTGGAACATCTTATCTTTGCAGATTACGCATGACCTGGTTCCATTCTTTATTATTGTGTTGGAATATCCTGTCGGTGCGGATTACGCATGACCTGGTTCCATTATTTATTATTCTGTTGGAAATAATCTGTCTATGCGGCCTATCACATGTATTGTGAATTCTTCTGTTAATCCATTCTTTATTATTCTGTTGGAATAACCTGTCTATGTGGATTACCACATGCATGGCGAATGGTCCTTTGTATTCATTCCTTATTAAATTATAGAAATGATCTGTCTACGTGGATTACCGCATAGCGGGCAAAAATCCATTTGCAGTTTCATATATTCTATTATACTCAGTTGGTTAAAGTTTTGGCTTCTATACTCCATGAAATTAGTAGAATATCCTAGATATTTGCGCTTCATCCAGTATATTTTCATGAAAATATTCTTCTGAGCATTCTTGAATTTTACTCCACAAAGCAGTATCATGTTGACAATTTGGACATTATTGAGTTTAGGATAAATTAACTTATAAATCTTTAAAATTTATTCTTGAACTTGTTTTATTGAATTATCATCATCCTCGTGCTTATATTATGTTGAAAGTCATATGTGGCCTGTAGTGCATAGATGGACTTGGTATGATTATGACCAGGGATTATTCGGTATAATCATGACCGTAATGTTATAAATGATGTTGAAAAAGTCCTCATTGGCCCGTAGTGCATTGATGGACAGTTTTTGGTATGATTATGGCTATGGATTCTCTTCAGCCAAGGGTGTAAAGATGAATTATTTTATGGCATGATCAGGATAGTTAATGAAAACACGATTATGTTTGGCGCATAGTGCATGTGTAATTCGTGGTCGTGATATTAAATAATATCCTTAGTCTGTAGTGCATGGATGATTTGATGATGTGGATTATTTATTGAGCCGAGTCTCAGCGATAAAAGTGATGGAAAAACCTTTTAAATCATAAAAGATAGTAGATTTTATTCTCTACTTGACTCTTCTAATGGATTGCTTGTTCCGCTGTAGTTAAACTTGATGTTTGTTATATTGTATCAGTTTAACACGTTTGAAGACTAACGCTAATTTATTCTGCATTATCTTAGTCATAATATTTCTTACTGGGCTAGTTGAGCTCACCCTTTTGCTTTCATTGTTCTCTTCAGGAAATGAGAACGTAGCAGGGACTAGTCGGGAAATGAAGTGACGGTTCTGATGTTTGCATTAGTAGTCCTCACTATTTTATGAAATAGTGTGCTAATAAATGTATTGAGGACTTCATTTGAGTTTGAATACTGTCTAGAAGACAATATTCGTATTAAACTCTCAGTTTATGTTTTGTCGTATTGTACACGACAGTAGTATTATTAAGTTGTATTTGAATTTTGTACCATGAATTTGGCGACTCAGAATAGGTGATGTATACCTATTTTGGGGGCGTCACGTCACTGATTTGCTTAAAATTTTGAAAAATATTGAGAGTCACTTTCCAACCAAGAAAGACCAAGTCTTACAGGTAGGGGCCAAAGGATCTTCTGAATAGAAGAACGATTCAAAGAAGGTAAATAGAAAGGCAAAAACAAAGGATAATAGGAACAAAAACTGATACGGATAGTAAAGGCGTTTGCTTCCACTGCAATAAGCCTGGACACTAGAAAAGAAATTGCGAGAAGCATCTTGCAGAGGCTAACCAAATAAGCTTAGTGAAGTTTCGGTTACAAAATAATTTTGTTCATAATTGAAATTAATCTTTTTATAAGTTAAGATTTTACTTGGGTATTGGATACTGGCTTTAGTTCTCATAAATATTGATTTATGAAAGGACCAAGTAGAAGTAGAAAGCTAAACATAGGTTAAGTAATCCTATATTTGGTAAATGAAGTAAAGGTTGATGCATTAGCCATAGAAACTTATAGTTTAGCACTGCCTCCGGGCAAATCTATTAAGTAATTAAGTTGTTATTATATTCTAGTTCTCGTTGGAAATATTATTTTCATTTTATTGTTGGATAATGAAATCTTTGGTATTATATTTAAGAACAATTGTTGTTCTATTTATAATAATAATGTTTCGTATAGAACTGAAATATTACTTAATGGATTTTATGTACTCGACTTACGTAAAAAATTATTTTGCAAAATGAACAAACTAGTATAAGAAAAGGAGATGATCATTCAAAGAGCTGAATGTGTGTATTTACTGAAATACAATGGTGAATTATTTGAAAGGTTCAAAGAATTTAGAAGTGAAACTAATTTTAAAAGTTTTAAGATTCTTTGATTAGATTAAGGAATAAATACTTCTGCATTAAGTTTCTAGATCATCTCAAATGGTTTTTGAATAATGGACGGCTCCTGATACACAATAATTGATTGATGTATCTGAAAGGAAAAATCGTACCTTGTTGGACATGGTGCGGTCCATAATGATTTTACCGACATTCTAGTATCCTTCTAGGGTCATGCCCTAGAAATGGCTGCATATCTACGAAAAAGTTAACCTCAAAAATTCGACCCCAAGATTCTATAAGAGTTATGGACAGGGAGAATTCCTAATCTTAAGTATGTTAAGATAACGGGTTGTCCAACTTATGTGAAAATGTTTCAAAGGAATAAGTTTGGGACAAGATTTGACAAGTACAGATTTGTGGGACATACTAAAGTAAGTTTAGGGTATATGTTCTATAATCCTACTTAGCAAAAGGTGTTCATTGCGAAACATGCTACCTTCTAAGATAAAAGTGTTTATCATTGAAGGGGCTAGTGGGAGGATAATAGATCTTGAAGAGTTCAAGAACCATAAAGCACTGTAAATCAAATAAAAAGAACCTGTAGATAGACAGACCTATTGTACCACAACCGAATTGTAAATTTGGAATAGTACCAAAGATACCTAGGAGGTATGGATTCATCATAGATGATGATGATGATGATGAGGTACGCATCATAGAAGATGATGATCCAGTTACATATGATAAGGTAAGAGTTGTAGACACTCAGAGAAATGGATTAAAGAAAGCTTCTCAAAAATAGAACATTCGTTTTAATGAAACAAATCAAAAGAGTTTGATTTTATCAAAAACAAGAATAAACCTAGTGTGTACAAAAGGGTCAGTAGGAGCGCCATGACATTCCTAATATTATATGTTGATATACTATGGATAAGGAATGACATACTAATGCTACAATCAGTAAAGATAAAGTTGTCTAAACATTTCTCGATGAATGATTTGGGAAGAGTATCTTAATTGGGGATACAAATCTATATAGATAGATTTAAAAGGATGCTCGGCTTAACCCAAGAAACGTATATTCATTTGATGCTAAAGCTGTTTAGTATGGCAAACTCTAAGAGATGTCTCATGTTGATGAGACCTGGAGTGTATCTCTCTTAATAATCCCCATACACTCCTAAAAGAGAGATCTCTTAAGTAACTATCATGTATACAATGAAATGTATGAGGCCTGATGTTGATCAGTCCTATTCTGGAGAAGATCACTGTAAGACAGTGAAAAACATATTAAAGTACTTAATCGGCACTAAGGATGTGATCATATTCATGGTGGGTCTGAATTAAAATTAGAGGGCTTAACACACTCAAGTTTTTTTTAGACTGACCAAGACAAAAACAAATCCACTTTAGGGTAAGGTGTTACCTTGAACGGTGGTGCAGTGAATTAGAAAGGTTCCAAACAGCAAAGAGTTGTAGGTTTAGTGATAAAGACAAAGTATATAGTTGTAAATGAAGCTGCAAGTTGATTTTTTGGATGAAAAGTTCTTTACAGAACTAGGAATAGTTCCCAAGTCTCATCTTGGATCTAAACATGTGTTACAGCACTTTCATTTGATTAAAGGAATCATTGAATGATGGGAAATCACTATAGAGATAGTGGATTCTCAACAAAAAACATTACATATCCATATACTGAAGCTTATCCAGCATCAAGATGATCGTCACTTAGAGAATAAGGGTATGAGATACCATAACGATTGGCTTTAGTGCAAGTGGGAGATTGAAAGTAGTATGCACACAAGCTAATCATGTTAAAGATAAAGCATATACTTTGTAACAATCTTATTCGTTTATTAATAAAAGTATTCATTTACTAAAGGCTTTAGTTTATCTACATGCTGCTGTTTTAATAATATGTGATAAACTCATAGTTTTAAGCAATGCTTTTAGAATAATGATGAGATCATGCTAATGAGATCTAAATTCTTTGATATCTTAAAAACTAAAATGTTCCCAATCGTTGGATTACTAAATTGGGGGTTAATGAATCCGAATAGATTGGTACATACATTGCATGTTCATTGGATGAGGATGATTGATCTCATAATTATTTGTGTGGATAGACTAAAGCAAGTATGTAGGTGCTTATTAGAGAATAAATTCACTGAACATGGCTCGCTAAGGAATACCTAATGGAGTTTTACTTGCACCGTCATGAATTCTGTAGTGATAGTAGTACAAGTGATCCTTGGACTTGAGATCATAATAGTATCTTGTGTATGATGAGTTATACTTTGACTTATTCCTTAAGACCCTTAGGATATATCAAAGGGTATGCTTGGGTATAATAAGTTATACATAGAGATAATGTATGATCAATAAAGAATCTACCGCTTCTAGTAAAAGAAGAGAAATGTCTTATGTGATCCGATAAATGACAACACACTAGTCATTGGCCAAGGCAGAATGAAATTAGAATTGAGTTTCTAATTTGGATTGTTTGGAGTTGTACATTTAAGGATCGAAATACATATAATTAAATAAAATAAGACTTGACAGTAATTTTATGTCTTATATTTAATTGAGACATTATATGGTGGAATAATTGAATTGTACGGTAACTATTTACTCAAAGGTTCTTTTATGAATAATGTTAAAAACTATATTATCTGGAAAGTCATTAATCGCTAGGGAGGTTTATCCCTATTGTAGAATAAATAATATTTATTTAAATAAATTAATAGTTTAATTTATTTATTTTAATAAGATTAGAATTGTTCTAATTGATTTATTCACAACCGGTTTAATATGGAGAACATAAAGGGTCACACCATAAAAAAGGAAGAATAATTATTTAAGAAGTTAATGAGCGTAATCGTAATAATATGTTAGGTGTATTTAATTTAATCTATGGTGATAAAGTAAATTAAATAGCTTAATATTTATTATTTAATGTTTTGGAAATATTAAATATAAATTAATAAGAGGAGTCTTATTAATATTATTACAATTATTATTATTTTAATTTCTAAAGGAGTTTGGGAATTAATTTAATATAAGTACTCTCATTTATTCCTAATATGATTATGAGACAAATTAATTAAAAGAGTTTAATTAATTATCCCTAATAAGATTAGGGAGCCTAATTAATTAAAGAATACCCTATTTTAATAATATTAACAGGGTTAACTGAGATCTATATAAGAGGAGTCTTATATCAGATATCATATGACATGATTCTAATTGTTGGAGAGTACGCATTTTTTCTATAGAGATAGAAAACTAGGATTTTGCCAAACACCCATTTTCTTAAATTTTTCTTCTTCCTTGGTGGATCACCTCTAGAGGCTAAACACTTGGGTGGCTATCGTTGATCAAAGGAAGGAATTAAACCCGGTGGATTCAAGTTGAACGTAAAAAATATTTGGAGGTGAACTAGTACCTGAGGAAGCGCGAATCTTCAAGGGTGTAATTCTTATTCTTCTTCTTTTCATTTAATTAATAATTTTGCATAAAGGACGATCCGAGTATATGGTTTGTAAAATTTTAAAACTCTATTTTACCACGTTTTCGCTTATTTTGTACAATTTGTTTGCGTTCATATATATTACAAACCTAGCATGTGGCACTATAGACTCGGTCATATTAATAAAACAAGATTATCCAAGTTGCATAAAGATGGGCTCCTAGAGCTATCAGATTATGAATCATATCCATATTGTGAATCTTGTCTCATTGGTAAACTGACTAAATCTCTCTTTAGTGAAAAAGGAGAAAGAGTTACATATTTTTTTGAGTTGGTACACACAGACGTATGTGGACCT
This sequence comes from Panax quinquefolius, assembly GCA_020205615.1. Lineage (NCBI taxonomy): Eukaryota > Viridiplantae > Streptophyta > Magnoliopsida > Apiales > Araliaceae > Panax > Panax quinquefolius. The sequence continues at coordinate 108,709,432 of CM035154.1, read as the reverse complement.
ATGACAACCACTGCACGAAGAGGGTGTTCTTATTTTATTACTTTCACTGATGATCATTTAAGATATGGATATGTGTATTTAATGAAATACAAATCTGAATCATTTGAAAAGTTCAAAGAGCTCAGAAGTGAAGTAGAGAAACAAACTGGCAAGAGTATTAAGATTCTTTGATCGGATCGAGGTGGTGAATACTTAAGTAGTGAGTTTCTCAATTGTCTTAAAGGTATAATCTCACAATGGACTCCACCTGGGACACCATAGTTAAATTGTGTATTTGAAAGGAGAAATTGAACATTGTTAGACATGGTTCGTTCCATGATGAGCTTTACCAATCTTGTAGTTTCCTTCTGGGGATATACCCTAGAATCGGTTGCATACTTACTTAACAAGGTGCTTACCAAATCCGTCCCTAAGACCCCATATGAGTTATGGAAAGGGAGGAAACCAAATCTTAAGTATGTTAAGACTTGGGGTTGCCCAGCTTATGTCAAAAAGTTTGAAAATGATAAGCTACAGACTAGATCAAAAGGTGTTTATTACGAAACATGTTGCCTTCTTGGAAAAGAAGTTTATCCTTGAAGGGGTTAATGGGAGTAAGATATATGTTGAAGAAGTTAGAGAACCACAAAGTCAGGTACCTAACCAATTGGAAGAACCTACTGTAACACAACCTATTCGTAAATCTGGATAAGTACCGAAGATACCTGATAGGTATGGATTTGTTATAGAGGATGACAATGAGGTACACATCATAGATCATGATGATCCATTGAAATATGATTAGGCTATAAGTAGTAAAGACTCAAAGAAGTGGCTAGAAGCCATGAAATCCGAGATGGACTCTATGTATGAAAACCAAGTATGAAATTTGGTTTCACCACCAGAAGGCATTAAGCCTATTGGGTGTAAATGAGTCTTTAAAAGAAAGAGTGGAGCAGATGGCAAGGTAGAGACCTATAAGGCACGACTAGTTATAAAAGGTTTCAAACAAAGGCAAGGAGTTGACTATGATGAAACCTTCTCACCAGTACCGATGCTAAAGTCTATTGGGATTTTTCATGCGATTGCAGCTTATCACGACTACGAAATCTGGTAGTTGGTCATGAAAACAACCTTTCTCAACGGGAAATTTGAGGAGGATGTGTATATGACACAGCCAAAGGGATTTGTTTCAATAGTTGGAACAAATCAAGTCTGTAAGCTGCAACGATCTATTTATGGATTGAAGCAAGCTTCTCGTAGGTGGAACATCCATTTTGATGAGACAATCAATGAGTTTGATTTTATCAAAAATGAGGATGAACCATGTGTTTACAAGAATGTAAGACCCCGAATTTTATGAAATGAAAGTATTCAATTTTTTTATAATTATTATTTTATTTCGTAAATGGTTAAATTGATAAAAGGTTAAAGTTAAGGGTGATATGTGAAAATTTTTGCAAAGTAAGCAAGTTGTTATAAAATATTCGATTGGTCAGGGAATATTTTTTTTTTGTCGGGGAATATCCGTACGATGGCACAATCATTGGTGGACCCCACAACGGAAGTATTGTCATTGTTAGAAAACGACAGAATTATCTTTTTATAAAAATAACGGTGAATGTTTTACCATTAAACTGTTGAACTACCCGGTAGTAAAAGTACAGTAATACGCGTAGTTGCATAGTAGCACACGGTATTGATTATTGATGCTTACGTGAGAAATCACTCAGTTTTATTCAATTATTGTCATAATATTTTATATTATTAAATCAATATTTGAGATGACAAAGTTATTCATATTATTATTTGCAATATTGACGACGTCTAGAAAGTTCTGTCGAGGAGAGGTTTGGTCACCTAATTGCGTGCCAATAGGGAAAAATCTGAATAAGTTCGTGTTGATTAAAGATGAAATTGATAGTTCCATTGTGTTGGGATTATTAATGTTAGTGGAAATCAACATTTACTTTGATAATAATTGATTTCTGGAGGTTATATTGACCAATCGGGTAATTAATCAGATAAATGAGCAATTAATTACAATTAATTCATATGCTTATAATGTGAGACCCCAGATTTTATCAATAAAGATTTAAATTTTGTCGAAATAATTTTTCAATATTATGGTGTGAATTTGAGATAATATTATAGTTGTGGGTAGTATTTATAAATTTTGCAAAGTATGCAAGTGGTTATGTTATATTCGGTTTAGCAGGGAATATTCGTACAACGGCTCAATCATTGGTGGACCCCACAACAGAATTATTGTCGGATTGAGAAAACGACAAAAATATTTTATTGAAATAACGACGGAAGTTTTACCGCTTGATCTTTGTTGAACTACTCTTGTAGTAAAAGTAATGCGAATACGTGTGGTTGCATAGTACACCAGGTATTGATTATCGATGCTTATGTGAGAAGTCACTCGGTTTGATTCCATTATTGTCGATTAATAATATGAATTATTATAATGATAATGACGTTTTGTTTTATTCATTATTAACGTAATAAAAATGAAACATCTTTTATATAAAATGTAATACTTTATTAAAGTTATTCTATATATAGAATATATTATATTTTATTATGCATAGTGTTGCATAGTGTTTGGCATAGTGTTTTGCATAGTGTTGCATAGTATTTGCATAGTAAAATGTTTTTATATAAATAGAATATATTATATTTAATTTAAAAGATTTTGCTTTAAATATGGATAGTCGATTAAAGTAAATCAATCTGACCGCTCATTGATTAATTACTATGCATTCTATTTTCCTATAAATAGAAGCTCATTCTTTCATTATTTTCTTACGAATTCAATTGAAACTCTAGAGAGAAAATTATAGAGAGAAGCTATAGAGAAAAATCTATAGAGAGAAAGAAGAAGAGTATTCGGTACTTCAACGCTTTGATATCCAAATGTCTTTTACTACGGTAAGGGGTATTATTTGTTTGTACCTGTAAGGGATATTATTCGTTTGTATTCATGAAGAGAACTTCGCTTATTCCATTCTTTATTATTACATTGGAATAACTTTGTGTATCACGCATACCCTATACTTGGTGAAATCCTCCTGTTATTCCATTCATTATTATTCTGCATGGAATAACTTTTGTAAAAGTGGTATACCCTATACATAACTTCGTATATGAGGCATACCCTATACTTGGTGAAATCCTTATGTTATTCCATCCTTATTTATTACATTGGAATAACTTTGTATACGCTGAATCCCCTATACTTGGTGATCTTCTTCATTATTCCATTCTTTATTATTACATTGGAATATCCTGTCGTGTGTTTTACCTTCCGACACGTTCCTTTATTTATTATTCGCATTTATTATTCTCATTGGAATATCCTCGTGCATGTGTTTTACACCTGACTTCGGTTCCATTGTTTATTATTCAAAGATTTATTATTCTGTTTGGATCATCCCGCTTGCGGTGTGAATTTCACCGACTGTTCCGTTATTATTATTCTGTTGGAATAACTTTTAATACATCATGCAATACCGCATGCATGGTGATTTCTTTTGTTATTCCATTCTTTATTATACCCAGGTTGGTTAAAACTTTGACTTCTATACTCCATGAAATTAGTAGAATATCCTTGATATTTGCGTTTCATCCGATATCTTTCATGGAAATATTCTTCCGATCATTCTTGAATTTTACTCTACAAAACAAGATTATCTTGTTGACAATTTGGGCGTTACTAATCCCTGGATAAAATAATTCTTGAACTTGTTTATTGAATTATTATGTCATTGTCATCATCCTCATGTTATATTATGTTATCTTTGGCTTACGTGCATAGATGAACTTAGTATGATTATGACCAGGGATCATTCGGTATAATCATGGCTTGATATAAATGATGTGACAAAAGTCCTCAGTGGCTCATAATGCAAATGATGGATAGTTTTTGGTATGATTATGACCAGGGGTGATTCGGTATAGTCATGACCATTGATAATATGATGAAAATCCTTAACCGTGGTACAGGGATGATTAGATATTGTGGTTTATTCATTAAACTGAGTCTTAGTGATAAAAATTGATGAAAACCTTTTAAATCATAAAAGATAGTAGACTTTATTTTCTACTTGACTCTTTTAATGGATTGCATATTCATTACTTGCTTAAACTGGTTGTCTATTGTATTTTATCAGTTTAACATTGTTGAAGGCTAATGATAATTTATTCTGCATTATCTTAGTCATAATATTTCTTACTGGGCTAGTTGAGCTCACCCTTTCTTTCATTGTTCTCTTGAAATGAGAATATAGTTTGGGACGAGTCGGGAAACGGAGTAATGGTCCAGAGGATAGCATTAGTAGTCCTCACTATTCTGTGAAATAGTGTGATAATAGTTGTAATGAGAACTCCTTTTGAGTTTGTATAATATCTAGTAGACAATATTTATATTCAAACTCACAGTTTATGTCGTATTGTACACGACAATTATATTAGTAAGTTTGTATTTGAATTTATGTACCATGTAAGTGGCGACCCAAGATGGGTGACGTATACCTAATTTTGGGGGCGTCACAGTTGGTATCAGAGCTTGGAGATATGATCCCTGGCTAAGAGGTGAGAATAGTACTAGGAGGGGATAGACGGGGAATACCTTCGCTAGAATGACCTACCTAAGTTTATGTGCTATTTTATTGGTCGGTCATTAGGAATATAGGGATAATTTGTTACATGTCAATTAACCCTTGTTTTGTGACAAGTGTTTGAGAATGGCATCCGAAAATGCCGAGATAAGCAATGAAGCACATGAGAGTGTTGATTCAAATCAAACAAAAGGTAACGACCAACAACACGATAATAATCATACTGGTGGCAACGGCTATCAAAACAATGATAACCATCGTGGGGGAAATTATCATGCTAAGAATGGTAACCACTTCGGTGGTAATCATGGCAAAGATAATAGAAGTGGAAATTTCAAGAAGAGAAGGTCATTTAGCTCGATTTTGTCGTGCACCAAAGTCAAGTCCAAATTTGGACGGTGGCACCAAAGGATATGGACAAAACAAAGTCGGTGGTTTCATGAAGAGCGTTTTTCACGACTTCTTAAAAGCAAGTGACTCGAACGAAGTTAGCACGAGTTAGTTAATTATAAATTCTTAAAGTCTATACCTTATTAGATATCGGTTCTACCCATTCTTTTATCTCACTTGCTTGCGTTCAACGTTAAATTTGACTCTGGAGAAGTTAGACTTTGACTTGTTAGTTGAAACCTCGTTAGTAGGAGCCTTCGTTACCTCCACTGTTTTTTTTAAATCTTGTTTGATTCAAATAAACACTTTCACGTTACCTGTCGATCTTATCTTTTTGAAAATACTTGCATTTGATGTGATTTTAGGAATCAATTGGTTAACTACTCATCATGCTTTTCGTAAGGTTGTTAGCTTTTATATTTATAACCATCCTGTTATGCGAATTCAAAGTAACCAAACCAATAAAGTCAATCATTGTCATATCAAGCCATAAGTAAAGAGCCCCGATCCTTTCGTTGTTGACTTCCTTGTGTGGAATGCACCGAAGCCAGACTTTCTGTAGGCGATGTCGTGACTGAAGATGGCAAGTTGATAGGTATCATTGTGAGGTGCTATCTAGGTTATGGGATAGAAGTCACAGTTGGTATCAATGTGACGTACTATCCAAGTCTTGGATGAGAGTCACAGTTTTGAATGATATTTCAATCATTAATAAATTTCTTGGCGTATTCTTGAAGACTTCCTAGCCTACCCTAGAACGTGAAATCGAATTTTGTAATTGACCCGATCTAAAAAACCCATTTCTTAAACCCTCAAATATTTCTTCAACTAAAAGGATCATTTACGAGGATTATGATGAAAGTCATAATAAAAGCCTTGGACTAATGAAAATCATGGGTATATGAAGTATTAGTAAGTGTTATGATGAGTTATGTTGGTTATTATGTGAAAACATGAAAGTTTCTTAGAAATCACAAAGTTGAAAATCGATTTTGGTGAAAACGTAACATGAAATTCAATTGACCATATCTCCTATTATATTTTTTATTTTGAATGTGGTCAAGTCCTAGAGTTAGATCTATGAGTTACCTAACTAATCCAAGTGGAATTACTGGAAAAGGTGTTGTAGATTTTTGTGGACTGATTTTAGCAAAGGAGTGCAAAGCTGCAAAAAACCAAAAAAAGCTCACGCTGCATGATTTTAGAGGGCTGTTTCGGCCACTTAAATTATGAGAAAATTCTGGCCTTTTGGGACATGAAGGTATATGGTATGAAGTACCTCCTGTCCAAAAATGAGCTCATTCGACTTAAAATGAGCAAGTTATGATTATTTCAATATTTAGGTTTTTCCGATTTAAAAACGCTATAACTTGAGGAGTTCTGTAACTCTCGGATGACCATGAAATTTAAACTGGAAGCTCACGTTAACATGTGTAAGGTCCTGCCAAGATTTGGGAATTTTGGAGTTAAACTCGAGGTAGCTAATTTCTTAAGGAATTAATTAGAAATTGATTTTTGAAAAATAGTAAATGAATTTTAAAATTTCCGAAAAATATATTTTATTATGGGACTATATTATGCTAAATCCCAGAAAAGAAATATTTTTGGGACTGATTTGGTATTTTCATGAAAATAGTTTAGTTACTTAACATATATGAGTTAAATATGTTATGTGAAGTAACAAAGTTGAAAATAGGATTTTATGGCTAGAGAATCCTATATAGAGTATATGCATATTTTTTGATGAGGGATTTGATAATTGGTGATGATATCTTATGAGTATGGCATTTTTGAATGATTAAATGCATTATATGGTAAAGCGTAAACAATTGAGATAAATTGTTTATAAATTTAAGAAGTGTTATAATATTAATGATATTAGATTATGAGATTATTAAGTGATTGATAACATGGGGATATTCTTGAATCCTGGATAAATTATATTATAAATGTTTAATATTTATCCTTTATCTCATTTGATTGATTCTTTATATCATTATCCTCATGTTTATATTATATTGAAAGTCATCTGTGGCCTGTAGTGCATAGATGGACTTGGTATGATTATGACCAGAGATTGTTCGGTATAATCATAACCGTAATTGAAAACACGATTATCTTTGGCCGTAGTGCATGGATAATTTGTGGTCGTGATACTAATGAATACACGATTATCTTTGGTAGTAGTGCATGGATAATTTGTCGTGGATACTAATGAATACACGATTATCTTTGGTAGTAGTGCATGGATAATTTGTGGTCGTGATACTAATGAATACACGATTATCTTTGGCCGTAGTGCATGGATAATTTGTGGTCGTGATACTAATGAATACACGATTATCTTTGGCCGTAGTGCATGGATAATTTGTGGTCGTGATATTAATGAATACACGATTATCTTTGGTAGTAGTGCATGGATAATTAAGTGGTCGTGATACTAATGAATATCCTTGGCTCAGAGTGCGGGGATGATTCGATGATATGGATTAATTATTGAGCTGAGTCTCAGCAATGAAATATTAATTCATGGATGTGGTAAAAGTCATCTTTGGCCGTAGTGCATTGATAGACTTGGTATGATTATGACCAAGGATTATTCGGTATAATCATGACCGTAATTGAAAACACGAATATCCTTGGCCAGTGGTGCATGGATAATTCGTGGTCGTGATACTATTAAGCTACGCCTCAAAGATTATTGGTTTTATGATTTGTATATCTTTGGCTGTAGTGCAAAGATGAATTGTTAATGAATTTCTTTGGCAGGATTGCAAAGATGAATTTAATGTTTTCAATGATAAAGGTATTCAAGGTATCTTCACCTCTTTATCATACCAGGTACATACTCTAATTTCGAGGGAGAAATTCCATAAGGAGGGGAGATTGTGAGACCCCAGATTTTATCAATAAAGATTTAAATTTTGTCGAAATAATTTTTCAATATTATGGTGTGAATTTGAGATAATATTATAGTTGTGGGTAGTATTTATAAATTTTGCAAAGTATGCAAGTGGTTATGTTATATTCGATTGGTCGGGGAATATTCGGTTAAGCAAGGAATATTCGTACAACGGCTCAATCATTGGTGGACCCCACAACAGAATTATTGTCGGATTGAGAAAACGACAAAAATATTTTATTGAAATAACGACGGAAGTTTTACCGCTGATCTTGTTGAACTACTTCGGTAGTAAAAGTACGATGAATACGTGTGGTTGCATAGTAGCACACACAGATTGATTATTGATGCTTATGTGAGAAGTCACTCGGTTTTGATTCCATTATTGTCGATTAATAATATGAATTATTATAAATGATAATGACGTTTTTGTTTTATTCAGATTATTAACGTAATAAAATGCGAAATATCTTTTATATAAAACAGAATACTTTATTAAAGTTATTCTATATATAGAATATATTATATTTTATTATGCATAGTGTTGCATAGTGTTTGGCATAGTGTTTTGCATAGTGTTGCATAGTGTTTGCATAGTAAAATGTTTCTATATAAATAGAATATATTATATTTTATTTAAAAGATTTTGCTTTAAATATGGACTGTCAGATTAAAGTAAATCAATCTGGACCGTTCATGGATTAATTACTATGCATTCTATTTTTCTATAAATAGAAGCTCATTCTTTCATTATTTTCTTACGAATTCACTGAAACTCTAGAGAGAGAAATTATAGAGAGAAGCTATAGAGAGAAAATCTATAGAGAGAAAGAAGAAGAGTATTCTGGTACTTCACTGCTTTGATATCCAAAGGTCTTTACGGTAAGGGGTATTATTTGTTGTACCTGTAAGGGATATTATTCATTTGTATTCATGAAGAGAACTTCAGATTATTCCATTCTTTATTATTACATTGAATAACCTCAGATACGCTGTGATACCCTATACTTGGTGAAATCCTCTCGTTATTCCATTCATTATTATTACATTGGAATAACTTTTGTAAAAAGTGGTATACCCTATACATAACTTTGTATATCTGGCAGATACCCTATACTTGGTGAAATCCTTATGTTATTCCATCCTTATTTATTCTCATTGAATAACTTTGTGATCGCTGAATCCCCTATACTTGGTGATCTTCTTCTCATTATTCCATTCTTTATTATTCATTGGAATATCACATGCATGTGTTTTACACCGACCGGTTCCGCTGTTTATTATTCCGCATTTATTATTCATTGGAATATCCTCATGCGTGTGTTTTACACCTTTAACCGGTTCCATTGTTTATTATTCAAAGATTTATTATTCTGGTTGGATCATCCTGCTTGGTGTGAATTTCACCGACTTTGGTTCCGTTATTATTATTACTGTTGAATAACTTTGTCTATCGGGTCTACCGCATGCATGGTGATTTCTTTTGTTATTCCATTCTTTATTATACCCAATTGGTTAAAACTTTGACTTCTATACTCCATGAAATTAGTAGAATATCCTTGATATTTGCGTTTCATCCAAAGATCTTTTCATGGAAATATTCTTCCGATCATTCTTGAATTTTACTCTACAAAACAAGATCTTGTTGACAATTTGGGCGTTACTAATCCTGGATAAAATAATTCTTGAACTTGTTTATTGAATTATTATGTCATTGTCATCATCCTCATGTTATATTATGTTATCTTTGGCTTACGTGCATAGATGAACTTAGTATGATTATGACCGGGGATCATTAAGATAATCATGGCTTGATATAAATGATGTGACAAAAGTCCTCGATTGGCACATAATGCGATGATGGATAGTTTTGGTATGATTATGACCGGGGTGATTCGGTATAGTCATGACCATTGATAATTTGATGAAAATCCTTGACCGGTAGTGCGAGGATGATTAGATATTGTGGTTTATTCATTAAACCGAGTCTTAGTGATAAAAATTGATGAAAACCTTTTAAATCATAAAAGATAGTAGACTTTATTTTCTACTTGACTCTTTTAATGGATTACATATTCATTGCCGAGCTTAAACTGGTTTGTCTATTGTATTTTATCAATTTAACATTGTTGAAGGCTAATGATAATTTATTCGCATTATCTTAGTCATAATATTTCTTCTTGGGCTAGTTGAGCTCACCTTTCTTCTTCACTTTGTTCTCTTGAAAATGAGAATATAGTTTGGGACGAGTCGGAAACGGAGTAATGGTCCAGAGGATAGCATTAGTAGTCCTCACTATTCTGTGAAATAGTGTGATAATAGTTGTAATGAGGACTCCATTTGAGTTTGTATAATATCTAGTAGACAATATTTATATTCAAACTCACAGTTTATGTCGTATTGTACACGACAGTTATATTAGTAAGTTTGTATTTGAATTTATATACCATATAAGTGGCGACCCAAGATGGGTGACGTATACCTAATTTTGGGGGCGTCACATATAACTATTTGTTCATATGTGTGTACAATTGATTGACATGCATGTACTATTAGGGGAGGTGGTGCAAGATTGATAATACTTGCATGTCTAAATTAAAAATGGATGTATAGATGAAGGTAATATACTGAAATTATTTTTTCACATGTATAGAACTATTTAGTCACATGATCATACTATTGATTCACATGATATACTATTAGGGGAGGTGGTGCAAGTTTGATAATACTTGCAGGACTAAATTAAAAATAAAGGAAAAGATGAAGGTATTATAATGTAATATTTCGAGACTATATTTTCCTATAAATAGAAGTTCATTCTTCCTTCAATCTCACCAATTCACTAAGACTCATAAGAGCAATTATAGAGAGAGAAGCTACAGAGAGAGAAGTTATAGAGAGAAAGAAGAAAAGAAGTCTGCTACTTCACTATTCTAGTGTCCAGTCTTCTTCCAAGGTAAGGGGTATTATTTATTTCTTATTATGAAGAGATATTGTTTTTTGTATTCGTATGAATATTATATTCGTTCAATATTCGTAAGGAGTATCATCTTCGTTCAATATTCGTAGGAATATTATTTTCGTTCAACAGTCGTAAGGGGCATTATTTATTTCATATTCTGGAGAGATATTATTTTTCATATTCGTATGAATATTATTTTCGTTCAATATTCATAAAGAATATTATCTTCGTTCAATATTCGTAGGAATATTATCTTCGTTAAATATTTGTTGGAATATTATTTTCGTTCAACAATTGTAAGGGATGTTATTTTTGTTCAATATTCGCTTGAAATAATATTTTTTTCTATACTTTGTAGTATGTAAGTAATATTATTTCATTTCAGATTTTGAATGATATACTCATTTTGTTGAAGTTTTGGCTTCTATACTCCATGAAATTAGTAGAATATCCTTGATATTTGCTCTTTATCCTTGATATTTCACATTTCGTTTGATTAATGCCTATATCATTGTCATCATCCTCATGCTTATATTGTGATAAAAGTCATCTTTGGCTTACGTGCATAGATGAACTGTTGATTGGTATGATTATGACCAGGGATCATTCGGTATAATCATGACCCGTAATGTTACAAATGATGTGGTAAAAGTCCTCATTGGCCCGTAGTGCATTGATGGACAGTTGTTGGTATGATTATGACTAGGGATTATTCGGTATAATCATGAGCATTGGTGATTTCATGAATATCCTTGGCCCGTAGTGCAGGGATGATTCGATGATGTGGTTTATTTATTAAGCTGAGTCTCAATGATAAATTTGATGAAAAACTTTTTAAATCATAGAAGATAGTAGATATCATGCTCTACTTGACTCTTTTAATGGATTGCTTGTTTCGCTGCAGTTGTTGATCTAAAACTTGTTGTCTATTATATTCTATCAGTTGTTATACTATTGAAGGCTAAGGATAATGTATTCTACATTATCTTAGTCATAATATTTCATATTGGGCTAGTTGAGCTCACCCTTTTCTTTCATTGTTCTCTTCAGGAAATGAGAATATAGCTGGGATGAGTCGGGGAATGGAGTGATGGTCCAGGATAAGTGGCTTTAGTAGTCCTAACTATTCTGTGAAATAGTGTGATAATAATTGTAATGAGGACTCCATTGAGAGTGGATATTGTCTAGAAGGTAATATTCTTGTTTAAACTCTCAGCTATGTTTTGTCGTATATTTCCCGATAGTTGTATAATTAAGTTTGTATTTGATTTATGTACCATGTATTTGGCGACTCAAGATGGGTGATGTATACCTATTTTGGGGGCGTCACAGTTGGTATCAAAGCCATAGAAAAGAGCTTCAAGCCTTTATCTGGTGACTTCCAAGTCTTGGGATGCACCGAAGCCAGACTTTTGGTAGGGGACGCTGTGAGTAACGGTGACAAATTGATAGGTATCATTATGAGGTGCTATCCAAGTCTTGGATGTGGGTCACAGTTGGTATCAAAGCTTAGGGATATGATCCCTGGCTGAGATGTGAGACAAAAACTAGGAGGGGAGAGACGGGGAATTCCTTCGCTAGTATGACCTACCTAACTTTATTTGGTATTTAATTTGTCGGTCAGAGTATAGGGATAATATGTGACATGTCAATTAACCCTTGTTTTGTAGCAGTGTTTGAAAATGGCATCTGAAAATGTCGAGATAAGCAATGAAGCACATAAGACCATTGAGTCACCAACGAACAATACCCAGGATAATGTGCATCAGGAAGACAATAATCCTTAAGTAAACAACAACACCGATCAGATGATGAACGATGGGATGTTCAGAGGCTTTATATAATTCATGCAACATCAGGCGAGAGAGACTCCTGTTCAAAATGCAGGTGGAAACACTGACAACTATCGGATGGTCACCGCTAAGCAGCTCAAGGAGCTGGGACCATCGGAGTTTTTGGGAAAGCCAGAACCACTTAAGGCGGAGACGTGGATAAAGTAGATCACCGAGATATTTGATGTATTGGAATGCTCAGAGGAGTAAAAGGTTCCCTTCGCCACCTTTATGTAGCGTAAAGAGGCATATTATTGGTGGAAATTTGTAAAGCGTACCCAGCCTGACGCACTCAAGATGTCTTGGGAGAAGTTCCAAGAGTTGTTCAACGACAAGTACTTTCCCGAAAGTATTCGTCACATGAAGGAGGTGGAATTCATCAAGTTGGAGCAAAAAAATATGACCGTGTCGCAATACAAGGCTAAATTTGCGGAGTTATCTCGGTTTGCATCCCATTTGGTTGATAATGAGGAGTGAATGACGCGAATGTTTCTAAGAGGTTTGAAACCCGATATACGTCAATACCTCATTTCTCTCAAACTTTGTTTATATTTAGATGTTGTGAATAGGGCTCAGTTATTGGAGCGTGATAATTAGTCAGCACAACCAAAAGGCAACGACCAACAACACGATAATAATCGTACCGGTGGCAACGGCCATCGAAACAATGATAACCATCGTGGGGGAAATTATCATGCCAAGAATGGTAACCACTTCGGTGGTAATCATGGCCAAGATAATAGAAGTGGAAAATTCAAAAAGAGAAGATTTAACGATGATGGGAAGACGACGGAAGCATCACCAACACCAGTAACAAATTTTAGGGGAGGAGAATGACCACCAGTTAGATGCTACAGATGCGGAGAGGAGGGACACATAAGTTCAAACTGTTCACAGCCTTCCAAGGTATATTTTAGTTGTGAAAAAGGTGGTCACATAACTCGATTTTATCCTATAGTGAAATCAAGTCCAGTTGGGACGGTGGCACCAATGGCGGATACGGACAAAACAAAGTCAGTGGTTTTAGGAAGAGCATTTTTCGTGACTTCTCAAAAAGTGAGTAACCCGAACGAAGTTAGCACGGGTTAGTTAATTATAAATTCTTCCGAAGTCTATACCTTGTTAGATACCGGTTCTACCCATTCTTTTATTTCTCCTACTTGCGCTCAACGTTTAAATTTAACTCCGGAGAAATTAGACTTTGACTTATCGGTTTAAACTCCATTAGGAGAAACCTTCATTACATGTGTTATCTAAGTCTTGGATGAGAGTCACAGTTTTTAAATGATATTTCTATCGTTAATTAATTTTCTGATGTATTCTCGAAGAACTTCTTGGCCTACCCCAGAGCGTGAAATCGAACTTTGTATTGACCCCATTACAAAACCCATCTCTAAAACCCTCAACTAGTTTCTTCAACTAAAACGAATGTATCATGCGCCAAGGACGTTGGCTCGAGCTATTGAAGATTACGATAATACCATTCAATACCATTCTAAAAAAAATGAACGTGGTAGCTGACGCATTGAATAGAAGATCATATGTGTTTACGAGTGCGATGTTGTTAACACAAAACCCATTTCGTATAACTTACAAAATGATGAAGATAGAGGTAAAGACTCTAGAGACCCGCGTGATGATATATGAGTAGAATCGACTTTAATCGATAAAGTTAAAACCACTCAAACTACACACCTGGAGCTGATGAATGTGAAGAAGAAGGTTCAAGAGGGTGTTATTCTAGAAGCAAGAATCGACGAAGAGAGTAAATTTCAACCCTCGATTTAATTGGGCCATTCGAAATCCTCGACCAAGTAGGAACTGTGGCCTATAGACTCGTTTTACCGCCAAGTATGTTGCGTGTTCATAACGTTTTTTTTCACGTATCGATGTTACGTAAATATGTGGATGACCTGAACCACATTATTGAATTAGAACTAGACAAGATAGCAGAAGATTTAACGTATGAGGAGATACGTGTTAAAATCTTAGATAAGAAGGATCATATTTGACCCTCAAATGTTATACCTCAAGAGTTAGAATTTAAACAAGGTATCCTCACCTCTTCGGCATACTAAGTACGTGCATAAATTTTGAGGGAAAAATTTCAAAAGGAGGGGAGATTGTAAGACCCTGAATTTTATGAAATGAGAGTATTCAATTTTCTTATAATTATTATTTTATTTCGTAAATGGTTAAATTGATAAAAGGTTAAAGTTAAGGGTGATATGTGATTTTTTTTTGCAAAGTAAGCAAGTTGTTATAAAATATTCGATTGGTCGGAGAATATTCTTTTTGTCGGGGAATATCCGTCGAATTTACGACACAATCATTAGTGGGACCCCTACAAACTAAGTATTATCGTAGTTAAAAAATGATAGAATTATCTTTTTATAAAAATAACGACGAAAATTTTACCGTTAAACTGTTGAACTACCCGGTAATAAAAGTACAGTAATACGCGTGGTTGCATAGTAGCATACGGTATTGATTATTTATGCTTACGTGAGAAATCACTCAGTTTTATTCAATTATTGTCACAATATTTTATATTATTAAATCAATAATTGATACGACAAAGTTATTCATATTATTATTTACAATACTGATGATGTCTAGAAGTTCTGTCGATGAGAGGTTTGGTCACCTAATTGTGCGCCAATAGGGAGAAATCAGTATCGGAAAGCCCCCTCTTTCCTGGGAATGATCTGGTTATTAAATATTGTGAGTTATAATATTAATGATGAATAAGTTCGTGTTGATTAAAGATGAAATTCATAGTTCCATTGTGTTGGGATTATTAATGTTAGTGGAAATTGACATTTATTTCGATAATAATTGATTTCTGGAGGTTATATTGACCAATCGGGTAATTAATCAGATAAATGAGCAATTAATTACAATTAATTCACATGCTTATAACTATTTGTTCACATGTGTGTACAATTGATTCACATGCATGTACTATTAGGGGAGGTGGTACAAGATTGATAATACTTGCACGACTAAATTAAAAATGGACGTATAGATGAAGGTACTATACTGAAATTATTTTTTCACATGTATAGAACTATTTAGTCACATGATTATATTATTGATTCACATGATATACTATTAGGGAGGTGGTGCAAATTTGATAATACTTGCAGGACTACATTAAAAATGAAGGAAAAGATGAAGGTATTATACTGTAGTATTTCAAGCCCCAAAATGTGCAATTATCAAAACTATATTTTCCTATAAATAGAAGCTCATTATTCCTTCATTCTCACCAATTCACTAAGACTCACAAGATCAATTATAGAGAGAGAATTTATAGAGAGAGAAGCTATAGAAAGACAGAAGAAGAGAAGTCTGCTACTTCACTATTCCAGTGTCTAGTCTTCTTCCAAGGTAAGGGGTATTATTTATTTCATATTATGAAGAGATATTGTTTTTCATATTCGTATGAATATTATTTTTGTTCAATATTCGTAAGGAATATCATCTTCGTTCAATATTTGTAGGAATATTATTTTCGTTCAATAGTCGTAATGGGTATTATTTATTTCATATTCTGGAGAGATATTATTTTTCATATTCGTATGAATATTATTTTCGTTCAATATTCGTTGGAATATTATTTTCGTTCAATAGTTGTAAGGGATGTTATTTTTGTTCAATATTCGCTTGAAATAATATTTTCTTCCATACTCTATAGTATGTAAGTAATATTATTTCATTTCAGATTTTGAATGTTATACTCATTTTGTTGAAGTTTTGGCTTCTATACTCCATGAAATTAGTAGAATATCCTTGATATTTGCGCTTTATCCAGTATCTTTTCATGAAAATATTATTCTGAGCTTTCTTGATAATTATTGATATTTTTATGATGGAATACTATTCATGAGTTACTATTTATGGGTTACTATTCACTCAAATATTTTTCACTCTGGTATTCGGGGCACTTTTCATGCCAGAGTACTATTCACGAGTTACTATTCACCTAATTACTATTCACCCGAATATTATTCACTTGGGTATTTGGGATACTTTTCATGTCAGGGTACTATTCACGAGGTACTATTCATAGGGTACTATTCACGGGGTACTATTTACCCGAAAAATATATTTCTTTTCTATCTAAATTATTTTTGGTACATGAATATTATTCTTGAATTTTAATCCACAAAGCAGTATCATGTTGACAATTTGAATATTTTTAAACTCTGGATAAATTTAAAGTCTTTAATATTTATCCTTGATTTCGTTTGATTTGATTTCGTTTGATTAATGCCTATATCATTGTCATCATCCTCATGCTTATATTGTGATGAAAGTTATCTTTGGCTTACGTGCATAGATGAACTATTGATTGGTATGATTATGACCAGGGATCATTCGGTATAATCATGACCCGTAATGTTACAAATGATGTGGTAAAAGTCCTCATTGGCCCGTAGTGCATTGATGGACAGTTGTTGGTATGATTATGACTAGGAATTATTCGGTATAATCATGACCATTGGTGAGTACATGAATATCCTTGGCCCATAGTGCAGGGATGATTCGATGATGTGGTTTATTTATTAAGCTGAGTCTCAGCTATAAATTTGATGAAAAACTTTTTAAATCATAGAAGATAGTAGATAGCATGCTCTACTTGACTCTTCTAATGGATTTCTTGTTCAGCTGTTGATCTAAAACTTGTTGTCTATTATATTCTATCAGTTGTTATACTGTTGAAGGGTAAGGAAAATTTATTATGTATTATCTTAGTCATAATATTTCTTATTGGGCTAGTTGAGCTCACCCTTTTCTTTCATTGTTCTCTTCAGGAAATGAGAATATAACTGGGACGAGTCAGGGAATGGAGTGATGGTCCAGGATAAGTGGCTTTAGTAGTCCTCATTATTCTGTGAAATAGTGTGATAATAATTGTAATGAGGACTCCATTGAGAGTGGATATTGTCTAGAAGGTAATATTCTTATTTAAACTCTCAGCTATGTTTGTCGTATATTACCCGATAGTTGTATAATTAAGTTTGTATTTGATTTATGTACCATGTATTTGGCGACTCAAGATGGGTGATGTATACCTATTTTTGGGGCGTCGCAAAGAAGGTTAGTGAGAGCACTGTTTCATTCCTTGTATTATATTTTGAAGATATATATTACTGATAGGGAATGATATTCCTCTGCTACAATAGATCAATATATGGTTTTGAAAACAATTCTCCATGAAGGACTTGGGAGAAGCATTCTATATTTTGGGTATAAAGATCTACAGAGATAGATTTAAAAGGATGCTCGGCTTGTCCCAAGGAATTTACATGAACTCGATGCTAAAGAATTTTAGCATGGAAGATTCCAAAAGAGACCTCATGTCGATGAGCTATAGACTACATCTCTCCAAGAAACAGACCCCAAAGACACCTGAGGAGAGAGACCATATGAGTATGATTCCTTATGCTTCACCAATAAGATCTATCATGTATGGTATGATATGTTCTAGACCGGATGTCGCTCATGCACTTAGTGTAACAAACATATATCAGTCAAATCCTAGAGAAGAGCATTCGAAGGCAGTGAAAAATATCCTAAAGTACTTACGAAGAACTAAGGATGTATGTCTTGTCTACGATGGGTCTGAATAGAAACTAGAGGGCTACACAAACTCAAGTTTTCAAACGGACCAAGATGACAGTAAATTCCTTTCAGGGTATGTGTTTACCTTAGACGGTGGTGCAGTGAGCTAGAAGAGTTTCAAGCTGCAAACGGTTGTTGATTTAGTGACAGAGGCAGAGTACAAAGATGCAACTGAAGCTATAAAGGAGGCGGTTGATGAGTGGAATTTTTATTCGTGAATCAGAGCCTTTATGGCTTAAGATATTGCATGTTTTCTGTTATTTGTTTAGCTTATATATATATATATAGTTGTTATTACGTTTAATCTCTGTGATGCAGGCTCATTAGGTCATTTCCATCTTAAAGGGGCATAAGGGTTATTTTTTAATACATTGACACTGCAGCGCCATCACCAAGCTTCTGCTTGGCGCCGCAGTGCAAGGTAAGATTCAGCTGATGTCACATGGTGCTACAGCGGCATAGCTCCTTTATAAGCTGGCACTGCAGGTTGAACTCCATGTTTTTTAAAGCCTACATACATGGCGCAAGCAAATACCATCACACAAAGGTATTCTCCGTCGTCGCAGCCACCCTCCCGAGTCCAGCAACTTGCTATTAATGACCTAAATGAAGAAAATTAAGGATTAATAAAGATAGAGAGTCGCCGTCAGATACACAGAGCGTAGAATAGATTTATTAAAGCTTTAATTAGTTTTAGAAGAGAAAGAAGTTGTACTTCAAGGAAGGAAAAGTTATTGCATCCTACACAGCTCAGAAGCCACGCAGAGAATAGAAGAGTTGGAGACAGAAAACTTC
The DNA here is from genome assembly GCA_020205615.1 of Panax quinquefolius. NCBI lineage: Eukaryota > Viridiplantae > Streptophyta > Magnoliopsida > Apiales > Araliaceae > Panax > Panax quinquefolius. The sequence goes on along the minus strand of CM035154.1, from coordinate 108,690,316 downwards.
ACAACAGGTGTAAGACCCCAAATTATTAATAAATGAAATTTATTTTCCTCTATTTATTATTTTGAAATAGTAATGGTTGATTTGATTAATGTGGATAGTTATGGGTAAAATACGCAAATATTTCGAATAAGCAAGTGGTTATAAAATATTCATTATCGTTGGGAATATTCGTTTGGTCGTGGAATATTAAATCTTTGTGGGAATATTGCATGCACGGCCATGATCTTTTGTGGGCCCCATAACGAAAAGCGATTGGATGAAGAAAACGACAAATATAAGTTGTTTATAAATAACGCCGAAGTAGTTATTCTGAATTAATCTTTGTTGGAATACGGTTGTTAAAAACACACTAATACGCGTTGTTGAATCCGGTAACACCAGTATTGCACCAATTATTGATTCTTACGTAAGAAGGCACTACTCAATAATTGTTACGATAATTCTTATCAATATTTTATTGATTTAATAATTGTTTGCGTTGATATTTTATATTCTTTGTTGTTCAATAATTGTCATTACACAAGATTTTTCATTATCGAAGCAATAATTCATATTATCTGAATAATATTATTAGATAACATTATTGGCAATGTCTAGAAAGTTACATCTAAGGAGAGGTTTGGTCACCTAATTGCGGCCCAAGATGAGGAGAGATCCTTATTGAAAGCCCCCTCTTTCCCAGAACCACGGTTGTCATAATATTGTGATTACATAATATTATTTGTGAATAATTAATTATTGATTCATATGATGAGGAAAATATTGATTTTATGTGGATATAGATGGAGAAAATTTTAATGTGACAATTGTTGAAAATTGAAATTTTATCTTTTTCGATAAGATAATTCATTTAAATGTATTATTATATTTTAATAATATAATAACTTGATATTTTTACAACGAATGTGGGATATATGAGTATCGAGGAGGAAGAATATTTTTGTTGCAATAAATGTTTAAAACATGTTATACATGTAGGTGGACCCCATTTATTGGTCGAAATTTGATTATAAAATTGTAAAATCGTCCGTTTGTGGATTTCGGTCAATTTTGTTTGGAATTTGGAAAAACTTTCTTCTGCAAAGTTGTAGAGAATTGGATTTCCTATAAAAACTCGCGAGATTCGAATTTTTCTGATAAAAGAGCTATTTATTATGAATTATTGAAGTTCAAGTTCAAAATAATAGATTTTTGGAAGTTTTAATTATTTATATCAACAAAAACGTTTTTATTGTTTTGGTTGGCCCCCCATGTGTTGTAAACATGCTGATTTCAGGATTCTTGGTTGGCATAGAAATATATATATAATATATTATTATTATATTAAATTTTCTGCTTTGGTGTTCTAAGCAATTTCCTATAAATAGGGTGCTTAGGTTAGAATTGAAAATCACACCAGAAACTGAAGTTTTCTCTCTCTATATTATCGAGCGTATTCTTGTGAGTATTTTGAGTATACTTTGAGTATTGCTATACGGTGCAAGTTCAAGTCATAGCCTATATCCGGTGTTTCAACTAAATCTCTGTCTTTTTCGAGGTAAGGGATGTTATTTTCTTCTCAAATGATATTATTTCTTCAATATCATTATGCTGAAATATTGGTTGGAACTTTTTATCAAATTTGGAACTTTTTCATGTCGGGGTTACTATTCATGAGTTACTATTCACGAGTTACTATTCATGAGTTACTATTCACGAGTTACTATTCACGAGTACTATTCACGAAGGGTGAAGATGTTTTTAGTGAAATTTCTATCTTTTGGTGTCGGAGTTACTATTCACGTATACGACACTATTCACGAATACGGCACTATTCACCGAAAAATGAAATTTCTTCTTTTCGTCCAAAATATCTATTATGGATACTAGCTTTGATTGTATCCATGTTTTGATCATTCTTGAATTTTACTCCACTTTGATTACTTATGAAGTATTTTTGAACTTGGATTGTTTAAAATACGAATCCTTAATATTTGTTCTTTTGCTTCACTGGATTCGTTTCCTTTAAAATATTTTTCATCATCCTCAGTCCTAAATGATGATATTACTGAATATCTTTGGCCTGTAGTGCAAAGATGAATGATTTCATGATGAATATCTTTGGCCTGTAGTGCAAAGATGAACAGGTGTTGAGATGAACATGACCAACTGATTAATATCTTTGGCCCGTAGTGCAAAGATGAACAGGTGTTTAGATGAACATGACCAACTGATGAATATCTTTGGCCTGTAGTGCAAAGATGAATATTTGATTCCAGATATATATTGATTGATGTTACAGGGATAAAATATCGACGATGAACTTTTAAATTCATATATAGAAGATAGTAGTTTGCATTCTCTACTTAACTCTTCTAATGAATTATTATTTCAGTGCGAATATTGGTTTAAAAACTTGTTGTCTATTGTATTCTATTAGATTTTTCCCTGTTGAAGACTAACGATAATTTGTTGTATATTATCTTAGTCATAATATTCTTTACTAGGCTAGTTGAGCTCACCCTTTTCCTTGTTGTTCCATTTTTCTTCTCAGGAGGCGAGAATGTAGCGAGTACTAGTCGGGGTATGGAATGAAGGTTCTAGAGAGAGTTGTTTAGTAGTCCTCACCATTTTTGTAAAATAATGTATCAATAATTATGAAGGGGATTTATTTGCGTGTTGATATTGTCTAGATGGCAATATCTGTATTTAAACTCACAGTTTATATGTTGTAATAGTAAAGTTGTAGTTATTTCTGTACCATGTATTTGGCGACTCAGAATGGGTTGGATGGAATGGACCTATTTTGGGGGCGTCACAGCAGGAGTTTTCTTATTCCAAATCTTTCATTTATTTGTGTATTACTAGCATATTGAATGTTTTAAAAATGTGTATTAGCACCATAGTCATGAACTAATTCCATTTTTAGGATTGTAATGTAACCTATTGTTTAGCTTAACTAACTTTCTCTCCTATTTATATTAATGAATCATTTTGGAATGAGTTGTTGTATTTCTTGCTTATTGACTGATTGATTGACAGAGAAATTGGTAATACAAGAACAGCTGTTATGACCATGCCTATGGGAATGTGTGCATAAACTGCTTAATAGGATAGACATATCTCTATTTGCCTTGTGTAGCCTGGAGACTAAGCTTAATGACCCTAGTCTAGTTATTTTCACCAATAGAAATATTTTGATTCATCTAGCTAGGGATGTGCATTTGACCTTCGACAAAAGCTTATGTGTAGTTACTATTCTTGATTGATCATTCCTTGATTCATTTGTAATGTGGAGATTTAGGAGATTAGGCGATGCATTAGGGGAATTGTAATCCTATCTTGACTTTTTAGTACAACTATTTCTCTATTTTCTACACTTTTAATCAAATAGCTTAACTCACCATCTCATTTCACTTGTTTAGATAAGACAATATAGAATTTACCTTAGTATTTGACTAGCACTTAAGACTTCGTCCTCGTGGGTACGACACTCTACTTATCTTATATTACTTGTGGACCGCGTATGCTTGCGCGTGTTTTATTGATTGTGAAATCGACCAAAAAGTTTTTGGCTCCGTTGTTGGGGACCTGGTGTAATTTGTTTATCAATATTAAAACTAAGTCGATACGATCTTAATTTAAACTGATATATTTGTTTAATTTTTCTTTCAGGTAATCTCTACTGTTTATGCCACCTCGAAGGGGTCAAAATATAATACCTCTCGATCCCGAGGTTGATAGAATGTACAGACAATTATAGAGAGAAAAATATTATGACATACCTACTCCTGTTATAATGGCTGAGGAACTTCAAAAATCTTTGGGGGAGTATATTATGCCTCATATCACAGATTTATATGCGAGCATTCTCATGCCTGTAATCCAACCAAACAATTTTGAGATCAAGTCGGGCACCATCCAAATGTGCTCCAATATTCAATTTGGGGGATTACCTAATGATGACCCCAATGATCACTTGATTAACTTCTTGGAGATCTGTGATACGTTTAAGTGAAACGGAGTGTCTGACGATGCCATTAGACTTCGATTATTTCCATTTACCTTGAGGGACAAGGCCAAGAGCTAGCTACATTAACTCTCGTCAGGCTCCATCACCACATGGGTTGACTTGGCTCAGAAGTTCATGGCGAAGTTTTTCCCGCCCGCTAAAATCGCCAGGCTTAGGCACGACATAACCTCCTTTGTCCAATTTGAATCAGAGTCTTTGTACGACTCATGGGAGCGATTCAAGGATCTTCTGAGAAAATGCCCCCACCTTGGACTGCCAGAATGGCTCCCAATCCAGACATTTTATAAAGGGTTATCCGGATCTACTCGTTCGAGTATATACAGATGCCACTTCTGGAGAGGCATTCATATCTAAGCATCACGTAGAGGGGTATGAATTGGTGGAAACAATGGTGGCTAATAATTATCAATGGACAAATGATAGGGAGTCCCCTAAAAGAGCAACATGGGTATATAAGGTTGACTCAATCACACCATTAGCGGCTCAGGTAACAATGCTAACAAAAAGGCTCGACCCTATGGGAGTGCAAGCAGTTTTAGAATGTTCAGAGTGTCGCAGTGCCGTGTGAATTGTGTCAAGGGAGCCACCCAACTGATAAGTGCGCCATAAGCCCTGAGTTAGTTAAATTTATTTCCAACTATGGGAGGCAGAAAAATGCAAATCTCCCCACTCATTACCATCCTACTTGAGGAATCATCCAAATTTCTACTGGGGTAGCACCAACAGCAATCAAGCATAACCTTCGACCACCAGGCCTAATTTTTCAAACCCTCCTGGTTTCCAAGCTCAACATCAGTACAACCAACAACCATAGAGTTCTCAGAATCAGTACCACCCACCAACACAGAGTTCTTACCAACCACCACCTCAACAGGAAAGAAAACCTAGTTTGGAAGATCTCCTGTTACGATATATTGCCCAAAACAAAATGAGGATGAATAATCAAGAAGCTTCCATCCGGAATCTTAAAGTCCAAATGGTACAGTTGGCCTCTACTTTGAACAGTCGTCCGCAAGGCACATTGTCGAGTGACACTGATGTCAACACAAAATAGGATGGCAAGGAACAATGCAAAGGTGGGAGGACTATAAATGAAGAGGGTGGAGGGAATTCTAGGGTGCAAGAAGATGTGACTGTAGAGGAACCTATTGTGGAGCAGAGTGAAGATAAGTCTTGGGGTGAGGAAAATTCTCAATATTATCCTACAACATCAACCCCTATAGTGAACAAAGCTAGTCCTCCTATCCTATAGTTGCCATTCCCCCAGTGCTTGCAGAAATAAAAGCTTGATAAATTGTTTTCTAAGTTCTTAGAATTGTTTAAGAAGCTTCACATAAACATTCTGTTTGCAGAGATGTTGGAGCAAATGCCGAGCTATGTCAAATTCATGAAATACATATTGTCTAAGAAGAGGAAAATGGGGTATTATAAAACAGTAGCTCTGACAGAGGAATGTAGTGCCATCTTACAGAATAAGCTTCCGCTGAAACTAAAAGATCCTGGAAGTTTCACGATTCCATGGACTATCGGGGATCAATTCATTGGTAAGGCCTTGTGTGATTTGGGGGCTAGTATAATTAAATTGATGCCCCTATCAATATATAAGAAGTTGGGACTGAATGAAGCCAAACCCACAAGTGTTACCTTGTAATTGGTGGATAGATCTCTTACTTACCCAAAGGGGATAGTAGAGGATGTGTTTGTCAAGGTGGACATATTCATCTTCCCAGCAGATTTTATTGTCCTTGATTTCGAGGAAGACAGGGAGGTCTCGATAATACTGGGCAGACCATTCATAGAATTGGGAGGACCCTTATAGATGTGAAGAAAGGGGAGCTGACTGTGAGGGTACAGGATCATGAAGTAACCTTTAATGTGTTCAGCTCAATGAAAAATCTGAATACTCCAGAAGACTACTTTTAGATTAAAGTGATCGATAATATAGTGAGGGAAGTATTCTCAGAAACATGCATGACAGGCCCTTTAGAAGCTACAGTGACAGGTGGCAGTACTATGGAAGAGCCCACTCATATTGAATATGCCAAGTGGTTGGATGCACCCCAGAGATCAAAAAAGTTCCAAAGACAGTTTGAGTCTCTGAATGATCAAGAAGCATCCACTTTAAAGGCCCAACCATCGATCATAGAACCTCTTGTCCTCGATTTAAAGCCCTTTCTTAATCATATGAGGTATGCATATTTAAGGGAATGATCCACTTTGCCCGTTATCATATCTTCATCATTAGATAAATGCCAGGAAGAGAAGCTACTGCTAGTGCTCAAACAGTATAAAATGGCCTTGGGTTGGTCAATTGCTGATATTAAAGGGATCAGTCAATCTCTATGGATGCACAAAATCTTACTAGAGGAAGGGTCTAAGCCGCCCATTAAACATTAGAGGCGGTTGAACCCCATAATGAAAGAGGTGGTCTTGAAGGAGATTATTAAATTGCTCAATGCGGGAATTATCTACCCCCATCTTAGACAGTTCTTGGGTCAGTCCCATTAAGTGTGTGCCAAAAAGGCGACATAATGGTAGTACCCAATGAGAATAACGAGCTGATTCCAACGAGAACGGTGACTGGATGGACGGTGTGTATGGACTATATAAAGTTGAACAAGTCCACCTGTAAGGATCATTTCCCTCTACCATTTATTGATCAGATGCTCGATAGACTTGTTGGGCATGAATTTTATTGTCTACTTGATGGTTATTCTGGATATAATCAAATTTTTATTGGTCCCGAAGATCAGGAGAAAACAACTTTCACATGCCCTTATGGGACCTTTGCATTTCAGAAAATGTCTTTTGGGATGTGTAACACTCCTGTAACATTCCAGCGCAGCATGATGCCCATCTTCTCAGACATGGTTGAAAAGACCCTCAAGGTATTCATAAACGATTTTTTTTGTATTCGGGAGCTCATTTGATAACTGTCTGGTAAATCTGATTATCGTTCTCAAAAGATGTGTTAAGTCAAATCTTGTATTGAATTGGGAGAAGTGCCATTTCATTGTCAATGAGGGCATTATTCTAGGCCACCGAGTATCTGTTGGCGGTATTAAGGTAGACAAGGCTAAAATTGATGTCATCAATAATCTACCACCGCCTACATTAGTGAAAGGGGTGAGGAGCTTTCTTGGGCATGCAGGATTTTACAGGCAATTTATCCAGGACTTCTCAAAGATAACCAAACCGCTCTGCACGTTATTGGAAAAGGACATGCCTTTTCAGTTTGATGAAACATGCCTCAAAGCATTTGAACTATTGAAGGAAAGACTCATTTTGGATCCTATTGTAGTAGCTCCTGACTGGGCTTTCCCATTTGAGCTCATGTGCGACGCCAATAATTTTGCAATTAGGGCAGTGTTAGGCTAGAGAATGGATAAGGTGTTCCACACGATCTACTATGATAGTAAAACATTAACTGATGTTCATCTAAATTACACAACAATTGAGAAAGAACTTCTGGCAGTGGTTTATGCTTTTGATAAGTTTCGTTCCTGTCTCATTGGAAGCAAAGTGATCGTGTACATTGATCACTCAGCCATTAAATACCTGATAGAAAAGAAAGGTGCAAAGCTGAGGTTGATAAGGTGTGTCCTTCTTCTCCAAGAGTTTGATCTGGAGATCCGGGATAAAAAGGGTACAGAAAACTAGGAAGCGGATCACTTGTCCAGGTTGGAAAACCATCCTCATTCGAGAGATGCAGAAAAAGAAATAAATGATTTCTTCCCGGATGAACAACTCTTTATTGTCTAAAGCAAAGCCCCTCGTTATGCGAACTTTGCTAATTTTGTCGCTTGTCAAGTGCTTCCTCCCAACATGAGCTATCAACAGAGGAAGAAATTCCTAAACGATGCAAAACAATATTTGTGGGATGATCCCTTTTTATTCAATCAGTGTTCAGATCAAATTCTGCGAAGATGTTTGCTGGAGGAGGAAATTGAAGGTGTGCTCCATCATTGCCATTCCTCAAATTATGGAGGACAATTTGGGGGCCAAAGAGCTGCTGCTAAAGTACTCCAATCTGGGTTTTAGTGGCCGACCCTATTCAAAGATGCGCACATATATGTATCGCACTACGATAGACGCCAAAGGGTAGGAACCATCTCAAAATGGCATGAATTGCCTCTGTAGAATATCCTTGAAGTAGAATTATTTGATGTCTGAGGTATTGATTTCATGGGTCCATTTTCATCTTCCTACAACAATCATTAAATTCTTATTGCGGCTGACTATGTCTCCAAATGGGTAGAAGCAGTTGCTTTACCTACTAATGATGCTAAGGTGGTGCTTAATTTCTTAAAGAAAAATATTTTCACTCGTTTCGGCACTCCTCGGGCAATAATCAGCGATGAAGGGTCACATTTTTGCAACAAATACTTCAAAGCCCTTCTCGCTAAGTATGGGGTGACCATAAAATAGCCATTACTTATCATCCGCAGACAAGTGGCCAAGCGGAGATATCCAATCGAGAGGTCAAGCACATCTTGGAGAAGATTGTTAACCCGAATCAGAAGGATTGGTCTAAGAAGCTTGATGATGCTTTGTGGGTATCCCGCACTATATAAAATGCCTATCAGAATGTCTTCGTATAGGCTTGTTTATGGAAAGGATTGTCATCTACCTGTGGAGTTAGAGCACAACGCATATTGGGCTATCCAAAAGCTAAATTTTGATTTGGATGCAGCTAGTGAACAAAGACTTCTACAACTCAATGAATCAGACGAGTTTCATCTGCAAGCGTATGATAACGCTAAGTTATATAAGGAAAAAATGAAGCAGTGGCACCACAAAAAAATCGTCGAAAGAAATTTCGAACAGGGCTCGTAGGTGATTCTTTTCAACTGTCGATTGAAATTATTCCCTGGAAAGTTGAAGGTCCAATGGTCGGGGCCGTTCACAATTTCTAAGGTTTATCCTTTTGGGTCTATTGAGGTCGAAGAACCTCACTCAGACAAAACCTTCAAAGTCAATGGACAACGCTTAAAACACTATTGGGGAGGCGAGGTCGACTGACAAAACACCTCCATCACCTTGGGAGACCTGGTGTAAGGCGGGGTAAAAGTCAAGCCGACGACTCTAAATCAAGTGCTTAGTGGGGAGGCAACCCCACTCAGTATCAAAAATATCCTTTTTGTTTTCATTCATTTTGTTTTCTTTAGTTGTCCTTGTTTTCACTTTGTATTTCCTTGTTACTTAGTATAGTTGCTAGTTTTTGTATAGTGCATGTTAGTATGTTAGTAGTCTATGGTTAAAAGCTTGTATTAGTTAGAATGTGTTATTACAGTTTTTGAAATTCTATTTTTGTGTTGTTCACTGACTTGGGATTTGGCCTGTGGAGGAAATTAGACAAGTATCTGAAGTGTAGAAGTCGCACAGCAGCGTCAGCCAAGAGGTTAGACACTATAATTCTGAACCGCAGCGCCACACTCTATGCCCACTTCTCGCACCGCAACACCATGCCTTGAGCCACAACGCCATAATGAAACTGGATACATTGTATTTTTCTGCGATGCCATCCATTGTGGTTATCTCTCAGTGCAGGCCTTGAGCAAGACGAAGTTGAGACACACTGAGAAACTCGCTATTCTGACCGAAGTCTTACACTAATAGTCGCGCTACAACACCAACTTAGATCTGAGATCAAGCTGTAGCGCCAAGTATCTCGACGCAGCGCCACTAGCGAGATTTTGATTTTAAACATGGATTTTCAGATCATTTTTAGTGGTTACCCTCTTTTCTCTCAGCTCACATACAGTCCATTCTCCTAATTACTCTCAGCAAGTGCATCCTCTTCTTCCAACGAATGGATTCAGTTTCTTCTCTTCTTGTGACCGTTCAACAATTTAACCATCGCGCCGATCATTTTTTTTCCATTCAAAATTCAACCATCGTGCCTTATCCCTTTTGTGACTGTTGCTCTCTCTTATCCTTTCTGACGCCCTAACTCTTTAAAAGGTCACGAGGTAAGGCATTTGTGTGTTAACTGAAAACTATTATTGGGGTACTCCTCTGTTATTATTTGGTTGGGAATTTGAAGAAAGAGCAAGGGTTCAGGGTATTCCCTTTCCTTGGATTTTAATTTATTTCAAGTGTTCAATATGGCTTCAAAGCATCTCCGTACTAGCATGGGTCCCCCGCCTTCACCGGCAACCAGAACTCCTCCTTCCTGATGTGATTTTATAAAATTCACAAGTGATGAAGCCTGGAAGCGCTACACCCAGTCTTTTTCCAAGTGTAATTTGGTGCCAGAGAGGGGGCTAAGTCCAGATGAGAAGACAGATGGTGAAATGATGACCATGATTTTGGCTATAAAACAGGTCCATTTCACCAAGCCGCCCGAGTTTGCCATAATTTCTGTGGTCAAGGAATTCTACGCAAATGCTAGTGTCGATGGCCCTTCAGCGGTGCCAATTAAGGGTAAGCTTATCCCCTTTGATAGTCACCCCATCAACCAAGTGTACGGGACTCCTAACTATGATGGTCACGACTTCCTGGAGGCTGGGATGCAGAGTTACAATACAGATGAGATAATAACAAAACTCTGCAAGCCTGGTACCATTTGGAAAACCAACGAATTCCATCGTGAAAAGACCTCTTTCCCCCATCAGGCCTTAAGTCGCTACTATAAGGCTTGGTACTCCTTTATTTACTCAAATATCATGCCAACACGCTACCTGAGCGATGTGACAAGAGATAGGGCAGTTCTACTTTACGTAATTGTTATGAGGTTGAAGATTGATGTAGGGGTGCTTATCCAGGAGTCAATTAAGAAGGCCATCCAGAGCAACGTCATGTCGGGACTCCCTCACCCATCTCTAATAACCCGACTCTGAAAAAGAGCGGGTGTGCTATGGGAGAAAGAAGACGTCACTCAGCCGCCTATGGCTGTAATTAATCATCACGTCATCGCCCGATATGAAGTATGGGAAGGAGCGCTGTCGCACCCAATAGGCGAGGGTTATTTAACGGCTCCGCAGCTGTCACCCTCCACGGAGGGCGGTCCCTCCACGCAACTGGTTGAGCCCCCATCATCTGAGGCTATTCCACCTGGGGCTCTAGTGAAGATATTGGGCAGTCTTAATTTTCTGCACAACAAGGTAGATACTATAGATCAATGGAAAAGCAAGTTCAATCACTACCACACGAAGTTTGTAAATACAATTTCCAGTATTTATGCTGCCCAGGGAGGAGATGACACAGAGTCCATGCCCTTTTAATTTCCAGAACCTCCAATGTTTGTGCCTTATCCACCACCATTCCCGCCTAAGGAGGAGGCCCACAAGGAGGAACTAGCTGATGATGATAATGATGATGGAGAGGATGCTTAATGCTGTAGCACGGATGCCATTAAGGACATTGGCAAATTTCAAGTTTGGGGGAGATTTCCTTTTAATTTTAGTTATATGTGAATTGCTTTTATGTTTAATCTATGAGGGCTGAAAGAGTTTCTTTTCGGTTGTATAGCCTTAGACTTTATTTTTATGTTTTAATTATGCGTTTAGACTGGTTTGTTAATGGTTTGGTTAATGGTTTTCATTTTAAGATGCATGTTAATGATGTTTGGGTTTTATATATGAATGCTTTTGTTTATATAAATAGCATTTTAGGATTGTGATAGATATCATGTTAATTTTGGTTGTTTTGTTTATAGCTATATTTTGGGATTTGCACATATGATTGGAATACTTTGATGACATGTGCTATGGCTTTACCCTATTTTGGCAATGGTACTTTATCTTTTATTGCTTCTTGCCTAAATATTTTGATAAACCCTTTTCCCTAATCTGTAACTGTTCATATGCTAAGTGAGGGTGTTATAGCTTTTAATTTTTGATTGTGGCTAATGACAAGTGCCAAGGAATTATATCTTTCTCTTAGAGTCGTGTTAAGCATATGTGATCTAGGGGTGTGTTAATTGGATAAGTTGAGACTATTATGGATCCTTCCTTTTTAGCAAGCACTGACCAAGTGTTTTAACTAGTTATTTTTTTTGGATTTAGATTGTTTGTTTATTATTTTGAATAATTTTGTGCTCTATAAAACTCTTTTGATTTCAAGGTAATAGAAGACTTAGACGCTTTTATATTTTTGGATCCTAGTTCTCATTTTTTTAAAAAAATTATGTAGTCTTGCGGTGGGTCAAGATGGAGCGTGAAACGCACTCGCCCACAAACGCAGACTTGTGCGAAATAGAGCATAAAATGCACTCGCTTAGTAATCTTTGGATTTAGTAAAATCTATTTTGACTTAAGTTAATTACGTGGCCTTTGCTGCTCAAGTTATTAGATTCATAGGGGTGTTCTACACCTAGTGCCCTATAGTTATTTGGTTTGGGAGTCATTTATCAAAAGCTTGTTAATGGGTATGCTCTGTTTAGCCTAAGGTAATTAAGCATTGTCTGAGTCAGATTTTACTTCCGTACTAGAACCTTTTGATCCTTTCTTGTACTTGCGTCTTGTTCTTATTGCTTGTTGAATTACGTGAGTTACAGAGTTAGCTTATTGGTTATCACAATCGACGGTATGATCTTAATTTGGGCTATGATTAGTTAGGATGGTTGGTCTGTACACACACAAATAGAATGGATCGAGTACAGTCTCATACATAAAAATTGATATTAAGCCCTCATTCATAAAGGTGTTTCTCCTATTCTCAGAGAGGGTCTATAATTGTGCTTAGAAGCAATGATAATAGTCTATATGATTAGTTTTCATTCGCGTCTTACAGTAATGTAGGTATGGATGTTAGATAGTTTGCTTGAGGACAAGCAAAAGTTTAAGTTTAGGGGTATTTGATGAGTGGGATTTTTATCCGTGAATCAGATCCTTTGTGGCTTAAGATGTTGCCTGTTTTCCATTATTTGTTTAGCTTTTATATATATATAGTTGTTATTATGTTTAATCTCTGTGATGCAGGGCTCATTAGGTTATTTCCAACTTAAAGGGGCATAAGGGTTATTTTTTTATACACTGGCGCTGTAGCGCCATCACCAAGCTTTTGCTTGGCGCTGCAACGCGAGGTAGGATTCACCTGATGTCACATGGCGCTTCAGCGCGACCTCTGTGTTTTTAAAGCCTATGTGGCACCGCAGTGCCATCACACAGTGTATTCTCTACGCCGCAGCGCCACCTCCGGTGTCCAGGCAGTAACTTACTATTAATGACCTAAATGAGGAAAAGTAAGGATTAATAAAGACAGAGAGCCGCCATCAGATACACAAAGCGTGGAATAGATTTATTATAGCTTTAATTAGTTTTAGAAGAGAAAGAAGTTGTACTTCAAGGAAGAAAAAGTTAATGCATCCTACACAACTCAAAAGATACACGAAGAAGAGAAGAGTTGGAGATAGAAAACTTCACAACAGGAGTTTTCTTATTGTAAATCCTTCATTTATTCATGTATTACTGAGCATGTTAAATGTTTTAAAAATGTGTATTAGCACCATAATTATGAACTAATTCCATTTTTAGAATTGTAATGTAACCTATTGTTTAGCTTAATTAACTTTCTCTACTATTTATATTAATGAATCATTTTGGAATGGGTTGTTGTATCTCTTGCTTATTGACTGATTGCTTGACAGAGAAATTGGTAATGATATTGACGGATATTGAAAAATGGATATTAATATCTAACATTTAAATAGAAGAACACATGTTATGACAATGCCTATGGGAATGTGTGCATAAACTGCTTAATAGGATAAACATATCTCTATTTGCCTTGTGTAGCCTTGAGACTAAGCTTAATGACCCTAGTCTAGTTATTTTCACCAATAGAAATATTATAATTCATCTAGCTAGGGATGTGCATTTGACCTTTGACAGAAGCTTATGTGTAGTTACTATTCTCGGTTGACCATTCCTTGATTTGTTTGTAATGTAGAGAGTTAGGAGATTAGGCGACGTATTAGGGGAATTGTAATCCTATCTTGAATTCCTAGTACAACTATTTCTCTATTTTCTACACTTTTAATCAAATAACTTAACACACCATCTCATTTCACTTGTTTAGATAAGACAGTATAGAACTTACCTTAGTATTTTACTAGCACTTAAGAATTCATCCTTGTGGGTACGACACTCTAGTTATCTTATATTACTTGCAGACCGCGTATGCTTGCGCGTGTTTTATCGATTGCAAAATCGACCAACAGTTGTTTGGATGAAAAAGTTCATAACCGAACCTGGTGCGGTTCCTATCATTAGAGGAGCAGTGACCTTGTAATATGACACCACTTGAGCTGTTGCGCAGGCTAAGGAACCCAAGTCTCATCAGAAATCTAAACACGTGTTGCGGGGTTTCATTTGATCAAAGAGATTATTGAAAGAGGAGATGGCACCCTGGAGCGTGTGGACTCTCAAAACAGCATTGCAGATCAATTTAATAAAGTGTTAACATAACAACAGTTTGATCAGCACACTTAGAGAAGATGGGTATGAGATACCATGGCGATTGGCTTTAGTGAAAGTAGGAGATTGAAAGTAGTATGCATACAAGACAATCATGTATTATTATAAAATATATACTTTGTAAACAATCTTATTCATTTATTAATAAAAATATTTATTTGCCAAAGGCATTAATTTATCTACATTGTGCTGTTTTAATAATATGTGGTAAACCCATAGTTTTAAGTAATACTTTTAGAATCATGATGAGATCATTCTAATGAGATTTAAAATCTTAGATAGCTTAAAACTAAAATATTCTCAATCAATGGATTACTAAAAAGGGGATTAGTGAATCCAGATAGATTAGTACATACGTTGTTTTCTTATTGGATGACGATGATTGATCTCATAATCATTTGTGTGGAGACACTAAAGCAAGTATGTAGGTGCATATTGGAGAATAAGTTCACTAAACGTGGCTCGCTAAGGAATACCTAATGTAGTTTTACTTGTCTGTCAATAGGAATTCCTGTAGTGATAGTAGTACAGGTGATCCTTAGACTTGAGATCATCATAGTATTTTGTATATGATAATTTATACTTTGACATGTCCCTTAAGACCCTTAGGGTATATCAAAGAGTATTGTAACGACCCCAAAATAGGTCCATTCCATCCAACCCATTCTGAGTCGCCAAATATATGGTACGAAAAACAACTACAACTTTATTACAACAAATGTCGTGCAAAATACAACAACACATATCTTTGTGAGTTTGGATACAAATATATACCAAGCAGAGTACGTCCACAATGACACCTTACATAAAGGTATAGTCAAAAACTATTTTAGAAATTAGAATCTTTGGGAAGTGCTCAAGGAAACCTTCATACATGGGAGGCCATGCTTTTAGGTTATGGTAGATATCATATATGCCACGAATTATCCTTGGTTGACCAATAAACCCCAAAGAAAAAGCGAGAAGATTACTATCATATTCTTCCCAATGGTGAGTCTTCTCTTGACATATCATTATCTCCACTGTCTCTAATTGGGTATTATACTCCAAACAAACACCAAGATTATATAGGTAGTGCTTGTAAATATACTCGAAAAGTGGATGAGCACAACCATGTCTTATGATAACACGAGGTTGTATGTCATTAGACATCTTGTATGATAGTGACAAAACACCCTTCCAAGTTAAATTCACTTCACCCTCAACATCTATAGACCACCACTCTCTATTCCTCGCTATCCCAGCTCGACCCGGCTACACTTTTTATTACACGAAAGGAATGTGAAACAAAAGGGTGAGCACAACTAGCTCGATAAAAATATTATGACTAAAGATAAATAAATTATCAATAGTCTTCATCGATGTAAATCGGAGATTTAGAACATATGGTAGAGGATAAAACTTTTCAACCATAGTTGCGGTGGAATGAGCGATCCATTAGAAGAGTCAAATAGACTATAAAATCTATTGTCTTCTCCATGTTAAAAATCCACCAACAATGTTTTATCCACTGTAACATCAATCAACAATTCATGTCCACAATCACGTGTATAACTTTCATAATCGTAATTGTAGTTCTAAATTCCTTTCCTCATCCAAGACAAAGATAATTTTCATCACTTGTCTTTACACGAAACATCAAAGATCATGGTTATACCAAATCACAGCCTCTGCTTCATAATCATACTAATAAATTCATCTTTGCTACCACGGCCAAAGATATTCATCAACAGATTCATCTTTACACTACAATAAAGATATTCAACAACGGGACATCTTTGCATTACAAGCCAAAGATATTCATCAATAATTCATCTTTGCACTTTCTGAGCTAAAGATATTCAACAACGGGACATCTTTGCATTACAAGCCAAAGATATTCATCAATAATTCATCTTTGCACTCTGGCTAAAGATATTCAACAACAAAATCATCTTTGCATTACGAGCAAAAGATATTCATCAATAATTCATGTTTGCACTACATTTAAAAGATATTCAACATCGGTCATCTTTGCATTACGAGCAAAAGATATTCATCAATAATTCATCTTTGCACTACCGGCTAAAGATATTCAACAACAGGTCATCTTTGCATTACGAGCAAAAGATATTCATCAATAATTCATCTTTGCACTACAGGCTAAAGATATTCAACATCAGGTCATCTTTACATTACGAGCAAAAGATATTCATCAATAATTCATATTTGCACTACCGGCTAAAGATATTCAACAACAGGTCATCTTTGCATTACGAGCAAAAGATATTCATCAATAATTCATCTTTGCACTACCGGCTAAGATATTCATCAACAAGTCATCTTTGCACAACGAGCCAAAGATATTCATATATCAAAGAAATACATAATCATTTCAGAAGTTATATAACAATAATTATAACCATGTTGATCAATTCACCTTTACACTTAAGCTAAAAATATTCAATTGTAAATTCAATGGTCATGATCATACCAGTCAACAATTCAACTTTTGCACTACTGGCCAAAGATATTTATCAGTTGGTCACGTTCATTTAAACACCTGTTCATCTTTGCACTACAGGCCAAAGATATTCTTCAGAAATCATTCATCTTTGCACTACATGCCAAAGATATTAAATAATATCATCATTTAAGGCGAGGATGATGAAAAATTTTTAAAGAAACGAATCCAAAGGTGAAACAAAATGACAAGGATTAAGGATTAAGGATTAAGTATTTGGTTTTATCCACGTCCAAAATACCTCAAAAATAATCATAGTGGTGTAAAATTCAAGAATGATCAAAACATGGATACAATCAAAGCTAGTATCCGAATAGATATTTTAGATGAAAAGAAAAATTTTCATTTTTCTATGAATAGTCTTGCGTATTAAATGAATAGTCTTGGTATCGTGAATAGTCTTGAGTATCGTGAATAGTAACTCGACACCAAAAGATAGAAATTCCACAAAAAACTATCTTCACGCTTAATGAATAGTACACGTGAATAGTAACTTCGTGAATAGTAACTCATGAATAGTAACTCATGAATAGTAACTCCCGAGCATGAAAAAGTTCCAAATTTGATAAAAAGTTCCAACCAATATTTCAAATAATGATATTGAAGAAATAATATCATCGAGAAGAAAATAACATCCCTTACCTCGAAAGACAATACTTATTTGAAACAGGATATATATAGTCTTTGAAGGAACTTGCACCGTCTAACAATACTCAAAGTATACTCAAAATACTCACAAGAATAAACTCGATAATATAGAGAGAAAGAGAAAACTTGTTTACGGTGTGATTTTCAATTCTAACTTAGCCTCTATTTATAGGAAAATGTTAGCACGCAAAGGCGGACTTAACTTGCAACTTTGATGGCTTTACACGCTACTATTCCCACCCACCACATTTGAAAATTCAATTGAGCACATTTCTCACCAACCAAAAGTGGGGCCCACCAATTCTAGAATTTTCCACCAAATCATTTATAACTTAATTTACGAATCGGTCACCTCTTAAAATTCATAACAAATTATCGCTCATTTTAACGGTTCAAAATTTTTGAACATATACTCAACTTATATATGTATAACATATCCAAAAATCCCAACGATCCAACGGTCGATTAAAAATTATAACTCACATAATAAAATTTGTAAGAACAACGATTTGATCTTTTAATACCTCGAATCAGACAAAATCTTGATAAAATACCTCAACATTAATTCCTTCATTTATAACCACATAAATAAATCCATCATTTATATCCACATCAAATAAATATTTCATTGTCATATAAATCAATAATTAATTATTCATAAATAATATTATAGAATCACAATAATGACAACTGGCGGTTCCTGAGGAAAGAGGGGCTTTCGATAAGAATTTCTCCTTCTTGGCGGCGCAATTAGGTGACCAAACCTCTCCTTGACAGAACTTTCTAGACATTGCCAATAATGTTATCTAATAATATTATTCAAATAATATGAATTATTGATTTGATAATGGACATACTGTGCAGTGACAATTATTGAACAACAATAATATAAAATATCAACGCATCAATTATTGAATCAATAAAATAAAATATTGAACAGTAATTACTGTAACAATTATTGAGTAGTGCCTTCTTACGTAAGAATCAATAATTCAAAAATACTGTGTAATACCATGTGCTACTGTGTAACAACGCGTATTACTTTATTTTACCAACCGGGTATTCCAACAGTGTTAACGGTAACGATTACGTCGTTATTAATAAAAACTTAATTTTGTCGTTTTCTTCATCCGACATTCTGTTATGGGGCCCACAAATAGCTGCGCCGTCATACGAATATTCCCTGATATAAATAATATTCCACGACAAAACGAATATTCCCCGACAATAATGAATACTTTATACCCCCTTGCGTATTTTGAAAAAAAAATTCATATATCACCCTTAACTTTAACTTTTATCAATTTAACCATTTACTGAATAGAAAAATTGAATACTTTTATTTCATAAAATTCGGGGTCTTCTGATCTCCCTCCTTATGAAATTTAGTCCCAGAAATTTACGTACTCAGTATTTCAAAGAGTTGAGAATACCTTGTTTTCATTTGATTCTATCTCCCTGTCATCATGATTTCTCCATTGCTCATCTCTTGTATTTCGGATATCATTCTAGAATACGACTTCAAAACAAGGGTTAATTTAACAAATTAACATATCACATAATATCCCGATATTATGACTAACCAAAAAAAATAAGCTTAGGTAGGATACACTTAGCGAATGATTTACTTATCTTTCCCTCTTAGTCCTATTCCCCATCTCATGGAGATCATATCCTAAGCTCGATGCCAAATGTAACGACCCCAAAATAGGTCCATTCCATCCAACCCATTACGAGTCGCCAAATATATGGTGCGAAAAATAACTACAACTTTATTACAACAATTGTCGTGCAAAATACAACAACACATATCTTTGTGAGTTTGGATACAAATATATACCAAGCTGTGTACGTCACAATGACACCTTACATAAAGGTATAGTCAAAAAGCTTTTAGAAATTAGAATCTTTGGGAAGTGCTCAAGAAACCTTCATACATGGGAGGCCCATGCTTTTAGGTTATGGTAGATATCATATGGCCCACAGAAATTATCCTTGGTTGACCCAATAAACCCCTAAGAAAAAGCGAGAAGATTACTATCATATTCTTCCCAATGGTGAGTCTTCTCTTGACATATCATTATCTCCACTTGTCTCTAATTGGGTATTATACTCCAAACAAACACCAAGATTATATAGGTAGTGCTTGTAAATATACTCAAATGAGTGGATGAGCACAACCATGTCTTATGATAACACGAGGTTGTATGTCATTAGACATCTTGTATGATAGTGACAAAACACCCTTCCAAGTTAAATTCACTTCACCCTCAACATCTATAGACCACCACTCTATTCCTCGCTATCCCCGCTCGACCCAACTACACTTTTATTACACGAAGGAATTGTGAAACAAAAGGGTGAGCACTGAACTAGCTCGATAAAAATATTATGACTAAAGATAAATAAATTATCAATAGTCTTCATCGATGTAAATCGAGATTTAGAACATATGGTAGAGGATAAAACTTTTCAACCATAGTTGCGTGAATGAGAAATCCATTAGAAGAGTCAAATAGACTATAAAATCTATTATCTTCCCCGTGTTAAAAATCCACCAACAATGTTTTATCCTATAACATCAATCAACAATTCACATCCACAATCACGTGTATAACTTCATAATCGTAATTGTAGTTCTAAATTCCTTTCCTCATCGAAGACAAAGATAATTTTCATCACTTGTCTTTACACGAAACATCAAAGATCATGGTTATACCAAATCACGATTCTGTTCATAATCATACTAATAAATTCATCTTTGCACCACGGCGAAAGATATTCATCAACAGTTCATCTTTACACTACTGGGCTAAAGATATTCAACAACGGGACATCTTTGCATTCAAGCCAAAGATATTCATCAATAATTCATCTTTGCACTTTCTGGGCTAAAGATATTCAACAACGGGACATCTTTGCATTACAAGCCAAAGATATTCATCAATAATTCATCTTTGCACTACTGAAGCTAAAGATATTCAACAACAGTCATCTTTGCATTCTGAGCAAAAGATATTCATCAATAATTCATGTTTGCACTTCATGGGCTAAAGATATTCAACATCGTCATCTTTGCATTCTGAGCAAAAGATATTCATCGATAATTCATCTTTGCACTCTGCAATTAAAGATATTCAACAACAGGTCATCTTTGCATTACGAGCAAAAGATATTCATCAATAATTCATCTTTTGCACTCTGAATAAAGATATTCAACATCGGTCATCTTTGCATTACGAGCAAAAGATATTCATCGATAATTCATATTTGCACTACCGGCTAAAGATATTCAACAACGGTCATCTTTGCATTCTGAGCAAAAGATATTCATCAATAATTCATCTTTGCACTACTGGGCTTAAGATATTCATCAACAAGTCATCTTTGCAACGAGCGAAGATATTCATATATCAAAGAAATACATAATCATTTGAAAGTTATATAACAATAATTATAACCATGTTGATCAATTCACCTTTACACATAAGCTAAAAATATTCAATTGTAAATTCAATGGTCATGATCATACCGGTCAACAATTCAACTTTTGCACTCTTGGCGAAAGATATTCATCAGGTTGGTCACGTTCATTTAAACACTTGTTCATCTTTGCACTCTGAGGCGAAAGATATTCTTGAAATCATTCATCTTTTACACTACATGCGCCAAAGATATTAAATAATATCATCATTTAAGGCGAGGATGATGAAAAATATTTTAAAAAACTAATCCGGTGAAAAAAAAAATGACAAGGATTAAGGATTAAGGATTAGTACTTGGTTTTATCCACGTCCAAAAATACCTCAAAAATAATCATAGTGGTGTAAAATTCAAGAATGATCAAAACATGGATCTGATCAAAGCTAGTATCCGAATAGATATTTTAGACGAAAAGAAAAATTTTCATTTTAGGTGAATAGTCTTAAATATTAAGTG
Source organism: Panax quinquefolius (assembly GCA_020205615.1). Classification (NCBI taxonomy): domain Eukaryota; kingdom Viridiplantae; phylum Streptophyta; class Magnoliopsida; order Apiales; family Araliaceae; genus Panax; species Panax quinquefolius. The sequence continues at coordinate 108,668,793 of CM035154.1, read as the reverse complement.
AATAGTCTTGTATATGTGAATAGTCTTGAGTATCGTGAATAGTAACTCCAACACCAAAAGATAGAAATTCCACAAAAAAACCATCTTCACGCTTCGTGAATAGTACTAATGAATAGTAACTTTCGTGAATAGTAACTCATGAATAGTAACTTCGTGAATAGTAACTCATGAATAAGTAACCCCAGACATGAAAAAGTTCCAAATTTGATAAAAAGTTCCAACCAATATTTGATAATGATATTGAAGAAATAATATCATCGAGAAGAAAATAACATCCCTTACCTCGAAAGGCAAGTACTTATTTGAAACAGGATATAGTCTTTGAAGGAACTTGCACCGCCTAACAATACTCAAAGTATACTCAAAATACTCACAAGAATACGCTCGATAATATAGAGAGAGAAAGAGAAAACTTGTTTACGGTGTGATTTTCAATTCTAACTTAGCCTCTATTTATAGGAAAATGTTAGCACAGGAAAGCGGCGACTTAACTTTAAACTTTGATGGCTTTACCTGCTACTATTCCCACCCACCACATTTGAAAATTCAATTGAGCACATTTCTCACCAACCAAAAGTGGGGCCCACCAATTCTAGAATTTTCCACCAAAATCATTTATAACCTAATTTACGAATCGGTCACCTCTTAAAATTCATAACAAATTATCGCTCATTTTTAACGGTTCAAAATTTGTGAACATATACTCAACTTATATTTGTATAACATATCCAAAAATCCCAACGATCCAACGGTCGATTAAAAATTATAACTCACATAATAAAATTTGTAAGAACAACGATTTGATCTTTTAATACCTCCAATCAGGCAAAATCTTGATAAAATACCTCAACATTAATTCCTTCATTTATAACCACATAAATAAATCCATCATTTATATCCACATCAAATAAATATTTCATTGTCATATAAATCAATAATTAATTATTCATAAATAATATTATAGAATCCTGATAATAATGACATGAGTGGTTCCGAGAAAGAGGGGCTTTCGAATAAAATTTCTCCTTCTTGGTAGCGCAATTAGGTGACCAAACCTCTCCTTGTGAAACTTTCTAGACATTGCCAATAATGTTATCTAATAATATTATTCAAATAATATGAATTATTGATCGATAATGGAATCTTGTGCGGTGACAATTATTGAACAACAATAATATAAAATATCAACGCATCAATTATTGAATCAATAAAATAAAATATTGAGCAGATAATTCTTGTAACAATTATTGAGTAGTGCCTTCTTACGTAAGAATCGATAATTCAAAATCTTTGTGTATCTGGTAATACTTCTTGTGCAACAACGCGTATTACTTTATTATTTTACTGTAACCGTATTCCAACGATGTTAGCAGTATAACGATTACGTCGTTATTTATAAAAACTTAATTTTGTCGTTTTCTTCATCAAATGATTATTACATTATGGGGCCCACAAATAGGCTGCTACTGAATCGTACGAATATTCCCAAAGCGAAAAGAATATTCCACGACCAAACGAATATTCCCAAACAATAATGAATACTTTATACTCCACTTGCGTATTTTGAAAAAAAATTTCATATATCACCCTTAACTTTAACTTTTATCAATTTAACCATTTCTTGAATAAAAAAATTGAATACTTTTATTTCATAAAATTGAGGGTCTTACTGATCTCCCTCCTTATGAAATTTAGTCCCCAAATTTCGTACACAGTATTTCAAAGAGTTGAGAATACCTTGTTTTCATTTCGATTCTATCTCCCAATAATCATCATGATTTCTCCATTTTCATCTCTTGTATTTCGGATATCATTCTAGAATACGACTTCAAAACAAGGGTTAATTTAACAAATTAACATATCACATAATATCCGATATTATGACTAACCAAAAAATAAGCTTAGGTAGGATACACTTTGCGAATGATTTATTTATCTTTCCCTCTTAGTCCTATTCCCGATCTCCGCCGGAGATCATATCCTAAGCTCGATACCAAATGTAACGACCCCAAAATAGGTCCATTCCATCCAACCCATTACGAGTCGCCAAATATATGATACGCGAAAAACAACTACAACTTTATTACAACAATTGTCGTGCAAAATACAACAACACATATCTTTGTGAGTTTGGATACAAATATATATCAAGCATGTACGTCACAATGACACCTTACATAAAAGCTATAGTCAAAAAGCTGTTTTAGAAATTAGAATCTTTGGGAAGTGCTCAAGGAAACCTTCATACATGGGAGGCCATGCTTTTAGGTTATGGTAGATATCATATGGCCCACGAATTATCCTTGGTTGACCAATAAACCCCTAAGAAAAAGCGAGAAGATTACTATCATATTCTTCCCAATGGTGAGTCTTCTCTTGACATATCATTATCTCTCATCTCTCTAATTGGGTATTATACTCCAAACAAACACCAAGATTATATAGGTAGTGCTTGCAAATATACTCGGCAAGTGGATGAGCACAACCATGTCTTATGATAACACGAGGTTGTATGTCATTAGACATCTTGTATGATAGTGACAAAACACCCTTCCAAGTTAAATTCACCTCACCCTCAACATCTATAGACCACCACTCTATTCCCCTCGCTATCCCCAGCTCGACCCAGCTACACTTTTATTACACGAAAGGAATTGTGAAACAAAGGGTGAGCACAACTAGCTCGATAAAAAAAATATTATGACTAAAGATAAATAAATTATCAATAGTCTTCATCGATAATAAATCGAGATTTAGAACATATGGTAGAGGATAAAACTTTTCAACCATAGTTGCGGTGGAATGAGCGATCCATTAGAAGAGTCAAATAGACTATAAAGTCTATTGTCTTCTCCGTGTTAAAAATCCACCAACAATGTTTTATCCACCGTAACATCAATCAACAATTCCTCATCCACAATCACGTGTATAACTCATCATGTCGTAATTGTAGTTCTAAATTCCTTTCCTCATCGAAGACAAAGATAATTTTCATCACTTGTCTTTACGAAACATCAAAGATCATGGTTATACCAAATCACGGTTCTGTTCATAATCATACTAATAAATTCATCTTTGCACCACGGCTAAAGATATTCATCAACAGATTCATCTTTACACTACGAAAGCTAAAGATATTCAACAACGGGACATCTTTGCATTACAAGCCAAAGATATTCATCAATAATTCATCTTTGCACTACTGAAATAAAGATATTCAACAACGGGACATCTTTGCATTCTGAGCCAAAGATATTCATCAATAATTCATCTTTTGCACTTCTGAACAAAGATATTCAACAACAGTCATCTTTGCATTCTGAGCAAAAGATATTCATCAATAATTCATCTTTGCACTACTGCTAAAGATATTCAACATCGGTCATCTTTGCATTACGAGCAAAAGATATTCATTAATAATTCATCTTTGCACTTCTGAAATTTAAAGATATTCAACAACAGTCATCTTTGCATTACGAGCAAAAGATATTCATCAATAATTCATCTTTTGCACTACAATTAAAGATATTCAACATCGGTCATCTTTGCATTCTGAGCAAAAGATATTCATCAATAATTCATCTTTGCACTACAGGCTAAAGATATTCAACAACAGGTCATCTTTGCATTACGAGCAAAAGATATTCATCAATAATTCATCTTTGCACTACAGGCTAAGATATTCATCAACAAGTCATCTTTGCACAACGAGCCAAAGATATTCATATATCAAAGAAATACATAATCATTTCAGAAGTTATATAACAATAATTATAACCATGTTGATCAATTCACCTTTACACTTAAGCTAAAAATATTCAATTGTAAATTCAATGGTCATGATCATACCGATCAACAATTCAACTTTTTGCACTCTTGGCGAAAGATATTCATCGATTAATCACGTTCATTTAAACACTGTTCATCTTTTGCACTACGAAGCCAAAGATATTCTTGAAATCATTCATCTTTGCACTACATGCCAAAGATATTAAATAATATCATCATTTAAGGCGAGGATGATGAAAAATATTTTTAAAAAACGAATCCAAAGAAACAAAATGACAAGGATTAAGGATTAAGGATTCAGTATTTGGTTTTATCCACGTCCAAAAATACCTCAAAATAATCATAGTGGTGTAAAATTCAAGAATGATCAAAACATGGATACAATCAAAGCTAGTATCGAATAGATATTTTAGAGCGAAAAAGAAAAATTTTCATTTTTCGATTGAATAGTCTTGCGTATTCGTGAATAGTCTTGAGTATATCGTGAATAAAGTCAGAGTATCGTGAATAGTAACTCAAACACCAAAAGATAGAAATTCCATAAAAAAACCATCTTCACGCTTACTGAATAGTACTAAGTGAATAGTAACTCATGAATAGTAACTTCGTGAATAGTAACTCATGAATAATAACCCAGAGCATGAAAAAGTTCCAAATTTGATAAAAGTTCCAACCAATATTTGAAAGATAATGATATTGAAGAAATAATATCATCGAGAAGAAAATAACATCCTTACCTCGAAGAGCAAGTACTTCTATTTGAAACACCGATATAGTCTTTGAAGGGAACTTGCACCGTCTAACAATACTCAAAGTATACTCAAAATACTCACAAGAATAAACTCGATAATATAGAGAGAAAGAGAAAACTTGTTTACGGTGTGATTTTCAATTCTAACTTAGCCTACTATTTATAGGAAAAATGTTAGCACGCAGCAGGAGACGGACTTAACTGCAACTTTGATGGCTTTACACTCTACTATTCCACCCACCAAATTTGAAAATTCAATTGAGCACATTTCTCACCAACCAAAAGTGGGGCCCACCAATTCTAGAATTTTCCACCAAAATCATTTATAACCTAATTTACGAATCGGTCACCTCTTAAAATTCATAACAAATTATCGCTCATTTTAACGGTTCAAAATTTGTGAACATATACTCAACTTATATATGTATAACATATCCAAAAATCCCAACGATCCAACGGTCAGGATTAAAAATTATAACTCACATAATAAAGTCATGTAAGAACAACGATTTGATCTTTTAATACCTCCAATCAGACAAAATCTTGATAAAATACCTCAACATTAATTCCTTCATTTATAACCACATAAATAAATCCATCATTTATATCCACATCAAATAAATATTTCATTGTCATATAAATCAATAATTAATTATTCATAAATAATATTATAGAATCACAATAATGACAACGAGGCGGTTCCCGGAAAGAGGGGCTTTCAATAAAATTTCTCCTTCTTGGCGCGCTTGATTAGGTGACCAAACCTCTCCTTGTGAGAACTTTCTAGACATTGCCAATAATGTTATCTAATAATATTATTCAAATAATATGAATTATTGATCGATAATGGAATCTTTGTGCGGTGACAATTATTGAACAACAATAATATAAAATATCAACGCATCATTATTGAAACAATAAAATAAAATATTGAGCATTAATTCTTGTAACAATTATTGAGTAGTGCCTTCTTACGTAAGAATCAATAATTCAAAATCTTGTGTATCTGGTATCTTTCTTTGTGCTGCAATAGCGTATTACTTTATTTTACCAACCGGTATTCAACGATTATTACTTGTATAGCGATTACGTCGTTATTTATAAAACTTAATTTTGTCGTTTTCTTCATCCGACGCCCAGTTATTACATTATGGGGCCCTGAAATAGGCTTGGCAAATCGTACGAATATTCCCAACGGAAAGAATATTCCACGACCAAGCGAATATTCCCAAACAATAATGAATACTTTATACTCCCTTGCGTATTTTGAAAAAAAATTTCATATATCACCCTTAACTTTATCTTTTATCAATTTAACCATTTCTTGAATAGAAAAATTGAATACTTTTATTTCATAAAATTAGGGGTCTTACAATCTCCCCTCCTTATGAAATTTAAGTCCCCGAAATTTACGTACACAGTATTTCAAAGAGTTGAGAATACCTTGTTTTCATTTCGATTCTATCTCCCTGTCATCATGATTTCTCCATTGCTCATCTCTTGTATTTCAGATATCATTCTAGAATACAGCTTCAAAACAAGGGTTAATTTAACAAATTAACATATCACATAATATCCCGATATTATGACTAACCAAAAAAATAAGCTTAGGTAGGATACACTAGCGAATGATTTACTTATCTTTCCCCTCTTAGTCCTATTCCCCGATCTCTGCTAGAGATCATATCCCTAAGCTCTGATACCAAATGTAACGACCCCAAAATAGGTCCATTCCATCCAACCCATTACGAGTGTGCAAATATATAGTGCGAAAACTACAACTTTTATTACAACAATTGTCGTGTGCAAAATACAACAACACATATCTTTGTGAGTTTGGATACAAATATATATCAACTGTAGCACGTCACAATGACACCTTACATAAAGGTATAGTCAAAAACTGTTTTAGAAATTAGAATCTTTGGGAAGTGCTCAAGGAAACCTTCATACATGGGAGGCCATGCTTTTAGGTTATGGTAGATATCATATGGCCACAGAATTATCCTTGGTTGACCCAATAAACCCCTAAGAAAAACGAGAAGATTACTATCATATTCTTCCCAATGGTGAGTCTTCTCTTGACATATCATTATCTCTACTGTCTCTAATTGGGTATTATACTCCAAACAAACACCAAGATTATATAGGTAGTGCTTGCAAATATACTCAGCAAGTGGATGAGCACAACCATGTCTTATGATAACACGAGGTTGTATGTCATTAGACATCTTGTATGATAGTGACAAAACACCCTTCCAAGTTAAATTCACCTCACCCTCAACATCTATAGACCACCACTCTATTCCCTCGCTATCCCCCGCTCGACCCAGCTACACTTTTATTACCTGAAAGGAATTGTGAAACAAAAGGGTGAGCCTGACTAGCTCGATAAAAATATTATGACTAAAGATAAATAAATTATCAATAGTCTTCATCGATGTAAATCGAGATTTAGAACATATGGTAGAGGATAAAACTTTTCAACCATAGTTGCAGCGGAATGAGCAATCCATTAGAAGAGTCAAATAGACTATAAAGTCTATTGTCTTCTCCATGTTAAAAATCCACCAACAATGTTTTATCCCTGTAACATCAATCAACAATTCATGTCCACAATCACGTGTATAACTCATAATCGTAATTGTAGTTCTAAATTCCTTTCCTCATCCAAGACAAAGATAATTTTCATCACTTGTCTTTACCTGAAACATCAAAGATCATGGTTATACCAAATCACAGTTCCTGTTCATAATCATACTAATAAATTCATCTTTGCACCACGGCTAAAGATATTCATCAACAGTTTATCTTTACACTACAGGCTAAAGATATTCAACAACGGGACATCTTTGCATTACAAGCCAAAGATATTCATCAATAATTCATCTTTGCACTACAGGCTAAAGATATTCAACAACGGGACATCTTTGCATTACAAGCCAAAGATATTCATCAATAATTCATCTTTTTTGCTACAAAGCTAAAGATATTCAACAACAGGTCATCTTTGCATTACGAGCAAAGATATTCATCAATAATTCATCTTTTGCACTACAAATTAAAGATATTCAACATCGGTCATCTTTGTATTACGAGCAAAAGATATTCATTAATAATTCATCTTTGCCTTCTAATGGCTAAAGATATTCAACAACAGGTCATCTTTGCATTACGAGCAAAAGATATTCATCAATAATTCATCTTTGCACTACAGGCTAAAGATATTCAACATCAGGTCATCTTTGCATTACGAGCAAAAGATATTCATCAATAATGCATCTTTACACTTAGAAATAAAAGATATTCAACAACAGTCATCTTTGCATTATGAGCAAAAGATATTCATCAATAATTCATCTTTGCACTAATGGCTAAGATATTCATCAACAAGTCATCTTTGCACAACGAGCCAAAGATATTCATATATCAAAGAAATACATAATCATTTCGGAAGTTATATAACAATAATTATAACCATGTTGATCAATTCACCTTTACACTTAAGCTAAAAATATTCAATTGTAAATTCAATGGTCAAATGATCATACCAATCAACAATTCAACTTTTGCACTCTTGGCCAAAGATATTCATCGAGTTGGTCACGCTTCATTTAAACACTGTTCATCTTTTACTCTGAGGCCAAAGATATTCTTGAAATCATTCATCTTTGCACTACACGTCAAAGATATTCAATAATATCATCATTTAAGGCGAGGATGATGAAAATATTTTTAAAAAACGAATCCGGTGAAACAAAATGACAAGGATTAAGGATTAAGGATTAAGTATTTGGTTTTATCCACGTCCAAAATACCTCAAAAATAATCATAGTGGTGTAAAATTCAAGAATGATCAAAACATGGATACAATCAAAGCTAGTATCCGAATAGATATTTTAGACGAAAAGAAAAATTTTCATTTTTCTATTGAATAGTCTTGAAATATCGTGAATAGTCTTATATCGTGAATAGTAACCGACACCAAAAGATAGAAATTCCACAAAAAAACCATCTTCACGCTTCATGAATAGTACTAAATGAATAGTAACTTCGTGAATAGTAACTCATGAATAGTAACTTCGTGAATAGTAACTCATGAATAGTAACCCAGAGCATGAAAAAGTTCCAAATTTGATAAAAAGTTCCAACCAATATTTGAAAGATAATGATATTGAAGAAATAATATCATCGAGAAAGAAAATAACATCCCTTACCTCGAAAGACAACTTTTCTATTTGAAACACCTGGATATAGTCTTTGAAGGAACTTGCACCGTCTAACAATACTCAAAGTATACTCAAAATACTCACAAGAATACGCTCGATAATATAGAGAGAGAAAGAGAGAAAACTTGTTTCTGGTGTGATTTTCAATTCTAACTTAGCCCTCTATTTATAGGAAAATGTTAGCACGCCAAAGCAGACTTAACCTGCAACCTGATGGCTTTACCTGCTACTATTCCCACCCACCACATTTGAAAATTCAATTGAGCACATTTCTCACCAACCAAAAGTGGGGCCCACCAATTCTAGAATTTTCCACCAAAATCATTTATAACCTAATTTCTGAATCAGTCACCTCTTAAAATTCATAACAAATTATACGCTCATTTTTAACGGTTCAAAATTTGTGAACATATACTCAACTTATATATGTATAACATATCCAAAAATCCCAACGATCCAACGGTCAGATTAAAAATTATAACTCACATAATAAAAGTTGTAAGAACAACGATTTGATCTTTTAATACCTCCAATCCAACAAAATCTTGATAAAATACCTCAACATTAATTCCTTCATTTATAACCACATAAATAAATCCATCATTTATATCCACATCAAATAAATATTTCATTGTCATATAAATCAATAATTAATTATTCATAAATAATATTATAGAATCACAATAATAATGACCAGTAGGTTCCTCGGAAAGAGGGGCTTTCGATAAAATTTCTCCTTCTTGGTAGCGCGAATTAGGTGACCAAACCTCTCCTTGTGAACTTTCTAGACATTGCCAATAATGTTATCTAATAATATTATTCAAATAATATGAATTATTGATCGATAATGGAGATCTTGTGCGGTGACAATTATTGAACAACAATAATATAAAATATCAACGCATCAATTATTGAATCAATAAAATAAAATATTGAGCGATAATTACTTGTAACAATTATTGAGTAGTGCCTTCTTCTACGTAAGAATCAATAATTCAAAATCTTGTGTAATACCGGTAATACTCTTTGTGCAACAACGCGCTTTACTTTATTTTACCAACCGGGTATTCCAACAAAGGTTAACTTGAGAACGATTACGTCATTATTTATAAAAACTTAATTTTGTCGTTTTCTTCATCCGACAGTTATTCTGTTATGGGGCCCACAAATAGCTGCGCCGTCGTACGAATATTCCCCGACAGAAAGAATATTCCACGACCAAACGAATATTCCCCGACAATAATGAATACTTTATACCCCCTTGCGTATTTTGAAAAAAAATTTCATATATCACCCTTAACTTTAACTTTTATCAATTTAACCATTTACTGAATAGAAAAATTGAATACTTTTATTTCATAAAATTCGGGGTCTTACAAGTATGCTTGGGTGTAATAAGTTATATATGGAGATAATTAATGATCAATAAAGAATCTATCGCTTCTAGTAAAAGAAGAGATGTGTCCTATGTGATTCGATAAATGACAACCCATGAATCGTTGGCCAATGTGGAATAAAATTAGGAAGGAGTTTGTAATTTGCATTTATTCGGAGTTGTGCATTTGGGAATCAAAATACATATAATTAAATAAAATAAGACTTGACAGTAATTTTATGTCTTATATTTAATTGGGACATTGTATGGTGGAAAGATTGAATTATACGGTAAGTATTTACTTAAAAGTTCTTTTATGATTAATATTGAAATCTATATTATCTGGAAAGTCGTTGATCGCTAAGGAGGCTTATCCTTATTGTAGAATAAATATTAATTATTTAAATAAATTAATAGTTTAATTTATTTATTTAAATAAGATTAGAATTATTCTAATTGATTTATTCACAACCGGTTTAATATGGAGAACCTAAAGGGTCACATCGCAAAAAGGAAGAATAATTATTTAAGAAGTTAATGACATAATCATAATAATAAGTTAGTGTATTTAATTTAATCTGCGGTGATAGAATAAATTAAATAGCTTAATATTTATTATTTAATATTTTGTAAATATTAAATATAAATTAATAAGAGGAGTCTTATTATTATTATTATTATTATTATTATTATTATTATTATTATTATTATTATTATTACCATTATTATTATTTTAATTCCAAAAGGAATTTGGAAATTAATTTAATATGTGTACCCTCCAACATTCCTAATTAGACTGATGTAGGATGGTCCGAAGCCGAAGAAATCGAGCTATCGGATAATTTGTTGATGCCATTAAAATATCATAAAAGAGACGATCGTCACAAATGAAGAGATCATTAAAAACCTTCAACATTCGGAAGATAAGATCTTTCAACTTTGACTTCGGGTAATGGAACACCTTCCACTTCAGGAGTTGAACACCTTCGACTTCAGAAAACGGAATGGCATTTTGACTTCGTAGTTTGACAGACTAGTAGTTTAATTATTTTTCTCTTTATATTTAGTTTTTAAATTAATAATATTTTATTATTTGTATGTTTGTTATTCCCGTAAAATAGGAAGTTTGTTGGCATCCTTTTTCGTATCCCTAGGAAGTTTGTTAGAATCTTTTCATATCCCTAGGAGGATTTTATTTTAATTTTTTTTATTTCAATATCTCTAGGAATATTCTAGAGTGACTTGATGATAAAGTTTTTACTAGCTTAATACACCCGGGTTGTGGGTTGGAAAGGGAACTTGAATTTTGATAAATATACTATACACATTAGAGAGAGTTCATTGTGTTTTCTGGTGAATCTCTTGTTCCTTTATTTGTGAATTCAATTATTTACCAGTCTGTAGGATAATCACTATCCCACTCGGCGTCAGTTGGTATCAAAGCTCAAACATCTTTCTAGGGAATAGACTCATCGGTTTTAATGGCTGGTGGTTGTGGTCGTAGAGGGTAGGTTCTGGATGAGGAAGTCCTGCACCGTGATCGTAGCATCCAGGATGTGATGATTGAGGATTTACAGAGATAGGTTACAGGGCTAACCCATCGCCTAGCAGTGCAAAATCTGGGGTGTCGTGGACAGGTTTCGAAGGAGGAAGTCCCGCATCTTGAACACGATGAAGAATCCTATGATTCTGAATCAAGTTATGATAACCCTTACTACCATAGGAGGCAGCTATGGGAACGACATGACAATGAGGATCGTCGTAGTGATCTGGGTTTCAGAATGGAGCTACCAAATTTTGCTAGTATGCTACACGCAGAACGATTCATCGATTAGTTGAACGAGGTGGAGCGCATATTCAATTATAAAGAGGTTTCAGATAACGTAAAGTCGACGTTGGGATTTTTATTTGTCCCTTTATGTTCTTATCTTTTGGTGTTCTCATGTTAGTTGAAATTTGTTTGAAAAAACAAGTTTAAAAAGGTCCGACATGTATATGTCGATGATTTGACAATAAGAGTCGCCAGTTGGTATTTTTAAATGGTTGCACCAACTCAACCGAGAAATGGTTTGCACATAGACCAAGTGATGTGACACTATTTAACTGGTCTGTGAAACCGAGATTCATTAGGGTCTGGGGGCTTGATTATACAGAGGGAAGGTGTTAGGCACCCCCCGACATCCGTGATAACATTGTTACCACCACTTTTTAATTTAAACTTTTATCTGAATGTGCGTGTGTGTAGGTCCATGTGTTGTTGTCTGCAAGTAGTGATATGCCTCGTTTGCACCTATATACAAAGGGTTTGATTTTTGTATAAAAGTTCAATTTTAACGAGATATGGCAATGATGTTTTATAAAATAGGTTTTTCAAACCCTTGTGCTCAATAGTAATTGAGGCCTTTGATACTTCCTTTTATTAAGTGTTCGCCTTGATTGCTTTTATTATATTTCAGTTGCAAAGCATCTTCAAGAAAATAAAATATATAGCAGTGCCGAACTCCTTGTGGGCATGAGAGCCATCTAAGGAAATTCAGACACCGTGAATAATATACAAGCTGGCTGCAGCTGACAATGTCCATCACGGGAACCGAATCTAGATTCAGGAGACTGAATCTGTGATCACATGATTCCTAGGCTCGCATGCTGATGCAATATATACTAAAGCTAGAAAATGGGCTGGATTTGAATAAATCTAAGCATTCCAGCTTCAACGGTTCCAGTTTAGTCACTATGAACCGGTTAAAGTGAGAAATAGTCAGATTTAGGCAAATCTAGCCTGCAGACTGATAAACAGTTATATATATATAAAAGCGGTAAATATATATATATGAACAATCAATTGCCATGAAGTAAACTCCAGGAAGTACGTGAAATGTAAATATGTATATATAAGCGGTAAATGGCCACAAAGTGATCTCCAGACCTGACAGAAATGTAAATATATATATATATAAGCAATAAAAGCCACGGATCGACAGGGCTTCCTCGCCTTTTCTCCTCTTAAAATGGCCACCCCAAGCCCTCTATTTATAGAGGGGGGAGCCGCAGATCTACTTGTGGTAGCCGCATGTCCACCTATGGCTACCCGAGGTGCCCCAGGCTTCATGGGCCCCGTCTTCTCGAAGTACGTGCACGCATGTAACGCGTTGTCCGCTTGAACCTTCATAACTTTCAATCTGGGCATCTGATTGAGGCGTATAATACCTTTTCGGAATGCTATTGTTGAGAGCTACACAATGACATGGGATAAGAGGTTGTATAAAGTCAGGAAGATGGGTCCATGAACAGATCTTCAGGTCTTCAAATTCTATCCGGTGTGCTGTCTTGTGCAGTAGTCACTCGGGATTTGAGCTATGGTTCTTGTAGGCCACTTCTATATAGAATGTGCTATGAAATATTGTTGAGATGACGTGTATGTGGGATCGAGGTGGAAAAATGTTGATTTTACCCCTCACTAGAGTTATCTTTGGCTCTGGGCTGATTTAGCAGTCGTTGCTTAGGGTTATCTCTGAGATTGGGCTGTTGTGAGTACTGAATGTCCTCATGGTTATCTCTGAGGTAAGCCTGACTTCCCGGGGTTATCTCTGGGGTTGAAATTGAGTGCCTTGGGGTTATTTTCGAGGTTGGATCGGACTCTTGTGAATTAGAACGGCCTTTTTCAGGGTTATCTTCGGAACTACAACTGCATTCCTCGGGGTTATCTCTGAAACTGCAACTGCATTCCTCGGGGTTGTCTCTGAGGTTTAAACTGAAACTCACTGGGTTATCTCCAGGACTAGAATTGAGTATCTCGGGGTTGTCTTTGAGATGAAAAACATAGTATCCCAGGGTTGTCTTCGGGATTGAGCTGATTTGACCTACAGAGGTATCTCTAGAAGACGATTATGCTCTCCTGCACGGTTAGTAACAAGAATGCAAAATTTTGAGTGTCTACAGATGCCCCTCTTTATCATATTCATGCAATGTAATTTCATGGATATGATAAAGAATATTAGACACTTCAAATATGAAAAGATAATTATGATGCAATATAATGAAGCATTATGCCAAAAAATTATGTGAGGAATGTGGTTTGTTGGACCGTTTTACAACGGTCTGTGATGAATGTCTACTCCCATGATTTCTGATGGGGACTGGAGTTATCATTAATGATCTTGATGAACTGCTTGAATGTCTACTCCAAAGCTCATAGGAACCTCCAGGATGTTGACATTGGGGTTATCACCAAAGTCGTTAATCCTGAATACAGACTTTCCACTAAAGGTGTGCTTCTCACGTACGAGAGACTCTTGGGGAATGGTGTTCTATCTGATGAAGATTTTTATAACAGATTCCATCATCGGTCTACCCCGATGAGGATGGCTTTTCTTGGTTTTTATTGTCAAGTCTTTCCATTGTTCTGCTGGAGTCACTGCCAATAGTTTGTGTTTCCAGGGTTGTCTGACCTTCGTTGAAATGTCCTTCAACAACTACTATCATCAGATCATCTCCAATGCTTCGCTGGGTTTAATTACCAACATCTGATGTCTTCAAGGCTGCCTGACCTTCGCTGAAATTTCTTTTAATGGATGAACATCATCGGATTAATTCTGACGCTTCGCTGGATTTACTTTCCAACGCCTGAAATAACGTCAAGGTTGCTTGTCCTTCGTTGAAATGTGCTTCAACGACTGAAATCATCGAATTACTTCCGACGCTTTGCTGGATTTACTTGCTAATGGCTGAAATAACATCAAGGTTACTTGAGCTTCGTTAAAATGTACTTCAATGGCTGAAATCATCGGATTACTTCTGATGCTTCACTGGATTTACTTGCCAACTGATGAAATAATGTCAAGGTTGCTTGACCTTCGTTGAAATGTACTTCAACATCTGAAATCATCAGAGTACTTCCGATGCTTCGTTTGATTTACTTTCCAACGGCTGAAATAATGCCAAGGTTGCTTGAAGTTCGTTAAAATTTACTTCAAGAGTTAAAATTAGCGAATTACTTCAGACACTTCGCTGGATTTTCTTTCCAATGGCTGAAATAACGTCAAGGTTGCTTGACCTTCATTGAAATTTACTTCAATGGCTGAAGTTGTATGAAGTATCTGTTGGGGATAGGTTTTTGGAGTTTACGACCCCGAACTGACGGCATCAAATATTTGTGAGGCATTATTGATGAGTGGAATTTATACCCGCGAATCATATTCCTTATTGCTTAAATAGTTTCTTGATCTTCGTAGATATTATATAGCTTTCCTATGATTTTAGTATTATTTTGCTTAACCTGAGTGTTATAGGGCCTATTAGGTCTTTTCCAGCTTGCATGGGCAAAACGGTTAATTTTCCAAAATTGGTATTTGTGAGCGCTATGCGAAAGTTTAACTCAGGCGCCATGTGTACCTAACTAGGTTAACGATGACATCAGCATGGTGTTGCAGCGCCTTAATCCCTTTATAACTCAACACTATAGCGCGAGCACCACTCTCCTTATGCTGACTCAGCGCTACAGTGCCGATCCAAGCCTTAATCTTTGTGCTCCAGTACAACCTCCTGTGCCTAGGCAGAGAAGGGCTGGTTTTGACCTAGCTTGAAGAGGGAACACTTGGATATAAAAGAATGAGTTAGCCTCCTTAACTGAGATCATTGAATCCCACTCTAGGATAGAGCTTTTTCCTTATCCTTTGTAATCTCTTTCCCATTTTCTCTTAGGTTATGCTTGTGAATATAGTAGCATAGATTAGAGAGATGTTTGGGAATTCTTGAAGCTCAAGAGCAATTAGCAACATGGATTGAAAACTTGAATGAAATGGAATTCTTGGAGACTGAAAAGGTTTGACAAAGTTTATTCTTATCCATTTGTTTCCTTTGGTTTTGTAATACATAAATGTTGTCTTTATTGCTGCTTATATTTTGTTCAAGAACCATTAACTAATTATTGTCTCTAAGGTTATAATGGACCCCTTTGTTATTTGAATTGAATGTCTTATCTCTTTGATTGGCACCATATAGTTTGGTTTAATATATTCATGCTTAATGATTCTTGCTAAGATATTAGTGATGATTTTGGTAATCTATATGATGTTGAAAGAGGGATTGTAGATTTACACCAAAATATATTGGCACGTGATTATGAGTTGTCGACTTGTTTCGACTGCATAAGTTGTGTATAGAATAGACATATATATGTGCACCACGTGTGACCTAATTGAGAACTTAAGCTTTAAATCCTTGTTATGGTTAAGTCGCATAGACACATGTAGGATTTTCACCTAGCTTGTATGTTTTTTTCTGTTCTATTCCTATCAGGTGGATCTAGAGAGGATATGTTTGTACATACCTCAGAAGAGGTGTATGAGCACTTGTGTGTTCTCAGTCGATAAACTGTCATGACCACTAAGACCAGAGAGAGAAGGGTAGGAAGTTTGATGAAGCATAGCACACTAGGTGTTTGATAAAATGCCAGTGTGGGTGAAGTTATGACCTTAGCTTGTAGCACCTTCGATACCTTTCATTATCCATTTACTTGCTTTGATAATTAGATATAACTAGATTAGCTACAAATATGTATTTCTATAGTTCGAATAAGACTTAAGCGATACAAAGTCGGTATTTGGTAAATATTAGTGATAGTTCCTCGTGGCTATGACACTTTCCTTATCACTGTAATACTTGTTAGCCCACGTATACTTGCACGTGTTTAGTGATCGGTTATCCGACCAACAAGTTTTTGGCACCGTTGTCGGGGAGCTATTATTCCAATATTATCCAATATTGATTTCATTCAATTTCGTCTTAATTTGAATGTATATATATATATATATATTTCTTTTATTTGTTTGATCTTCCTTTTTGTGTTTTTAAGTTTATAGACTATGGAAAATCAATGGCCTTTTGAGAGGACGACACAACCAAGATCGGAAGAAGGGTTTGAGCAATTGCAAGATTAAATTTCAAATTGCTTGAGGTTTTTTGTCAATCTTGAGTGTCAATCTACTCAGTCTGCCTACTGTCAGGAACGGGCTGACATTGAATCAATTTACTATCATCAAAACTGTCAGGGTTATCCAAACTCTTGGGACTACAGTCAAGAGCAGTATCATGATCTGAATTATTCCTATCTAAATCAATTTGAATGTCAGTCTCCACCGCAATATAAGGTGGCATCTCAACCTAATGAGAGCTTTTCAGTATACTCAACACTAGAAAAAAGAGACAAGGCTTGAAGAGCTCCTCACCAACTTTATAGAGAGAAATGAGGTTCAAATGGAGAACCAAGACGCATCAATGAAGAGCTTCAAAAGTCAATTGGGTCAACTCGTCAATGCCATCACAAACCCACCGCAAGGTAATCTACCGATTATAATTACTCTCAATAATGAAGAAGTAGAGCATTGCACAGTGGATACGCAAGGAGAAGGCGATGAGTCTCACAAAGTTATTGAGGGAGATGTCAAAGTGCCAATTGACCAACCTGTGGAGTCTGCAGAAGAAGAAGAGAGGATCAAGAGTGGTTGTATTGTCAAGACTAATGAAAAGTTGGAAACCAGGCTCACAGTTTCACAAACTCAAGAAGGACCACTAGCGCACAAAGAACGATTTTAGATTGATGAAAAAAGCGAATTAGTGGATAATTCCAGTGGTGAAAGATTCTTCGTGCCGATGGGTGAAGAAAAAGGGGATGACCAATCATCCATGTCTGCCATAAATTTAAAGGAGTTGACAAATAGGCGACATGTAATGGTCATTTTTGCATATGAGCCGGATTGAACAGCAACGGAATGGTCAAGCCAATGACTTTAAAACAAGCGCTTGGTGGGGAGGCTACCCTATCTCCGTATAAATTTCTCTGTTTTTCTTTACTCATGTCTAGTTTTCATTGTGTCTTATCTCATTCGCATATAACTATATGTTTATCCAGCATTTTGCTATTGTGTATATCGTAATTCGAGTTAAGCTAGCTATCACATGGTTGTTTTAGGTATATGTGTAGATTAGTATGATGGCATATTCTTGGTTTGGCTTTTGTAGAAAAACTCAAATATAAAGCTCGTCTGCAAGCGCTACTTGATATGCATCGTAAGTGGTGCATGCCGCGGGTTCATTCTCTCTATTCTAAAACTCATACCGCAAAGACTAAAAAACAAAGAGCACCTAGCGCTGCAGCGCCACCAAAGTGCCCAACCTAATGTATTCTTCTTAGTTGCATACCATGATTAGCTTATGACTCAGTCACAGCCAGCCACTTAAAATTCCAATATTAATGCACGGTGCTGCAGCGCCCCTCAACAAAGTAAAACTCGCACCGCAACGCCAAGAGCATGTTTTTGCTATTTTATAAACAAACTAAAGCCAGCAGTTGAGACCATACCCCCCTGCTCTCTCGACAATTCTCAACAACTTAAACTAGCCTAAGTAACCCAACCATCGCCTCACTCCCAAAAAGCCCTAGCCATGATCAATTAGCACATCTCAACCCATAATCATAAATTAAGATTCGTTAACTGCTTCTCAGAGCTCGATCTAACACGTTTCTCACCCAGGGTTCCCAAAGGACTACTACTGTTCTCCATTAAGGTATTGGGGCTTTTCTTTCAATCATAAATAGTTTGATTGTTTGGTTGTGCACATTTCGTTGTTGATTTAGAGTGATTTCCAATGACGGAAATTTGGATAGATAGCTAGCAAGTAAATGGCTGACTAGTGGGGTTTTCAGAGCACACGTCAAGTGTGATGCCCCCAAAACAGGTATACATCACCCATCTTGAGTCACCAAATACATGGTATAGAATACAAATACAACTTAATAATACAACAGTCGTGTAAAATACGACAAAACATAAACTGAGAGTTTTAATAAGAATATTGTCATCTAGACAATATCCACACTCAATGGAGTCCTCATTACATTTATTGTCACACTATTTAACAGAACAGTAATGACTACTAATGCTATCATCTGGACCGCCACTGCTCCCCCGACTGCGTCCCAATTGTATTCTCATTTCCTGAAGAGAACAGTGAAAGAAAGGGTGAGCTCAACTAGCCCAGTAAGAAATATTATGACTAAGATAATGCAGAATAAATTATCATTATCCTTCAACAATGTTAAATTGATAGAATACAATAGACATCAAGTTTAACTGCAACGGAATAAGCAAACCATTAAAAAAGTCAAGTAGAGCATGATATCTACTATCTTATATGATTTAAAATGTTTTCATCAATTTTTATCGCTGAGACTCAGCTTAATAAATAAACCACATCATCGAATCATCCCTGCACTACCGCCAAGGATATTCATTAAATCATCAATGGTCATGACTATACCAAATATCCCTGGTCATAATCATACCAAAAACTATCCATCAATGCACTTCAGGCCACTGAGGACTTTCACCATATCATTTGTCACGTTACGATCATGATTATACCGAATAATCCCTGGTTATAATCATACCAAGTCCATCTATGCACGTAAGCCAAAGATGACTTTATCACAATATAAGCATGAGGATGATGACAATGATATAAGAATTAATCAAACGAAAATAAGGATAAATATTAAAGACTTTAAATTTATCCAAATATTATCAGTCACTTAATAAACTCATAATCTAATATTATTAATATTATAATAATATATTAATCACTTCTTAAACTTATAAACAATTTATTTCAATTGTTTACACTTTACCAAATAATGCATTTTAATCATTCAAAAATGTCATACTCATAAGATTTCATCACCAATTATCAAATCCCTTATCAAAAATCTGCATATACCCTATATAGGATTCCCAAGCTAAAAAAATCCTATTTTCCAATTTTGTTACTTCACATAACATATTTAATTCATTTACTCATAACTAGTTCATTTTCATGAAAAATACCAAATCAGTCCCAAAAATATTTCTTTTCTGGGATTTAGCAGAATATAGTCCCATATTGAACATATATTTTTCTAATTTTAAAATTCATTTACTATTTTTCATATGGCCAAAACTGCCGAATATTTAGACGTTTATCATAAATTGTACTTTTGTCCAAAAATTCTGAAATTTACAGGGTATACTCCTGCTATATACATGTACTCCCAATAAAAATTTCACCAATTTTGGAGCTAACCACAAAGAGTTATAAGGGTTTACTTTTAAAATAGTTTTTTTCCATAAAATCCATAACTCTTAATCTATACATCCAAAAATTGCCATTTTTGGACACAATCTAGAAAACTCGTCAAATTACAATTTCAAATTTTTTTAGAATTTTTTAGGGTCAGAAAAATTACGAAACTGCCCCTGGCAGAAACCCCTTTTGAATGAAAATATTATTCATATGAATACAAAGGATCATTCACCATGCATGCGGAACTCCACATAGACAGGTTATTCCAACAGAATAATAAAGAATGGAATAACATAAGAATTCACCATGCATGCGATAGACCACACAGACAGGTTATTCTCAACAGAACAATAAAGAATGGAACCAGGTCATGCGTAAACCGCACAAACAAGATATTCCAACAGAATAATAAAGAATGGAATAACAACAGAATTCACCATGAATGTGATAGACCGCACAGACAGGTTATACCAACAGAATAATAAAGAATGGAATAACAGAAGAACTTCACCATATATGCGGTACTTCGCATAGACGGGTTATTCCAACATAATAATAAGGAATGGAATAACAATAGCTCTCTTCATGAATACGAAAGAAATAATACCCCTTACCTTAGAAAGAAACTGGATACTGGAGTAGAGAGGTAGCAGACTTCTCTTCTTCTTTCTCTCTATAATTTCTCTCTATAATAATTGCTCTAAAGCTTTAGTTAATTGGTGAGAAATGAAGGAAGAATGAGCTTCTATTTATAGGAAAATATAGTTTCGATAATTGCACGTTTTGGGGCTCGAAATATTACAGTACAATACCTCCAACTTTTCTTTCATTTTTAATTTAGTCCTACAAGTATTATCAAACTTGTACCACCTCCCCAAATAGTAAATAATGTGAATCAATAGTTCAATCATATGATTCAATAGTTATAATCATGTGAAAATATGAATTACAGTATAGTACCTCCATCTATACCTCCATTTTTAACTTAGTCATGCAAGTATTATTAATCTTGCACCAACTCCCCTAATAGTAAATCATGTGAATCAATAGTACATACACGTGAACACATAGTTATAAGCATGTGTTTTTAATAGCAATTAATTGCTCATTTATCCGATTAATTACCCGATTGGTCAGTATAACTTCCAGACATCAATTATTATCGAAATAAATGTCGATTTCCACTAACACTAGTAATTCCCACACAATGGAACTATCAATTTCATCTTTAATCAACACGAACTTATTCATCATTAATATTATAACTCATAATATTTAACAACCAGGTCGTTCCCAGGAAAGATGAGGCTTTCCGATAAGGATTTCTCCCTATCGGCGCGCAATTAGATTATCTAACCTCTCCTTGACAGAAGTTCTAGACATTGTCAATATTGCAAATAATAATATGAATAACTTTATCATCTCAATTATTGATTTAATAATATAAAATATTTTGACAATAATTGAATAAAACTGAGTGACTTCTCACGTAAGCATCAATAATCAAAGATACTCTACAATACCGTGTGCTACTATGCAACCACGCGTATTACCATACTTTTACCACCGATTATTTTATGACAACTTGTTTACTTTGAAAAAATTTCACATATCAACCTTAACTTTAACTTTTTATCAATTTAACCATTTACTAAATAGAATAATTATAAGAAAATTGAATACTTACAATAATCATTCCATTTCTACAATACAATTAATTATTATAAAATATAATTTATAATGATCAATAATTATAAAATAAAATTATTTGTAATTATTCATGTAATAAATATATATTTATTTATCACATAAATACATGTACTTTACTTATACATGTTTCCCCATATTTATTTGAATAAAATAAAAAAATTTATACGCAAAATTTATGATTTATTTATATTGAAAATATTGGGTTATTACAATATCTATTATCTTCTATGATTTAAAAGTTTATCATAAGTTTTATCGCCGAGACTCAGCTTAATAAATAATCCATATTACTGAATTATTCATGCACTACGAGCCAAGGATATTCATTATTATCACGACCACGAATTATCCATGCTCTACGTGCCAAGGATATTCGTGTTTTCACCAATGGTCATGATCAAGCCAAACAACAATTCATCTTTGCATCCTTGGCCGAAGAGAACGGATGGTTATGATCATACCAACATCTGTCCATCAATGCATTACGGGTCAATGTGGACTTTTACCACATCATTTGTAACATTACGGTCATGATTATACCAAATAATCCCTGGTCATAATCATACCAATCAATAGTCCATCTATGCACATAAGCCACAGACGACTTTCATCACAATATAAGCATGAGGATGATGACAATGATATAAGAATTCAATTAAATGAAAGCAAGGATAAATTTTAAAGATTTATAATTTCATTTATCCATAATTTAATAATATCAAAATTGTCAACATGATACTACTTTGTGGAGTAAAATTCAAGAATAATATTTTATCAAAAATGATTTGGACCAAAAAGAAATCAATTTTTATCATGAATAGTACTCCAAGTGAATAGTATCTGAGTGAATAGTACCCCATGAATAGTACTTCGAGAATAGTACTTTTTGAATAGTACCCTATGAATAATACTTTGTGAATATTACCCCATGAATAGTGCTTTATGAATAGTATCGTACTTATGAATAGTACCGTATTTATGAATAGTGTCCATAAATAGTACTCTATGAATAGTATCGTACATATAAATAGTGTCGTATAAGTGAATAGTACCCATGAATAGTACTCCGGCATGAAAGGTTTAAAATTTAACAAGAATGTTCAAAAAAATATCCTTATGAAACGATACTAGATGAAGCGCAAATTTCAAAGATATTCTACTAATTTCACAAAGTATAGAAGCAATACTTTAACAAAATGAGTGTAGAATTCGGAATCTAAAGCAAAATAATATTACTTACATACTACAGAGTATGGAAGAAAATATTATTTCATATGAATATTGAACAAAAATAATATCCCTTATGAATACGAAAAAGAATAATACCCCTTACCTTAGAAGAAGACTAGATACTGGAATAGTGAAGTAGTAGACTTCTCTTCATCTTTCTCTCTATAGCTTCTCTCTCTATAACTTCTCTCTCTATAATTGCTCTTGTGAGTCTTAGTAAATTGGTGAGAATGGAAGAAGAATGAGCTTCTATTTATAAGAAAACATAGTTTCGATAATTGCACGTTTTGGGGCTCGAATTATTACAGTATAGTACTTTCATCTTTTCCTCTATTTTTTATTTATTCCTACAAGTATTATCAAACTTACACCACCTCCCCTAATAGTACATCCATGTGAATCAATAGTACATGCATGTGAATCAATAGTTCCATTCATGTGAACAAATAGTTATATGCATGTGAACTAATAGCAATTAATTGCTCATTTATCCGATTAATTACTCGATTAGTCAATTTAACCTCCATAAATCAATTATTATCGAAATAAATGTCAATTTCAACTAACACTTATAATTCCAACACAATGGAAATATCAATTTCATCTTTAATCAACACGAACTTATTCATCATTAATATTATAACTCACAGTATTTAACATCCAGATCATTCCCAGGAAAGAGGGGGCTTTCTGATAAGGATTTCTCCCTATTGGCGCGTAATTAGGTGACCAAACCACTCCTCAACAAAACTTTCTAGACATCGTCAATATTGCAAACAATAATATGAATAACTTTGTCGTCTCAATTATTGATTTAATAATATAAAATATTATGCAGATGATACTATGACAATAAGTGAATCAATAATATGAGAGATATTATGCAGCAATTACTGTAGTAATAATTGACTATAACTGAGTGACTTCTCACGTAAGCATCAATAATTAATACTGTGTGCTACTATGCAACCACGCATATTATTTTACTTTTACCACTAGGTACTTCAACAGTTTAACGGTAAAACTTTTGCCATTGTTTTATAAAAATATATTTCTGTTATTTTCTAACTTCGACAGTAATTCTGGTGTGGGGTCCACCAATGATTATGTCGTCGTATGAATAATCCCTATTAAAATGAATATTCTCCGACAAATCGAATATTCCCGACACAACGACTATTTTATAACCACTTTCACACTTTGCAAAATTTATAAATATTACCCACAACTTTAATATTATATCATATCCACACCTTAATACTAAAAAAAATATTTTGAGAAAATTAATCTTTATTCATAAAATTTGGGGTCTTACAACCTCCCCTTCTTATGAAATTTCATCCTCAAAATTGACGTACGTACCTGGTATGTCGAAGAGGTGAGGATACCTCGTCAGATTCTAACTCTTGATGTAAAACCTTTGAGCGTAGAATATGTTCCTTCTTATCCAAGATTTTAACAGACATCTCCTTATACGTTAAATCTTCTACTGTCTCGTCTAGTTCTAATTTAATAATGTGGTTCGGGTCATCCACATATTTACATAACATTGATACGTGAAAAATGTTATAAACACGCGATATACTTAGCGGTAAGGCGAGTTTATAGGCCACAGTTCCTACTCGATCAAGTATTTCAAAGAGACCAATAAAATTGAGGGTTAAGATTTCCTCTCTTCGTCGATTCTTGCTTCTAGAATAACTCCCTCTTGAACCTTCTTCTTCATATTCATCAGCTCCGGGTGTGTAGCTTGAGTGGCCTTAACTTTATCAATTAAAGTCGATTCTACTCGTATATTCGCTATCTTCATGTAGGTTCCTAGAGTCTTTAACTCTATCTTCATCATTTATAAGTAATACGAAATGGGTCTTTGTGTTAGCAATATCACACTCATAAACGTATATGATCTTCTACTCAACGCGTCAGCTACCACGTTCGCTCTTCCACGATGTTATTGAATGGTATGGTCGTAATCTTTAACAGCTTGAGCCAACATCTTTGGCACCTGTTACATTCATTTTAGTTGATGAAATATTTGAGGTTTTAGAAATGGATTTTGTACCGGGGTTAATACAAAATTCGATTTCACGCTCTAGGGGTAGGCCAAGAAGTTCTTCGGGGAATACATCAAGAAATTTATTAACGATGAAAATATCATTCAAAACTATGACTCTCATCCAAGACTTGGATACCACGTCACATTGATACCTATCAACTTGGCACTGTTATTCACGGTGTCCCCTACAGAAAGCCTGGCTTCGATGCATTCCAAGACTTAGAAGTTACTAGCGAAAGGCTCAGGGCTCTTTACTTATGGCTTGATATGATAGTGATTGACTTTAGTGGTTTGGTTACTTGAATTCGCATAACAGGTTGGTTAGGAAGGCTAACAACCTTATGAAAATAATAAATTTTAGCATGGTAAGTAGTTAACCAGTCCATTCCTAAAATCATATCAAAGGCGGGTACTTTCAAAGAGATAAGATCAATAGGTAACGTGAGGGTATCGATTTGAATCAAACAAGATTTATAAACAATGGATGTAATGAAGGTTTCTCTTAATAGAGTTTCAACCGATAAGTCAAAGTCTAATTTCTCAGGAGTCAAATTTAAACGTTGCGCGCAAGTAGGAGAAATAAAAGAGTTAGTAAAACTGATATCGAATAAGTTGCAAGCGTTTATGATTAACTTACCTGTGATAACTTCGTTTGGGTTCCTTGACAAACGCTTTCACTTAAACGGCCAGCTTTGACTTATCTAAGACATCCTTTGGCGTCACCATCCCAGTTGGGCTTGACTTCACTATATGACAAAATAGAGCTATGTGACCTTCTCTTCTGCAATTAAAACACGCTTTGGGTTGCTGCGTATAGTTTGGATGGATGTGTCCCTCCTGTTCGCATTTGAAATATACAACCGGTGGTCGTTCTTCTTCCTTGAAAATGGTTACTGGTGCTGCTATCTTTCCATCATTATTGAACATTCTCTTCTTGAAATATCCATTTCTATTATCTTAGCCATGATTACCACCGAAGTAGTTACCATTCTTGGCATGATAATTTCCCCTACGATGGTTATCATTATTCTGATGGTCGTTGCCACTAGTACGATTATTATCATGTTGTTGGTCGTTGCCTTTTGATTGGGCTGGCTCATTATCGCGCTCTAATAACTCAGCCCTATTCACAACATCTGAATATAAACAAATTTTGTGATAAATGAGGTATTAACGTATTTTGGGTTTCAAACCTTTTAGAAACATCCGCGTCATACGCTCCTCATTATCTACCAAATGAGATGCAAACCAGGACAACTCGGCAAACTTAGCCTCGTACTACGACACGGTCATATTATTTTTCTCCAGCTTGATGAACTCTACCTCCTTCGTGTGATGAATACTTTTGAGAAATTACTCATCGTTGAATATTTCTTGGAACTTCTCCCAAGACATCTTTAGTGCAGAAGGTTGAGTACGTTTTACAGATTCCCACCAATGATCTGCCTCTTCTCGCAACATAAAGGTGGCAAAGGGAACCTTTTGCTCCTCTGAGAATTCCAAGACATCAAATATCTTGGTGATCTGCTTTATCCACGTCTCTGCCTTAAGTGGTTCTGGCTTTCTCAAAAACTCCGGTGGTCCCAGCTCCTTGAACTGCTTAGCGGTGACCAGCCGTGAGTTGCCAGTGTTTCCACCTGTATTTTGAATAGGAGTCTCTCTCGTTTGGTTTTGTATAAATTCTAGAAAACTCTTAAACGTACCATCATTCGTCATTTAGTTCGTGTTGTTGTTTACACGAGGATTATTGCCTTCCTAATGCACATTATCCTGGTTATTAATCGTCGGTGACTCAACGGTCTCATGTGCTTCATTGCTTATCTCAACATTTTCAGATGTCATTCTCAAACACTGTCACAAAACAAGGGTTAATTGACATACCACATATTATCCATATACTATGACTGACCAATTAAATAACAAATAACTTAGGTAGGTCATACTAGCGAAGGATTAACTCGTCTCTCCCGTCCTAGTTCTAGTCTCAAATCTCAGCCAGGGATCATATCCCTAAGCTTTGATACCAACTGTGATGCCCCCAAAATAGGTATACATCACCCATTCTGAGTCACCAAATATATGGTACATAATTTAAATACAAACTTCTTTTAGACACTACGAGAAAAGCGTAGCTGAGAGTTTTAACACAAATATTTTCTTCAAGACAATATCCACACTCAATGAAGTCCTCATTACAATTATTATCACACTATTTCATAGAATAGTGAGGACTACTATAGCCACTTATCCTGGACCATCACTCCATTCCCCGACTTGTCCTAGCTATATTCTCATTTCCTGAAGAGAATAATGAAAGGAAAGGGTGAGCTTAACTAGCCCAGTAAGAAATATTATGACTAAGATAATGCAGAATAAATTATCGTTTTCCTTCAACAGTATAACAACTGATAGAATACAATAGACAACAAGTTTTAGATCAACAACTGCATCAGAATAAGCAATCCATTAGAAGAGTCAAGTAGAGCATGATATCTACTATCTTCTATGATTTAAAAGTTTATCATCAGTTTTATCACTGAGACTCAGCTGTATAAATAATCCACATCATTGAATTATCCATGCACTACGGGCCAAGGATATTCATTTGTATCACGGCCATGAATTATCCATGCTCTATGGGCCAAGGATATTCGTGTTTTCACCAATGGTCATTATCATGCCAAACAACAATTCATCTTTGCACCCTTGGCTGAAGAGAACGCTTGGTTATGATTATTCCAACATCTGTCCATCAATGCACTACGGGCCAATGAGGACTTTTACCACATCATTTGTAACATTACGGTCATGATTAAACTGAATAATCCCTGGTCATAATCATACCAATCAATAGTCCATCTACGCACGTAAGCCACAGATGACTTTCATCACAATATAGGCATGACGATGATGACAATGATATAAGAATTCAATTAAATGAAAGCAAGGATAACTTTTAAAGATTTATAATTTAATTTATCTAGAATTCAATAATATCCAAATTGTCAACATGATACAGCTTTGTGGAGTAAAATTCAAGAATAATATTGTAACAAAAATGATTTGGACCGAAAAGAAATCAATTTATAAATAGTACCCCGTGAATAGTACTTTGTGAATAGTACCCTATGAATAGTACTTTATGAATAGTACCCTGTGAATAGTACATTATAAATAGTACCGTATTTATGAATAGTGCCAATGAATAGTACTCTATGAATAGTACCGTATATATGAATAGTGCCGTATAAATGAATAGTACTCATGAATAGTACTCCAGCATGAAAAGCTTAAAATTTAACAAGAATGTTCAAAAAAATATCCTTGTGAAACGATACTAGATGAAGCGCAAATTTCAAGGATATTCTACTAATTTCACAAAGTATAGAAGCAATACTTTAACAAAATGAGTGTAGAATTCGGAATCTGGAATGAAATAATATTACTTACATACTATAGAGTATGGAAGAAAATATTATTTCATACGGATATTAAACAAAAATAATATCCCTTATGAATACGAAAAAAAATAATACCCCTTACCTTAGAAGAAGACTGGATACTAGAATAGTGAAGTAGCGGACTTCTCTTCTTCTTTCTCTCTATAGCTTCTCTCTCTATTGCATCTCTCTCTATAATTGCTCTTGTGAGTCTTAGTAAATTCATGATAATGAAAGAAGAATGAGCTTCTATTTATAGGAAAACATAGTTTCGATAATTGTACGTTTTGGGGCTCGAATTATTACAGTATAGTACCCTCATCTTTTTCTCTATTTTTAATTTAGTCATATAAGTATTATCAAACTTGCACCACCTCCACTAATAGTACATGTATGTGAATCAATAGTACATGCATGTGAATCAATAGTTACATTCATGTGAACAAATAGTTATATGCGTGTGAACTAATAGCAATTAATTGCTCATTTATCTGATTAATTACTCGATTGGTCAATTTAACCTCCATAAATCAATTATTATCGAAATAAATGTTAATTTCCACTAACATTAATAATCCCAACACAATGGAAATATCAATTTTATCTTTAATCAACACGAACTTATTCATCATTAATATTATAACTCATAGTATTTAACAACCAGATCATTCCCAAAAAGAGTGGGCTTTCTGATAAGGATTTCTCCCTATTAGCGCACAATTAGGTGACCAAACCTCTCCTTAACAGAACTTTCTAAACATCTTCAATATTGCAAACAATAATATGAATAACTTTGTCATCTCAATTATTGATTTAATAATATAAAATATTATGCAGATGATACTGTGATAATAATTGAATCAATAATATGAAAGATATTATGCAGCAATTATCAGAAAGCAATAATTCAAATAATAATCGAGTGACTTTTCATGTAAGCATCAATAATCAATACCGTGTGCTACTATGTAACCACGCGTATTATTGTACTTTTACCACCAGGTAGTTCAACAGTTTAACGGTAAAACTTTCACCGTTATTTTATAAAAAGATATTTCTGTCATTTTCTAACTCCAATAGTAATTTCGTTGTGGGGTCCACCAATGATTGTACCATCGTACGAATATTCCCTATTAAAACGAATATTCTTCGACCAATCGAATATTCCCCTACACAACGAATATTTTATAACCACTTGCTTACTTTGCAAAATTTATAAATATTACCCATAACTTTAATATTATATCAAATCCACACCTCAATACTAAAAAAAATATTTCGAAAAAATTAATCTTTATTCATAAAATTTGGGGTCTTACACCCAGAGCCTCCTGTTTTCCCACTCTACCCTCCGCCATCGCCGCCTGCAGAAGATGATGATGATGATGCACTTTAAGGAAGCCCTCTTGTATTGATTAATATATGCATAGCAATGAGGGCATTGCTCCTCTTAAGTTTGGGATTATTATGGGTTATATATTTTATTCTGTCTACTGCCATGATAGGTTGCCATTATCTTAGTATTTTGCTTATGTTTTATCAGTATTGGAGTGCAGACATGTTTTGAACTACGTTTTTGACTTCATTTTGGGCTTTATTAGCCTTTGATGTTTTGCTATTATTATGGATGGATGCCATAAACAGTTTTTGTTTTTATTTATGGATGCTTTGATTATTATCAGCATGTTTACTTGGTTTATAGCCATCTTTTGGGACTTATACATATTTGTATGCTTGTGCCATGATTATGGCTTTATTACCCTATTTTGAGCTGTTATAATGCAAGGGTTTTATATAATTTAATAATTTTTTATTGTGGCTAATGATAAGTACCAAATGATTATGTCTATTTCTTAGAGTTTGTGTCAAGCATGTATGGATGAGGGGTTAGTTTAGTTGATAAGTTGAGACTGTTATTGATCCGTCCTTTTTAGCAAGCACCAACCAACTGTTTAACTAGTTATATTTTGGATTTAGTTTACGTGTTTATTGCTTTAAGAATAGGTTCACTCTATTAAAACTGTCATGATTACATGGTAATAAAAGACATACATGCTTACACAGTTTTGGATCTTAGTTTCTGGCATGTTTTCAATTGAAAAAATAAAAAATTATATAATATATATATCGAAAGTCTTGCGGTGGGTCGAGATGGAGCATGAAATGCACTCGCCCTTGAATGCAGACTTGTGCGAGATGGAGCATAAAATACACCCGCCTAATAAACTTTGGATTTTGCAAAGACTAATTTAGCTTAAGTTGATTACGTGGCGTTTGCTGCTTGAGTTATTAGATTCATAGGGGTAATTTACACCAAGTGCCCTAAAGCCATCTGGCTTGGGATTCATTGATCAAAAGCTCATTAATGGGTAGCTCTGAATAGCCTAAGGTAATTAAGCACTGTCCGAGTCAGATTTTACTATCTTCATGCTAGAGCCTTTTGATCCTTTCTTGCATTTGCGTCTTGTTCTTAATGCTTGTCGATTGTTTGAGTTGTTGAGTGAGCATATTAGTATTCACAATCGATTGTGTGAACATAATTTTATTTATGATTAGTTAGGATGGTTGGTCTTCACACACACACATAGAATGGATCGAATACAATCTTATGCTTAGTATTGATTGAATCCTTATGTATATCTGTGTTTGTCCTATTCTCTGGGAGTAGCTATGATTGAGCTTAGAAGCCATGATGCTAGTATATAGTTTTATACTTCATTCGCGTGTTATTTTACTGTTGTTATTTTTGTGTTAGATAGTTTGCATGAGGACAAGCAAATACTTAAGTATGGGGTATTTGATGAGTGGAATTTATACCCGCGAATTGGATCCTTTATTGCTTAAATAGTTGCTTGATCTTTATGGATATTATATAGCTTTTATATGATTTTAGTATTATTTTGCTTAACCTATGTGTTGCAGGGCTTATTAGGTATTTTCTAGCTTATAGGGGCAAAACGGTTAATTTTCCAACATTGGTACTGTAGCGCCTATGCCAGGCTTAAACATGGAGTTGCATCACCCCAACTAGGTCAACGATGACATCAAAGACGGCGTCAAGAAAGATCCTAATCCTTTATAACTCAACACACAAAGACAAGCTCCGGTCTCCTTATGCTTGACTAACGCCGCAAAGACCTGGCCCAAACCTTAATCTTTGTGCTCCAGTGCCACCTCCGGTGCCCAGGCAGAGAAGGCCTGGTTTTGACCTAGCTTGAAGAGGGAACACTGGGATATAAAAGATGGATTTAGCCTCCTTAACTGAGATCATTGAATCCCACTCTGGGATAGAGCTTTTTCCTTCTCCTTTGTAATTTCTTTCCCATTTTCTCTTAGGTTATTCTTGTAAATATAGTAGCATAGATTAGGGAGATGTTTGGGAATTCTTAGAGCTCAAAAGCAATTAGCAACATGGATTGGAAACTTGAATGAAATGGAGTTCTTTGAGACTAAAAAGCTTTGACAGAGTTTATTCTTATCCATTTGTTTCCTTTTGTTTTGTAACCCATAAATGTTTTCTTTATTGGTGCTTATATTTTGTTCAAAAACAATGAACTAATTATTGGCTCTAAGGTTATAATGGACACCTTTGTTATTTGAATTTAATGTCTTATCTCTTTGATTGGCACCATATAGTTTGGTTTAATAGATTCATGCTTAATGATTTTTGCTAAGATATTAGTGATGATTTTGGTAATCTATATGATGTTGAAAGAGAGATTATAGATTTACACCTAAATATATTGGCATGTGATTATGAGTTATCGACTTGTTTCGACTGTATAAGTTGTGTGTAGAATAGACATATATCTGTTCACCACGTGTGACGTAATTGAGAACTTAAGCTTTAAATCCTTGTTAAGTCACATAGACATATATAGGATTTTCACCTAGCTTGGATTTTCTTTTCTGTTCTATTCCTATCGGGTGGATCTAGAGAGGATATGTTTGTACATACC
The DNA here is from genome assembly GCA_020205615.1 of Panax quinquefolius. Taxonomy (NCBI): domain Eukaryota; kingdom Viridiplantae; phylum Streptophyta; class Magnoliopsida; order Apiales; family Araliaceae; genus Panax; species Panax quinquefolius. The sequence goes on along the minus strand of CM035154.1, from coordinate 108,636,138 downwards.
TCAGAAGAGGTGTATGAGCACTTGTGTGTTCTCAATCGACAAACTATCGTGACCACTAAGACTAGAGAGAGAAGGGTAGGAAGTTTGATAAAGCATAGCACACCAGGTGTTTGATAAAATGACAGTGTGAGGTAAAGTTATTGTAAGGTTTCGACATAGAAACGCACAGCGGAAATAGAACAATTTAAAGCAATTTCCGAAAACCCTAAACAGATCCATGTGAAAATAATTAATTCAAAGGTTAGAAATTATACCAATATAAAAATGCTTCAAATTGATGCGCTCAATCTCCAACGCAATCCAAATGAATCGCGCCTCCTACGAAATCACACGAACGCCCCGCGAACCGTCATACGATCTCAGCAAAACAAAAATGCAGACTAGCCACCAAAAGGAATGGATTTTAGAACTGCTTTCTCTCTAGTCTCTCTCTAAGAGCTATTAGGGTTATGATGTTATGATATTATTTCTAAGTGGCTACTATATCATATATATAGTAGTTAAAAGGGATTAATCAAAAACGTATTTTAATAAAATCCTAATTTATATATATATATATATATATATATTAATTAAGTCTTACTTAATTAATATACATATATATAATTATCCTTTTAATTTAAATTGTGATTTAAATACTATTAATCATATTAATATATTTAAATCCTTGAAATTTAAATTAATTCCATTTTAAATTACGTTCTATGTGTGTGACCCTATAGGTTATTATTACGTTGGCAATAATTTTAAAATCATATTATAAAATTATAAACAGTGAGCGGCATCTAGTAATGCATCACTGCTACCCAAGTAATAATAAGATCGATGATTCGATACAACCTTTTCGTGACCAATGTTTCAATGTAATTTAATCCTTTTAACCTTAATATCCTAGATTAAACTCGAGTCATGGAATGTGTCATACTCTTCATAATTTAATCTGAGTTTTCTTGATCAATGAGCAAACTATATGAAACAAATCACTATTTGAGCATGGCCATGCATTTCATAGTCCTACTCAATCAAGAGGCCTATGGATATCATCCCTAATATATAGGAGGGTTAAATTCCATCTAGATCACTCATATTCCTCACACGATTCATGATGTACCCAATAATCACCTTTATAGTCCACCCTATTAAAGGTGACATTTGATGATATCAAAGTACATAAATTCCCGTGTAGTAATATAGTGATTTTAGGTCGGAGGACCATTACATCATTATCACTATGAGAATTTTTAATGACACTTCGCATAATGCTCCACATAGAATTCTCATGGTGGGTCCGTCCAAAGACATCGCTCTTCAACATGTACCTATGCATCGACTTAATATCTCATATATTTATGACCAATGAGATTTGGTCATCAACAATCCACATACTAGTCTCAATACATCAATGTCATCCCATCAACAATGATACTCGACTAGGACATTTAAGAACAATGATACTAATTGTAATTATATAATCTCATGTTCAAGTCACATACTTGAAACCATATAATTTGTATCACTATTCTAAGGAATTTTATTATGTTAACAATTATAGAACGCAGTAAAAAAACCATAATAAAATCATTCATTTATTCAATCAAATATAATATCAAAACGTTAAGCAATTATATCAAATAATTGGCCTCTAGGGCATAAACTCTAATAGTCTCCCACTTGCACTAGAGCCAATCACTCACGTATCTAATACCCATGGAACTAGTGTGACCGTCACGCTTCTGCTACGACAAAGCCTTGGTTAATGGATCTACAACATTATCATCAGTTGGCACTCTTCCTATATGTACATCTCCTCTATCAATGATTTCACGGATGAGATGGTACCGCCTAAGTATATGCTTGGATCGTTGGTGAGATCTGGGTTCCTTAGCTCAGTAATGGCTCCATTGTTATCATAAGATAGCTTAACCGGATCAACAATGGTTGAACAACACCTAGTTCAAAGATGAACTTTTTAATCCATACCGCCTCCTCGGCCGCACTAGAAGCAAAGAATATACTCACTTTCATTGTAGAATCGACTCTTATCGCTCTTGCTTCAACTCTTCCACCAATGCAAAGACCACCATTAAGGCAAAATACAAAACCCGATCGAGACTTATAATCATCATTATCATCCGAAACTAGCATCTGTGTAATCCTTTTACCGCTAGTTCATCTTCACCTCCATATACCAAGAATGAATCCTTAGTCCTTTTAAGGTACTTCGAGGATATTCTCGATCACGTCCCGATGACCTTCACCGATTCGATCGGTATCCGCTCATCATGCTCAAAGCATACGAGACATCCTGACAAGTACATATCATCAGATACATGATAGATCCAATTGTCAAGCATAAGGGATCTTTCTCATACGCTCCTCATCATCTTGTGATTTAGAACATTGGGCCTTAGAGATCTTTACACCATGAGTCATGGGTAAATGTCCTATTTTTGCTTCTTGCATGTCGAACCATTTCAAGACTTTATCAATATATGTACTCGACTTAGTCGATCATTTTTCTCGATCTATCTCGATAGATCTTGATACCTAAAATGTAGTCGATCGCCTAAATCTTTCATGGAGAAACATTTTCCTAACCATATTTTTACAAAACCTCAGAATGAAGGAATGTCATTCCCAATAATTAATATGTCATCAACATATAATATCAGAATACAATGTGACTCCACTAACCTTCTTATATACACAAGGTTCATCTTCATTTTTAATAAAGCCAAACTCTTCGACCGCTTCATCAAATCTCGATTCCAACTCGAGAGGCTTGCTTCAATCCATAAATGGATCGTCAGCACCATATACCTTTCCAAAGATCCTTTGGAGCGATAAAACCTCTCGTGTTGTGTCATGTACATCCTCAAGGAGATTTCCATTATGGAAAGCGCTTTTGACATCCATCCGCCAGATTTCATAATCATAAAAAGTCGCAATAAGCAAGTAAGATCCTCGATGGATTTAACCATTGCCACCGGAGAGAAGGTTTCATCATAGTCAACACCTTGAACTTGTTTGAAACCTTTTGCTACCAAATGGCCTTTATAGGTTTGTACATTACCATCCATGCCGGGTTTTCTTCTTGAAAACCCACTTGCACCCTATTGGTTTTACCCTTCTGGTGGATCAACCAAAGTCCATACTTGGTTAGTATACATGGAGTCCATTTCGATCTCACGGCTTCAAGCCATCTCTCGTAATCTGGTCCATTCATAGCTTCTTGGTAGAAGCAGTGCTCATCCCCGATCTATGAGCATCACATCGCCGCTTTTGAGTCACAAGATATCCATAATATCTCTCTGCTCTTGGCGTGTCCTACCAGATCTATGAATTCCTTGTGTAATTTGAGCAGTTCACACTTCCATAACATCTTGTGGTTCCTACTCACGCTCCAACTCAAAGTTCAATGATATTCTGTGGTTCTCGAATTTTTCAAGTTCTACTTTCCTCCCACTCGCTTCCTTTAGAGACAAATTCTCTTTCTAGAAAAATACTACCGAGCAACAAACACTTTGTTCTCGTAAGGTTTGTAGAAATAATACCCTTTTGTTTCTTTTGGGTATCCCACAAAATTACATTTGTCGATTTGGGTCCGAGCTTGTCGTAATCCGCACGCTTTTTACAAACGCCTCGCAACCCCAAATCTTCATGAACAACACACTAGGATGCTTCCCAAATCAAATCTCATATGGTGTCTTCTTAACCGCCTTTGTAGGAACACGATTATGTGAATGCAAATGCCTCTCAGGGCATGACCCCAAAAGCTTATCGAAGATCTCGCATGACTCATCATTGATCGTATCATGTCCAACAAGGTTCGATTCCTCCTCTCGCATACACCATTCCATTGTGGTGTTCCGTGGAGTGAGCTATGATATAATACCACACTCCTTTAGAAGGTCATCAAAGTCTTGGCTTAAGTATTCACCTCCTCGATCGGATCAAGGGCTTTTATGCTTTTGCCAAATTGGTTTTGAACTTCATTCTTGAATTCCTTGAACTTTTCAAAGGATTCGGATTTGGTCTCATAAGATACACATATCCATATCTACCAAAGTCGCCAAGAAATGTAATGAAGTAATAAAACCTACCTCTTGCTAATCTAACTCATGGGTCCACATACATCACTATGTATAAGTCCCAATATATCGCTAGCCCGCTCATCGTGTTCCAGTGAAAAGGGGCTTTAGTCATCTTGCCTAATAAACAAGATTCGTATTTTCATATGATTCAAAATCAAATGAATCCAAAAATCCATCTTTATGGAGTTTTGATATGCTTTCTCATTTATATGGCCCAAACGATAAAGCGTAGATATATCGATTTGAATCATTTGATTTAAATTTTTTATATTTATGTTATAGATAGGCATTTCCAAATCAAGAATATAAAGACCATTAAACAATTGTGCAACACCATAACATATATCATTTAAGTAAAACGAACAACTATTGTTCTTTATTATAAATGAAAACCTTTCTTGTCCAAATAAGAAACAAAATTAATGTTTTTTCTTATAGTAGGCACAAAATAACAATCTTCTAATTCTAAAACTAGCCCAGAGGGGCAAAGATAAATGATAAGTTCCTACTACCAAAGGCAAAGAACTCTTACTCCATTCCCAACACGTAGGTCAACCTCTCCTTTTGCTTAAAGTCCTACTCCTTCTGAGTTCCTCAGACATTAACACAAATGTGAGAACCACATCCAAAGATCTCAATACCCATGATGTAGAAGTAGACAAGTTGACTTCTATAACATATATACCTGAATCAGAAGTACCACTTCCTTTCCTTTTCTTTTCTTCCAAATAAGCAAGACAATTCCTCTTCCAAAGGTCCAGGTTTTCCACAAAAGTGACAATCACCTTCTTTAGCCACCCCACCTTTAGGTTTTAAAGCCCTGCTTTGGTTTTGATTTAGGTTTGCACCGCAAAGATCCTATCTTCTTCTTTCCTTTCCATTTTCCTTTAGAATTCCCTTTTGCACCATCATTATGGGAGCGGTCCCCGCTTTTTCATGTTGTTCTCGCAGCTTCTTAACATGCTCAACAACTCAAGAAGGGGTTTCTAAATTTCATTCATAAGATAATTCATGACAAATTGAGAATAGTCGCTATTCAGGATTGAAAAACAAGATCTATTTTGGCCTCCTGAGTGATTGGAAAACCCAACCTATCAAGGTACTCAATATACCCAATCATTTTCAAAGACATGTGGACCAACCGGATCACGCTTCACCCATTTTGCAAAGGATACAATGCCTTGCTTGTATCATACCTCTCCGTCGAGCACGCCTTTCAACAATTTCTCGAGATGCTCGATTATCACATAAGCATCCATCAACTCATGTTGCTTCAAGCTCAAAGCTCATGGTTGCTAGCATGAGATAACTCACGTCCAGAGCATCATCTTGATGCTTCTTGTAAGCATTATGCTCCGCACGTGGTGCAGTATCAGCTGGTGCTGCAGGAATGGGCTTTTCAATGACATATAGCTTGCGCTCTTGTTTGAGGACAATCCTCAAGTTCCTATGCCAGTCAAGGAAATTAATTCCACTCAGCTTGTCCTTCTCAAGGACTGATCGTAGTGAAAGACTACTTGTATTGTTGTTGTTCGCTATTGATATCTATAATTTATAAGTGCAAAAAAATAATAATTCAAATTCCAGAGTTGATATTATGTAATTGATAATAGTACATTCAAAATATACCTCCCACTATTTTATTCAAATTAATAGCCCTCACCATTAATTCGGAAAGCATTTTTCAATTAAATCTTTCTAGTGAGCCAAGATCCATATTTCATTATGCCCTAAGTTAGCTTTGGCTAATCTCTTAAAACACAATTATTTAGGTAGACAACCCTTTTTGTCAATTATATCATATATAACTCCTGGATAGTTTGGTAAACAACAATTATTTCTAGTCCATCTAATGGTACCTACCAAACTCTATGCCTCTAAGTCCACAATCCTATTGAGATAACTTAGTTAAGTTTCAGCCCAATGATTTTAACAGTTTGATATCACAATTATCCTATCGCATCTTACCTAGATAAATAGGGTACTTTGCTTTGCAAACCTACATCTATCGATCAAGGTCTTGATGAGTGTTATTCATTGGAAGGCATCTGATTTAGACTTAATAATTTAATGAGGGATTTTATTAATAAATTTAGATCTCACCAATTTTAATCTTATTAAGCATGCACATTATTTATCATATCATATCGCATACAAGCATAAATAAAGTGCAAAATTAAATGTGTCACAGTTATGGCCCAATCCACTGTCAATCTTTTCAAGCTAATGAAAGATGAAGGTCAATCTAAGGTTGTAAAAGATCTTAAAATAAATAGCTTCCTCGATCTTCCTCAAGCATGTGCCTCCTCTCCATCATCATCTTTCCATCGTGTCCTTCATCTTTTCATCTTCATCGATTATGATTATTACATGACATAAAGAAACCTCGAGTAACATTCGAGGGGATTTAGATGAGAAGAGAATTTTATATTAGAATTTATAGAAAGGCACGACATGCAAGCCGAATTTCAAAACCAAAACCACTAACCTATGGGTCAAAAGGCCATAATCAGGCACCACCATGCATATCACAATAAGCATATAACAGTTTTATATAAAATTAAAGAAAAATATATATAACAAATTGGGGTCACGACCATCGTGCGCAACAACGGGGGGTCCAAGGGGGGGTCTCCCCCCTGGCGGTGGTCCGGAAAAATAGTCATAATAACAATACACCGGATACATATCATATATGTCAAGTTTTAATTAATCATATTAAACTGAATACTGTTATTACGCCATATAAGATACAATTAATGTAATAATATATATATATATATATATCATTATTACGATATTCATAATACTAGAATATGTCGATTACAGAATATCATATACTCAATTAACAGAACATCATATACATGCATATCTATTACTGATATTTATAATATCAAAATATGTCGATTACAGAATATCATATACTCAATTAACAGTTCGGTAAAATTGTATCATCATATATCATATATATCGAAAACAATATAATCAATTTCAAATCGGTAAAATTGTATCATCACATACCATATATATTGAAAAAAATTAAACACATTATCTGAATTAATCGTTTCGCAAGTAGCTCTGATACCAATGTAGGGTTTCGACATAGAAACGCACAGCAGAAATAGAATAATTTAAAGCAATTTCTGAAACCCTAACAGGATCCATGCGAAAATAATTAATTCAGTGGTTAGAAATTATACCGAATATGAAAATGCTTCAGAAATTGATGCGCTCGAATCTCAAATGCAATCCAAATGAATCGCGCCTTTACTAGAGTATCCACACAAACGCATTCATGCAAACCGTCAGATCGCGATCGCAGAAAAACTGGAATCAAGATTACTAGCCACCAAAAGGAATGGATTTTAGAACTGTTTCTCTCTAGTCTCTCTCTAAGAGCGGCTAGGGTTATGATGTTATGATATTACCCTAAGTGGCTACTATATCATATATATAGTAGTTAAAAAGGGATTAATCAAAAATGTATTTTAATAAAATCTGAATTATATATATATATATATATATATATATATAAATTCGGATTTTATTAATTTAGTCTTACTTAATTAATATACATATATACAAATTATCCTTTTTAATTTAAATTCGTGATTTAAATACTATTAATCATATTAATATATTTAAATCCTTGAAATTTAAATTAATTCCATTTTAAATTACGCTTATGTGTGTGACCCTATAGGTTATTATTACGCTGGCAATAATTTTAAAATCATATTATAAAATTATAAATAAAGAGCGACATCTAGTAATGCATCACCGCTACCCAAGTAATAATAAGATCGATGATTCGATACAACCTTTTTTTGACCAATGTTTCAATGTAATTTAATCCTTTTAACCTTAATATCCTGATTAAACTCGAGTCATGGAATGTGTCATACTTTTCATAATTTAATCTGAGTTTTCTTGATCAATGAGCGTACTATATGAAACAAATCACTATTTGAGCATGGCTTATGCATTTCATAGTCCTACTCAATCAAGAGGCCTATGGATATCATCCCTAATATATAGGAGGGTTAAATTCCATCTAGATCACATATTCCTCACACGATTCATGATGATGTACCCAATAATCACCTTTATAGTCCACCCTATTAAAGGTGACATTTGATGATATCAAAGTACATAAATTCCCGTGTAGTAATATAGTGATTTCAGGTTGGAGGATCATTACATCATTATCACTATGAGAATTTCTAATGACACTTCGTATAATGCTCCACGTAGAATTCTCATGGTGGGTCTGTCGTTCTCTAACATATACCTATGCATTGACTTAATATCTCATATATTTATGACCAATGAGATTTGGTCATCAGTCAATCCACATACTAGTCTCAATGCATCAATGTTGTCCCATCAACAATGATACTCGACTATGGACATTTAAGAACAATGATACTAATTATAATTATATAATCTCATGTTCAAGTCACATACTTGAAACCATATAATTTGTATCACTATTCTAAGGAATTTTATTATGTTAACAATTATATAACGCAGTAAATAAAACCATAATAAAATTATTCATTTATTCAATCAAATATAATATCAAAATGTTAAGCAATTATATCAAATAATTGGCCTCTAGGGCATAAACTCTAATAGTTATGACCTTAGCTTGTAACACCTTCGATACCTTTCATTATCCATTTACTTGCTTTGATAATTAGATATAACTAAATTAGCTACAAATCTGTATTTTTGTTGTTCGAATAAGAATTAAGCGATACAAAGTCGGTATGTGGTAAATATTAGTGATAGTTCATCATGGGTACGACACTTTCCTTATCACTGTATTACTTGTTAGACCGCGTATACTTGCGCGTGTTTAGTGATCGGTTATCCGACCAACAATTATCGAGCGTGATTTGCAATAGCTGTGATCCTTGGTGTTGTTATGGCAGTGAGGGCTCTCAGGGAGGGACATACCATTGTACCGATGATTGTGGTAGAGACCTTGAGGTCGGCCATGTATTGCCACACCCATCCTGTAGGGGTATTTACACGTAGCTCAGTCTTGCTATATATGTGGTTCATGTCACACCTGGGACCGATTGGCACCTTTTGACATTATGGGAACTATTTTTCCCATGAGATAGCCATGTGTTACTCCTTTCAGCCGGCAGAGTGTATAGACGTTGCTTTCTGGTCGGTGTTCTTGGCAGGGATCGAGGATCTATTTGACATTTTACTATGTTCAAGGCTCAGTTCTCCCTACAGCTTCATTACTCATGTACCTGACATGGATTATCTCCCTCTGCCTGGTTTGAGGGGCATGACCACTTATCATCCGCTGGTTGTGATGGCACAGTTTGACCAGTTTCAGGATGTTCATCCCTTTGAGAGAGCATTGGGTCAGCGTTTGTCTTCTCGACATTTGTCAACAAAGGATAGATCTAGAGTTTATATCTGTTGGGACCAGTGTGAGAGGGCTGATGTGACGCCCCCAAAATAGGTATACATCACCCATTTTGAGTCGCCAAATACTTGGTACATAAATCAAATACAAACTTCTTTTATACAATATGACAAAAGCGTAGCTGAGAGTTTTTACACGAATATTGTCTTCTAGACAATATCCAAACTCAAATAGAGTCCTCATTACATTTATTATCACACTATTTCATATAATAATGAGGACAACTATAGCCACAATCTCGGACCATCACTCCATTCCCCTACTAGTCCCGGCTACATTCTCATTTCCTGAAGAGAATAATGAAAGCAAAAGGGTGAGCTAAACTAGCCCAGTAAGAAATATTATGACTAAGATAATGCATAATAAGTTATCATTAGCCTTCAACAGTTTTAATTTATTAAACAACAAGTTTAACTGCAGCGGAACAAGTAATCCGTTAGAAGAGTCAAGTAGAGCATGATATCTATTATCTTCTATGATTTAAAAAGTTTTTCGTCCACTTTATCGATGAGACTCAGCTTAATAAATAAACCACATCATCGAATCATCCCTGCACTACGGGCCAAGGATATTCATGTAATCATCAATGGTCATGATTATACCGAATAACCCCTGGTCATAATCATACCAACAACTGTCCATCAATGCACTACGGGCCAATGAGGACTTTTACCACATCATTTGTAACATTACGGGTCATGATTATACCGAATGATCCATGGTCATAATCATACCAATCAACAGTCCATCTATGCACGTAAGCTAGAGATGACTTTCATCACAATATAAGCATGAGGATGATGACAATGATATAAGCATTAATCAAATGAAATCAAGGATAAATATTAAAGACTTTAAATTTTTCCAGAGCTAAAAAATATCCAAATTGTCAACATGATACTGCTTTGTGGAGTAAAATTCAAGAATAATATTCATGTATCAAAAATAATTTGGACAAAAAAAAATAATATTTTTCGGGTGAATAGTACCCTGTGAATAGTACTTCAGAATAGTACCTCGTGAATAGTACTCCGACATGAAAAGTGTCCCAAATACCCGAGTGAATAATATTCGAGTGAATAGTAACCGGGTGAATAGTAACCCGAGAATATTAACTCATGAATAGTAACTCGTGAATAGTACTCCAGCATAAAAAGTGCCCCGAATACCCTAGTAAATAATATTTGAGTGAATAGTAACCCGTAAATAGTAACTCATGAATAGTATTTTGGCATGAAAAGATCAATAATTATAAAGAAAGCTCAGAATAATATTTCCATGAAAAGATACTGGATGAAGTGCAAATATCAAGGATATTCTACTAATTTCACGGAGTATAGAAGCAATACTTTAACAGAATGAGGGTATAATCAGGAATATGAGACGAAATAATATTACTCACATACTATAGAGTACGGAAGAAAATATTATTCCTTATGAATATTGAACAAAAATAATATCCCTTACGAATACGAAAGAAATAATACCCCTTACCTCAGAAGAAGACTGGATATTGGAATAGTGAAGTAGCAGACTTCTTTTTTCTTTCTCTCTATAGCTTCTCTCTCTATAGCTTCTCTCTCTATAATTGCTCTTGTGAGTCTTAGTGAATTAGTGAGAATGAAAGAAGAATGAGCTTCTATTTATAGAAAAATATAGTTTTGATAATTGCACGTTTTGGGGCTCGAAATATTACAGTATAATACCTTCATCTTTTCTTCCATTTTAAATTTAGTCCTACAAGTATTATTAAACTTACACCACCTCCCCTAATAGTACATCATGTGAATTAATATTTCAGTCATGTGAGTCAATAGTTCTATACATGTGAAAAAAATAGTTATAGTATAGTACATTCATCTATACCTCTATTTTTAATTTAGTCATGCAAGTATTATCAATCTTGCACCACCTCCCCTAATAGTACATGCATTTGAATCAATAGTACATATATGTGAACAAATAGTTATAAGCATGTGAATTAATTCCAATTAATTGCTCATTTATCCGATTAATCACCCGATTAGTCAATATAACTTTATCGAAATAAATGTTGATTTCCACTAACACTAATAATCCCAACCGAATGGAAATATCAATTTCATCTTTAATCAACACGAACTTATTCGTCATTAATATTTTAACTTATAATATTTAACAACCAGGTTATTCCCAGGAAAGATGGGGCTTTCCGATAAGAATTTCTTTCTATTGGCGTGCAATTAGGTGACCAAATCTCTTTCCTCGACAGAACTTTCTAGACAATGTCAATAATGCAAATAATAATATGAATAATTTTGTCATCTCAATTATTGATTTAATAATATAAAATATTATGACAATAATTGAATAAAACTGAGTGACTTCTCACGTAAGCATCAATAATCAAAAACATTGTACAATACCGTGTGCTACTATGAAACCACACGTATTACTGTACTTTTATCACCGATTATTTTTTGACAACTTGTTTTCTTTGAAAAAAATTCAAATATCACCCTTAACTTTAAACTTTTAACAATTTAACTATTTACCAAAATAGAATAATAATTATAGGAAAATTGAATACTTTCATTTCATAAAATTCAGGATCTCATAGCTGAGTTTTCTGTTAGCCATTTGGGCCGTTCTACAGAGTATTCTACATGGATGGAGGTAGATATTACATCGACTGCAGTTGTATCCACAGAGCCGAGGATTAATTTTGATGGCAGGGAGCCCATAGAGGATGTTGATTCTCCCACCGAGGATGAGCTATTCGCTGGTTTGATAACAGCTCTTGTTGATTCCCCCAGTATGACTGCCACTGTGACCTTGCATTTCGCAGAGTATTTAGAGCAAAGTCTGCATCTGATGACATTTGAGAGAGATCAGGCTAGGGCCTTGATGCTGACGGTTCTTTCTAGGAGAGATGGCGCTCTAGTTAAGAGAGATGATGCTTTAGCTCGTTGAGACACCGCTGTTGTTGAGTGGGACAAGGCCAGATCATCTAGAGATGCAGTTGTGATTGACCGGGATGGTGCTGTATTTGCCCGAGATGTCGCTATTGCAGATAGTACTGTATTGAGGTCCTATATGACTGATATCATTTCAAAGATGAGCACCTATATTGTTGAGCATAGTGTCCCCATGCAGTTGGCTGTAGATCTGTTGGCTCGTATAGATACCCTTCGGCAGGAGCTCACAGCATTACCCCCTTCGTTTATCCATTTTTGTCATGTACAGTACATATTTTATATATCAAACATCATTACATATGACAGGGAAATATATTTTGATTCACTTCCCTTTTAGTTATGCCTTGTTACTTGCTTGATATTTTCAAGTTCTCCAGGGCTTGTGGTCTTGATGTATTCTGAACTCCCCCTGATGGATGGACATTGAGATATCTCAGGATTTTTCAGAATGGATCGTTAATCTGTGTGTATTCCTTACCGTTTGGTGTCTTGGGACTGGTTTTTGTATGTGGTTATGGAAAGGAGTGTGGCTTTCCTCTCTGAGGTTGACCGCCCCACAGATGGTCACCGGTACTCCTTTGTATGGGGGAGCCCAGGTGTGACGCCCCCAAATTCGGGTATCTTCCAACCCGATAGATGGTGTTGCACGGTACTTATAACTGTACATTCATTCTATTGAAATGACATCAAAATGTGTGTATCAATGACATTCTTATTACATTAATAATATTACATCACTTTCCCAGGTTCTAAAACCATTACATTCCTTGTTCATCATTCTATAATATATACAACTTACTAGTTTGTTACAAGGTAAATTAATCGTTCAGCTTCGTCTTGTCTCTATCCTCATCGATCCCTCGCCTCGTTTTGGTCCCTAGTCGCATTCATATGGTTCAAGCAAGAGTGAGCATAACAAGCTCAGCAAATACAACAATTTCTTTTAAACAACATGCTTGAAACATAGGAATCGTATATCTTCAATAACTGGAAAATAGCTATGAAGTACTATCAATAATTTAAAATAACATTTATTTTCCTTTAAAATGTTTTACAATAATAATATTCAGTAAAACATCAATTCTGGCTCAAGACCATGAGCATTTCATATTTTCTTTGAAAAGGACAACCCGACACTAAGTCCGTAAGTCCCAAGATATCTTATGAGCACTTCGGGTGATCACCCCATAGTACTCTATGTTGATCAACATCTGCAAACTGTTAAACGTATGTACGTTTAAGTTTTGGCAACCTCGCATGCCCATCGAATAATCGATGAAAAATACATTTGTTTATTCATACTCAGCTTACCTTGAATCCGTACCAAACAGTTGACGTAGGATAGCATTAGCAATTCTATATTGAAAGACTTATAAATAAATCAATAAACTCTCCAAGATTAGTCTAGCCGAGATAAAACTGGCATCGACTGTGACGCCCCCAAAATAGGTATACATCACCCATTTTGAGTTGTCAATAACATGGTACAGAAATAACTACAACTTTATTAATACAACATATAAACTGTAAGTTTAAATACAAATATTGTCATCTAGACAATATCCATACCCAACTAAGTCCTCATTACAATTATTGGTACATTATTTTACAAAAATGGTGAGGACTACTAAAACAACTTCTAGAACCATCATTCCACACCCCGACTAGTACTTCGCTACATTCTCGCCTCCCGAGAAGAAAAATGGAACAAAAGGAAAAGGGTGAGCTCAACTAGCCCAAGAAAAATATTATGACTAAGATAATATAGAACAAATTATCGTTAGTCTTCAACAGGGAAAAATCTGATAGAATATAATAAAAAACAAGTTTCAGATCAATATTCGCAGCGGAAATAATAATTCATAAATGAGTTACGTAGAGAATGAATTTAAAAGTCCATCATCAATATTTTATCCCTGTAACATCAATTAATATTCATCTTGAATCAAATATTCATCTTTGCACTACAGGCCAAAGATATTCATCAGTTGGTCGTGTTCATCTCAACACCTGTACATCTTTGCACTACGGGCCAAAGATATTCATAAGAAAATCAACCATCTTTGCACTACAGGCTAAAGATATTCAGTAATATCATCTTTTAGGACTGAGGATGATGAAAAATATTTTAAAGAAAACGAATCCAATGAAACAAAAGAACAAATATTAAGGATTCGTACTTTAAATAATCTGAGTTCAAAAATACTTCATAAATAACTATAGTGAAGTAAAATTCAAGAATGATCAAAACATGAATACAATCAAAGCTAGTATCCATAATAGATATTTTGGATGAAAAACTAAAATTTAATTTTTCTGTGAATAGTGTCGTATTCGTGAATAGTGCCGTATACATGAATAGTAACTCCGACACTAAAAGACAAGAATTTCACAAGAAAAATCTTACCAATAATCCGGAATAATGATATTAGAAGAAATAATATCATTTAAAAAAAATATAATATCCCTTACCTTGAAAAGATTGTACTTCTAGCTGGAATATCGGATATAGTGCTGAAGGGAACTTGCACCGTATAGCAACACTCAAAGTATCAAAATACTCACAAGTATACACTCGATAATATAGAGAGAGAGAAAGAGAGAGAAAACTTTAGTTTCTGGTGTGATTTTCAATTCTAACCTAAGCACCCTATTTATAGAAAAATGCTTAGAACACCAAAGCAGAAAATTTAATAAAATATTAAAATTATTTATTTTTATTCCTAAGCCCACATTTAGAGATCTGAATTCAGCCATTTCAACAACCAATGGGGCACATCAAACATATCAAAAACATTTTTCTTTTAAAACAAATTTAAAACTTTTGAAAAATTATTATTTCGGAACTTCAAAACTTCAATAATTCATAATAAATAGCCCTATTATCAGAAAAATTCAAACCTCATGTCCTTTCTATAGCAAATTCCATTCTCTACAACTTTGCAGAAGAAAGTTTTTCTAAATTCCAAACAAAAATTGACCGAAATTCATAAACGGACGATTTTACAAGCTATAATCAAATTTCAGTCAAGAAATGGGGTCCACAAACATGAAAAACATGTTTTAATCATGTATTGAAACAAAAATATTCTTCCTCCTCATTTATTCATATATCCCACATTCATTGTAAAATATCACCATTATTATATTATTAAAATATAATAATATATTTAAATGAATTATTTTATAAGAAGAGATAAAATATCAATTTTCAACAATTGTCACATTAAAATTTTCTCCATCTATATCCACATAAAATAAATATTTCCCTTATCATATAAATCAATAATAAATTATTCACAAATAATATTACAGAATCACAATACTGACAATCAGGCAGTTCACAGCAAAGAGGGGGCTTTCCAATAAGGATTTCTCCTTCTCGGCGCATGCAATTAGGTGACCAAACCTCTCCTTAGATGTAACTTTCTAGACATTGCCAATAATGTTATCTAATAATATTATTCAAATAATATGAATTATTGATTTGATAATGAAAATATCGTAGTAGTGACAATTATTGAAACAACAATAATATAAAATATCAACGTAGCAATTATTGAATCAATAAAATAAAATATTAAACAAAGAATCACTCGTAACAATTATTAGTAGTGCCTTCTTACGTAAGAATCAATAGTTGGTGCAATACCGGTGTGCTACTTGTTTTTTAACACATACGTATTCCAACAAGATTAACGATAACAACTATCCGCTATTTATAAACAACTTATACTTGTGCTTTTCTTCATCCAATCGCTTTCGCTTTGGGGCCCACACAAGGTCAAGGCAAATGTCATTACAAATATTCCTTTACAGTTAAAATATTCCATGACCAAGCGAATATTCTCTGATAAAAATGAATATTTGATAACCACTTGCATATTTGAAATATTTGCGCTTTTTACCCATAACTAACCACATTAATCAAATCAACCCTTACTATTTCAAAATAATAAATAGAGGAAATTTAATTTCATTAATAATAAGTTGGGGTCTTACATCGACCCTTTAGTAAAACACTTCATGCATCTCATAACATGAATCACAGAAAACTTGGATAACACGAAGGTTAGACAAGCATTTAAGAAAAACATGCCTTCAGCGTCTGCTATAGTAAAAATAACTTTTCCTTTCAGGCTTTACGGTCTCTACAATACATAGCCACATAACATACCACATTAGGTCATGAATGAACATACATAGTTCCTAATGAATCATACCCTTCTTCTCAATCTAATCATATATTAGGTACGTTACTATTGGTTCTGGCTTGCCATTATATTTTACATTATTCTTACCAACTTCTTTCTCTTCTACGTCTTACGTGAATTTACTTCATTAATAGAACTCATTTCGAGTTAATCATCCTTCATCACATCTTACTAACATTCCTACGTTATTCGAAACTCGATCGTCATTTGTTAAGTACACTTTATTGCATTCTGTTTACGTTCACGTAATATTTAACAACATTTAGTTATAACTCTCAACGTTATAGTCATTATCATTATTGAATACAGTCCACGTTCCTTATACTTTACGTTCATCGTTTAACTACTCATTAAACAACATTAAATTCCTAAAGTCATCACTATAATGTTGATTTAGGAAAGGTCTTATCATGTTCATTAAGTAATTACATAACCCATAATCGTATTGCAAACCATTGGATTCATAATCAACTTGGTCAACAAATTTCTACAAATGGCTTAGCACATTACTGCTGTTCTCATTACGCTCATCTTCAATTGATTATTAACCTTTAATCATCATACATTAAGTGTCTAACAATGCTTTAACAATGTTATATTTACACCTTAGTTCATTACTAATGAGTTATCTTTCATTCTACACTTGTAAACATTCCAAATTTTTTTAAACCCTAGGATCTGCTTCTCATACGCCACACATAGCTTCTCCTTCTTCAAGCATGGCAATGAAGTTTGCGAGTTCATGATATTTCGCCCACTTTGCCGTATTGCAAAGACCACCATTTGGCCTTGGGTTGCCATGGCGCTAACTCTCAATGCCTTAGAAAAATTTACAGCTTTTGAAATTTTGTGAAACTCCCGGACGCATAACTTCTTCGTTATAAGTCTGAATTGGCTCGTTCAAAAGCCTACGATTCACAAATTACATACTCTACACATTCATGAAAGAATTTTATCTATTTGACTTCGTTAGCTAAAAATTCACCTATTAGTCCATTTTAACGAAAATGATAAACGTTCGTGAACGTTCAACGCTCGTTTCTTCGTTCTAAGTTAGAATTCGGTCATTTTCGAGTCCACAACTCTATAATGTCAAATATGACTTGTCTCCATTGAAAACCAATGTTTCCAAGCTCAATATCAAAATTTGACTTCCATTCCGAGAATTTCATGAATTCGACGATTATCGTCCAAACTCATAAATTTCGCCTTAACTTGATTTCTTATGATTTGTTCATCGTTTCAAATGGATTCAATCCATCATACTAACATCTTGACATACATACTTCATTAACTTATAAACATGATAAGTTATTACTTGTTCTTTGTGAGTTTATAACTTATAAAAGTATAAAGTACTTATGACTTCCTTTCTCATGACTTATTATAGATTAAGTCTTTTACCCACCATTCTTGCTTCTTATTATCATACAATCTTATTAAAGTAAACATATGAGTAGTTCATCTAGATTCCTCATGAGTTCATATCTTATTTAGGTTTGAATTACTTATTCATGACTTACACGGCTTAAGTCCATTGATTAATCTTTCTTATCATTCCTTAGCATACATATTCTACCACTACCCACTTCTCTAACAATTTGAAGAGAAAGAGAATTATGGTTTAAGTTCTTACCTATGAAGATCACTTGGTTAATCTTTAATCTCCTTCTTGCTTCTTGAATTCTCAAAGACTAACTTGTTCTAGCTTTTGTAGCTTTTTCTCTCTAACCAATAAGCGATATGTTATTGGATGAAAATCTAACAACTAACAAATGAACCAACAAGCTTCCTATTTATAGGAAATTCTAATTGAGGGCTTAATGGTCATTAAGCCATTCCACCTCCTTACTAAACCTCCATACTATTCATTACTTAAACCCTAAGTTTACTTGCTCACCAAATAAGTTACTTGGCCATCATAACACTTAGCCATTAAGTTAACTTGGTTACCACACATAAGCACTTTACTTGCTCATCACACATAAGCACTTTACTTGCTTATCACACATAAGCACTTTACTTAGCCTTTAAGTTACTTAACTTTTCCTTTTGCTTAACACTTAAGTCTACTTGCTCAACACACTTAATTCTTGGTCACCAATTCACCCATAGGTTGCCCCATGGATCAAACTTTACCCATTGGATTAATATTTTGGGCTTAAGGTTCAATTAACCTAACTTATACATTGGGCTTGCAATTAAACAAACACTTGGGCTTGTTCATTAAACTACATTGGACTTAACCAATACTATATTTGGGCTTTAACATTAATTCGTATTGGGCTTTATTATTATCCCAATTGGTCATTAAAATTTCCTACACAATTCAACAAATCCATTACATATGGCTTAAAGCCTTATAACGAATAATTTACGTATTAATCTTGTATTCTAACTCGTATACTTATTTAATATACGGCATTCCATCATTCATACACACTCGTATAATACCTCGTATTATACTCGTATTCATTACCTCGTATAATACCTATGTATTATACAATCATAACTTTAATTCATTATACGCATTTAAATTCCTTCTCGGAACTCACTTTCTCTAACCGTTAGGTTTTAAGTTCGCAGGCGAAAAACTGCGTTTGCCATAACTGAAATATTATTGGATATTCTATCTCACCTCGATATTCTATCATTAAGTATTTCTCGGAAATTTAAAAATAATTCCCGAGCAGAAATGCGTAAATAGTGTTTTTCAGAAAATTTCTCGGAAAGCTTTTATTTTCATCTTGAAAATTCAAACACTTTAATTCTACCACGTAGCCAAAATACTATGACATTCCAATATGTTTAGGTCATAGAATGACCTTCGAATAGCTTACTCCCATAATTAATTAATTAAATCCATTTAATCCACATAATCAAATAAAAAAATTAATTCTCAAAAATCTAATTTTTCTGGGGCGTTACACCAGGTAGTTCCATCTCTTATGTATTGGTGTTTCTTTTTGAGGACTCAACCGCCGCTTAGATGTTCGCCGATTCTCCCATTGGAATGGGGAGACCAGGTAGCTCCATCCCTTCGGTCTAAAGCCGAAGATGTATGTTTTGAAAGTTTATCCCTGTACCAGTTGACAAGTTTTTGTGTTTTGGTAGGGGTGAGACCGAACAATGAATGGCTACCTACGTACTCCCATTGAAGAGGGGATATCAGGTCTGCGTAGTTCGAACCTAGCGTGAAAAGGTTTAAAGTTGTATATGGTGAAAAAGGTGTAGAGATGTGTTTGTTTTTATTTTTTCTATGGTGAGACCAGACCATAAAAATGGCTGCCTACGTACTCCCATGTATTGGGGAGGTCCGGTCTGCGTATTTTGTCCCATGTACAAGACAGACTGTAGATGTGAAAAGTTTGATCCCTGGTGGGACAAACTGAAAGTGTGAAATGTTTAATCCCTAGTGGGATAAAACTAAAAGTGAAAAAGTTTAGATTGCTTGAGTTGAGTGAAGGATCTGATGATCCGAACCAGGTTGCTGGTTAGAAAGTGTGTTTGTCCCTAATGGGGCAAACTGATGTAAAAAAGTTGTATGTGGTGAGAGGTTTAGAAAACCTGAATTGATTGGGGATCTAGTGATCCAAAACTAGGATTCTTTCTTGATGGTAACTTCAGACATAGCACCATTTCATGGTGTCCAAGTTGATGAGTTGTGGAAATTCATCGCCATCCATTTCTTGTAATCTGAGGGCTCCTCCTTGACAACAAATGGGCCTTCCTAATTTGGGGTGAATTTTCCTTTAGATTGATCTTGGTTGTCAAGAACTTTCTTCAAGACCAAGTCATATTGTTTGAACTACCATAGCCAGACTTTCTTGTTGTAGGATCTAGCGACCCTTTGTTGATATAACTAACCATGGAAGATAGATGCGGCCCGCCTTTCATCTATTAGAGACAATTGGTGGTACTTATCTTGTAACTATTAGTCTTCATCCAGCTGAGTGTCTATCAACACTCTGAGGAATTCAATTTCTACCTTTATGGGGAGCACTGCTTCCATCCCATAGGTTAATGAGTAGGGGGTTTCCCCATTGGAAGTGCGCATTGATGTTCTATAAGCTAATAGAGCCAGGGGCAATAAGTTAGGCCATCCTTTGTGATTGGCGGACATCTTTTACATGATCTTCTTGATATTCTTATTAGCCGCTTCAACAGCACCATTCATCTTTGTACGGTAGATGACGGAGTTGAGGTGTTTGATGTGGAATTTACTGCATAACTTCTCCATCATTTGGTTGTTGAGGTTTTTTGCATTGTCTGATACAATCACCTCTTGTTGTCCATGTCGACAAATGACATTGTTTCTGATGAAATGAATGATAACTTTTTTATTAACCCTGGGGGAGGAGGTACATACATAAATTTTGGGGATGTAATTTCATAAGGAGGGGAGATTGTAAGACCCCGAATTTTATGAAATAAAAGTCTAATTTAAATTATAATTATTATTTCAAAAGCTGCAAATGTTAAATTGATAAATGATCAAACAGACAATTAATTGAATAAGTGAGTTAATAAAAGAGGAAAAGAAATAATTTTTTTTGGAAGAGTAGCCCATGTGGGCGGCTGAGTAATGAAGATCAGGGGGGTGAACAAGAATTGGTGGAAGAAAAGAAAAGAGAAAAGGAAAGGAAGAAAAAGAGGGAGAGAGAAAAGGAAAAGGTGGAGGAAAGAAACAAAATAAAAGTAAGAAGAAAAAATATGAAGTACTCCCACCCATTTCCACTCAGTCACGGGAGTTACCAGAGAGAGAGAGAGAGAGAGAGAGAGAGAGAAGAAGAAGAAGAAGAAGAAGAAGAAGAAGAAGAAGAAAAAAAAATTGATAAATAGGTAATTTTAAAATTCTTAACTTGTTTTCAGATTTAAGTTTTCATGAATTTTATATGAAGAGATTTTGTTTATACTTGATTTAGATAATTTAAACTTGTGTAAACATGAATCAAATGAGAGAAATCAAGAAATCAAATGAAAAACAAAATCTGGTAAGTTTCAAAAAAAATAGTTTACTACTTGATTTTGTAAAATCCTTAACTCTTTGTGTATAATGAGTTAGAAGATGAGCCATATATAAAAAGAAAGCCCTAGAAGTAAGCTAAATGCATAAATTTGACTAACCCAAAAATAATTTGTGGATTTTTCGTGGTGACTGTTTGAGTGAAACTGGTTTGAAGGACTCATAGTCCAAAAAATCAGTGTTCTTAAGCTCTATTGTTGTGTTATAATTTTTAATCTGGTCGTTGAATCGTTGTAATTTTTGGATATGTTATACATATAAAAGTTGAGTATATGTCTACAAAATTTGAACCGTTAAAGATTAACGTATGTTTTGTTATGATTTTTAAGAGGGGACTGATTCAGAAATTTTTGTAGAAGAATTTTCGGTAAGCCTTTCTTTCTATGTTAGAGTCAGAATTTGGAAAACTTTCTTCTACAAAGTTGTAGAGAATTAAATTTTACATGGAAAGGACATAAGATCCGTATTTTTCTGATAAAAGGGTAAATTATTATGAATTGTTGAAGTTTCTGTTTATTGGAATTTTATAATTAATTTATCAGAAAAAAAATTTGGCTTGAAATATTTTTACAGAATGCTTATAATATCATCTTAGAATTTCAATAAATTTTTGATTAATTATTGAAAAGCGAAGTAATTATTATATTTTTAAACTATTTATAGTTAGTTTGAAAATAGAAGAAATTCATAGAATATTCTATGAATGATGAAAATTATGAAAATTGGTGAAAAAATCTTATAATATTATTTTATAATTTACGGGCAGCTTTGAAAAATTATTGAATAACATAAATATTTATTGTATTTTTAATCTATTTATGGTTAGTTTAAAAATAAGGAAATTCATAGAAAATTCTATTAATGGTGGAAAATTATAAAATTTCTTTGAAAATTATTATAATAATATAAGATTAATATTGATAATGTTTTAAAGATATAAAAGTATGTGGACTTAGCATTTCTATTTTGAAGCTATTAAATGATAGTTTTTATAAATAGAAATAAATTTTCAGATAATCCGAAAATGTGAAAATTGTTTGGAAAGTTCAGAATCATATTTTTAAATATTTTAGAAGTCACTCAATATTTTATTCAATAATTATCACAGTAGTTATTGAACAGTGACTCATATTATTTGATATGATATAATTAAACCAGTTGGCAGTATTGTGAGTCTATGTTAATAATTGTGAATAATGGTTCAAAGATTGAAAATGGTGTTGGTTAAAGATAAGTATGATATAAAGATGTTTGTTCAATTATTTTCTTTTTACAAAAGTAAGTTTGACTTGACTTGCCGACACTTTACTTTTTCTAAAGTAGTTTGGACCACAACTGAATTATTTTTAAAACGTGTACAAGTTGGTTTAATTTTCCCTTTGGGACCATAAATTTCACTACCATTATTATATACCTCATTTGGTTATTTTGTCAAAATGGGTGTGCTAGTTGGTTATTAAATTTTTAGTATAAATAGGTTGCTCGGTTGAGTACCTAAACACATACCATCACTACACTAAAAATATAGAATTCTTTTACTACAATATTGTGAGTATAATATTATAAGTAATTCTATTAAGTGTAATGTTACTCCAATTGTAGATAAGAAATGCAAGCATTGTTTAAGTTGATCAATTTCACAGAAAGCTTAATTAAATCACATGCTAAGGTAAGGGATGTCATTATTATGGTAAGGGGGTATCATTTTTATGACAAAAGGATGTAATTTTCTTTCATACTCCATATTATGGTAAGATATTATTATTCGTTTCTTCGTCTTATCATTAAATGGTGAAAAGTTCTAAAATGATTAGAATATCCTTAATAATTTGTGTTTCATCTAGTATAATTTAGACTTTGGATAATTAAGTTAAAAATCACTAAGATCTATTTTATCTTATTGTTCTGATTATTTATGTTCATTCATTATATATAGCATTGTCATAATTCTCATGCTTATATTGTGTTGAATGTCATCTTTGGCCCGTAGTGCAAAGTTGGACTGTTGATTATTGGTTTTATAGTTGTATTTCTTTGGCTTACGTGCAAAGTTGGACTATTGATTATTGGTTTTACAGTTGTATATCTTTGGTTTACGTGCAAAGACAAACTATTGATTGATATCTTTGGCTCGTAGTGCAAAGATGGACAAGTGTATGACATGATTATGACCACTGGTGATACTAACGAATATCATTGGCCCGTAGTCCATGGATAATTCGATGATGTTATTGGTATGATCATGACCATTGGTTTTATAGTTGAATATCTTTGGCCCGTGGTGTAAAGATAGATGTGACGCCCCCAAAATAGGTATACATCACCCATTTTGAGTCGTCAATAACATGGTACAGAAACAACTACAACTATATTAATACAACATAAAAACTATGAGTTTAAATACAAATATTGCCATCTAGACAATATTCACACCCAAATATGTCTTCATTACAATTATTGGTACATTATTTTACAAAAATGGTGAGGACTACTAAAACAACTTTCTGGAACCTTCATTCCATACCCCGACTAGTACTCGCTACATTCTCGCCTCTTGAGAAGAAAAATGGAACAAAAAGGAAACGGGTGAGCTCAACTAGCCCAATAAAGAATATTATGACTAAGATAATATAGAACAAATTATCGTTAGTCTTCAACATGGAAAAATCTGATAAAATACAATAGACAACAAGTTTCAGATCAATATTCGTAGCGAAAATAATAATTCATAGATGAGTTACGTAGAGAATGAAATCTACTATAATCTATGAATTTAAAAGTCCATCATCATTATTTTATCCCTGTAACATCAATCAATATTCATCTTGAATCAAATATTCATCTTTGCACTACAGGCCTAAGATATTCATCAATCGGTCATGTTCATCTCAACACCTGTACATCTTTGCACTAAAGGCCAATGATATTCATAAGAAAATCAACCATTTTTGCACTGCAGGCCAAAGATATTCAGTAATATCATCATTTAGGACTGGGGATAATGAAAAATATTTTAAAGAAAACGAATCTAGTGAAACAAAAGAACAAATATTAAGGATTCATACTTTAAACAGTCCAAGTTCAAAAATACTTCATAAATAACCATAGTGAAGTAAAATTCAAGAATGATCAAAACATGGATGCAATCAAAGCTAGTATCCATAATCGATATTTTTTTTGTGAATAGTGTCGTATTCATGAATAGTGCCGTATACGTGAATAGTGCCATATACGCGAATAGTAACCCCGACACTAAAAGATAAGAATTTCACAAGAAAAATCTTACCAATAATCTGGCATAATGATATTAGAAGAAATAATATCATTTTAAAAAACATAACATCCCTTACCTCGAAAAGAATAGTACTTCTGGCTGAAATATCAGATATAACGCTGAAGGGAATTTGCACCATATAGCAACACTCAAAGTATCAAAATACTCTCAAGAATACGCTCAATAATATAGAGAGAGAAAACTTCAGTTTCTGGTATGATTTTCAATTCTAACCAAAGCACCCTATTTATAGGAAAATGCTTAGAACACCAAAATAGAAAATTTAATAAAATAATATTATTTATAAACAAACTTCATGCCCACCTCAAGACCATCTGAATTCAGCCACCAATGAGGCCCACAATAATGACAAAAACAAAAATAAAACATTTTTGTTATTAAAACTTCCAAAAATCAATTATTTTAGAACTTCGGAACTTCAATAATTCATAATAAATAGCCCTTTTGTCAGAAAAATTCGAACCTTATGCCTTTTCCATAGGAAATTCCATTATCTACAACTTTGTAAGTTTAAATTTTTTCAAATTCCAAGCAGAAATTGACCGAAATCCACATACGGACGATTTTGCAGGCTATAATCAAATTTCAGTCAAGATATTAGGTCCACAAACATGAAAAACATGTTTTAAATATTTTTAGTAACAAAAATACTCCTCCTCCTCATATACTCATATATCCCACATTTATTGTAAAAATATCACCATTATTATATTATTAAAATATAATAATATATTTAAATAAATTATCTATCACAAAAGATAAAATGTCAATTTTTCAACAATTGTCACTTTAAAATTTTCTTCATCTATATCCACATAAAATGAATATTTTTTTTATCATATAAATCAATAATTAATTATTTATAAATAATATTACGTAATCACAATACTAGAAACGGTAGCTTCCCGAAGAAAGAGGGCTTTCCAATAAGGATTTCTCCTTACTGGCGCGCAATTAGGTGACCAAACCTCTCCTTAGACAGAACTTTATAGACATTGCCAATAATGTTATCTAATAATATTATTCAAATAATATGAATTATTGATCTGATAATGAAAATATTGTGTAGTGATAATTATTGAAACAACAATAATATAAAATATCAACGTAGCAATTATTGAATCAATAAAATAAAATATTGAACAGTAACTACTATAACAATTATTGAGTAGTGCCTTCTTACGTAAGAATCAATAATTGGTGCAATACCGTGTGCTACTGTGTTTTAACCACCGGGTATTCCAACGGTATTAACGGTAACAACTACGTCGTTATTTATAAACAACTTATTCTTGTCTTTTTTTTCATCCAATCGCTTTCTGTTATGGGGCCCACACAAGGTTGCGTCGTCATACGAATATTCCTTGATAGTAAGAATATTCCACGACCAAACGAATATTCTCCGATAAAAATGAATATTTTATAACCACTTGCTTATTTGAAATATTTGCGCATTTTACCCATAACTATCCACATTAATCAAATCAACCCTTACTATTTCAAAATAATAAATAGAGGAAATTCAATTTCATTAATAATAAGTTGGGGTCTTACAACCTCCCCTCATGAAATTTCATCCTCGAAATTGACGTACGTACCTGGTGTTTCGAAAAGGTGAGGATACCTCGCTTTCATTTCCATTTCCAACTCCCAGGTCATTTCCTCTATAGCATGGTTCCTCCACAAAACTTTGACTTATAGTATGACCTTTGTGCGTAGGATATGCTCCTTCCTATCCAAGATCTTGACAGGTACCTCTTCATACGTTAAGTTTTTGGCTATCTCATCCGGTTCTAACTCAATAACATGGTTCGGGTCTTTCACATATTTATGTGGCACAGATATATGAAAAACATTATGAACACGAGACATACTTGGAGGTAATGCGAGTCTCTAGGCCACATTTCCTACTGGGTCAAGAATCTGAAATGGACCAATAAATCATGGATTGAGCTTTCCTCTCTTCCAAAATCTTGTAACTCCTTTCCATGGAGCAACACGCAACAATACATGATCCCCAATACTAAATTCCACGTCCTTTCTATGAAGATCCGCATAACTCTTTTGTCGATCCTGTGCCGTTTGTAAACGTTGTCGAATCATTTGGATCTTTTCCGTAGTCATACGTACAAACTTGGGTCCCAACAGTGTTGCTTCACCCACCTCATCCCAACATATTAGAGAGTGACACTTTCGTCCATACAATGCTTCGAATGGAGCCACACCTATGCTTGCCTGATAACTGTTGTTGTAGGAGAATTCCACCAATGGTAAATACTTATCCCAACTCCATTTGAAGTCTAGGATACAGAGTCTTAATAGATCTTCAAGAGTTTGAATAGTCCTCTCTGATTGTCAGTCCGTTTGAGGATGGTATGCTTGAATCAATCATTAATCTGCCTCATAGCTTTTTGCAAGCTAACCCAAAATCGTGAAGTGAATCTTGGGTCACGATCCGAAACTATGGATACTGGCATTCCATGCAATCCCACAATCTCATTCACGTACATACTTGCAAGACGTTCAAGGGAATAAGTCTCCCGTATTGGCAAGAAATGAGCAGACTTGGTTAATCTATCAACAATAACCCAAATAACATTTATGCCTTGAGAAACCGTGGGAAGACCCGTAATGAAATCCATGGTACTGTGTTCCCACTTCCATTTTGAAATCTCAAGGGGTTACAATGGACCCTTAGGCACTTGAAGCTCCGCATTTACACATTGACAAGTTAAACACCTCGAGATAAACTTTGCAATCTCTCTTTTCATATTCTTCCACCAAAATGTATGTCGAAGATCATGATACATTTTGGTACTTCCAAGATGGATTGCAAACGGTGTATTATGTGCCTCCGTTATGATCTTTTATTTCAAATCAGAGTCGTAGGATAATGAGTAGGATAACGACTGCTGCCAACTCTAGATCATGAGTAGGATAATTCCTTTCATACTCTTTAAGTTGTCGCGAGGCATAGGCTATGACATTCCCATGTTGCATGAGAACACATCCTAACCCTTTGCTTGAAGCATCATTTGAGATAACAAATCTATCCGAACCGATGGTATTGTCGAACAAAATAAATAAGTCTCATCTTAAGCTCTTGGAAACTCTTCTCGCATTCCTCACTCCATACGAATTTTGTATCCTTCCGAGTTAGCTGAGTTAAAGGAGTAGCGATTCGAGAAAATCCTTCCACGAATCTCCGATAATAACCAAATTTAAGCCCGAGCTCTACGCTTTCTATCATCGACTTCGATTGCTCCCAACTTTGTATTGCTTCAATCTTCGTTGGGTCGACAGATACTCCATGTTTTGACACCACGTGCCCAAGGAATGCTACTTCTTCAAGCTAGAACTCGCATTTCTTCAACTTGGAATATAGCATGTTTTCACGAAGCCTTTGGAGTACCAGCTTCAAATGGTGCTCATGATCTTCACAGCTTTTGGAATATATGAAGATGTTATTAATAAAGACAACAACGAACTGATCCAAATATTCCTTAAATATCCGGTTCATCATATCCACGAAAGCCACAGGAGCATTAGTCAATCCAAAAGACATGACTAAAAATTCATAATGCCCGTCATCGGAGTTACGAAGCGCGCTTTAGAATATCCTCGCCTCTAATCTTCAAATTGATGATATCCAGAACAAAGATCGATCTTTGAAAAAAATTTTGCTCCGTGCAACTTGTCAAACAGGTCTTTAATACGAGGTAGCGGATACCTATTCTTGATGGTGACATGGTTCAATTCCCGATAGTCAATACAAAGTCGCATACTCCCGTCTTTCTTGTTTACAAATAAAACAGGAGCACCCCAAGGAGATGTACTAGGACGAATGAAATCGATGTCCAACAATTCCTATAGTTGGACTTTTAACTCCTAAAGTTTAATAGGAGCCATTCGATATGGTGTTTTAGAAATGGGCTTTGTACCAAGTTCAAGATCAATACAGAATTCAACTTCACGTTCTGGGGGTAGACCGGGAAGTTCTTCAGGAAATACGTCAGGGAATTTACTAACAACAGGAATATTATTCAAATCCAACGTGTCTTTATTCAAATCCATAACATGGGCTAAGAAAGCTTGACATCCGTTTTTCAATAAACGAATAGCTTTATGACTTGATATAATAGTGATTGATTTTAGTGGTTTAGTTGCTTGAATTCGTACAACAGGTTGGTTAGGAATATGAAACATAACAACCTTACAAAAACTATCAATTTTGGCATGATGAGTAGTTAACCAATAAATCCCTAAAATCACATCAAAAGCAAGTATCTTTAAAGAGATAAGATCAACAGGTAATGTGATGGTGCCAATTTGGATCAAACAAGATTTATAAACAGTGAATGTGATGAAAGTTTCTCCTAACGGAGTCTCCACAGATAAATCAAAGTCTAATTTCTCCGGAGTAAAGTTTAAACGTTGAGCACAAGCAGGAGAGATAAATGAATGGGTAGCAATGGTATCTAGTAAAGTATAAACTTCACAAGAATTTATGATTAGCTTACCCGTGATCACCTCGTTTGGGTTCTTCGCATTTTAACCAGTCACGACAAACGCTCTTCCAGGAACCGTTGACTTTGACTTTTTTATGACAGCCTTTTGAGTCACCGTCCCCGCTGGACTTTGTTTCGCTACTATACAATCTCGAGCGATATGTCCTTCTTTTCCACAATTATGCCATACCTTGAACTGTTGTGGGCAGTTTGGGCTGATATGTCCCTCTTTTCCACATTTATAGCATATGACCGGTGGTCATTCTACTCCTTTAGAACCAATTGCTGCTGGTGCTGACGTTTTCACATGGTCATTATTGAATCTCCTCTTTTTAAAATCTCCCCCCGACTCGCTTCTTCTATTTTTATGGCCATGATTACCACCAGAGTGGTTACCATTTTTGTCCGTATTTTTCTTTCTCCGCTAGTTATCGTTGTTTTGATGAGTGCTATCTCTGGTATGATCCTGGTTGTGGTCCCTCGGTTGAACGTACTTGTTATCTCGCTCTAATAATTGAGCCCTGTTGACAACATCTGAATAGAGAGAAAATTTATGAGAAATGAGATATTGACATATGTCGGGTTTCAAACCTCTCAGAAACATCCGCGTCATACGTTCCTCATTCACAACCAAATGAGGTGCAAACCTGGATAACTCTACAAACTTCGCCTCGTACTGGGACACCGTTATGTTGTTTTGTTCCAATCTAATAAACTCCACTTCCTTCATATGATGAATACTTTCAGGAAAGTACTTGTCATTGAACAGTTTCTGAAATGTCTCCTAAGACATCTTTGAGAAAAGTACCGGATGGGTACGCTTCACAGATTCCCACCAGTAATCTGCCTCATGACGGAACATAAAGGTGGCGAATGGAACCTTCTGTTCCTCCGTGCATCAAAAGACATCGAATATCTTGGTAATTTGTTTGACCCACGTTTCTGCCATAATCGGATCCGACTTTCCCCAGAATTCTGGTGGTTCCAACTCTTTGAACTGCTTGGCTGTGACAAACCGTGCGTTGTTATCATTTCCACCTGAATTTTGTGCACGAGTCTCCCTCGTCTGATTTTACATGAACTGCAAAAAGCTTCTAAACATCCCGTCGTTCATCGTCTGCTCAGTGGTGTTGTTTACAGGAGGAACATTGCCGGCCTGCTTCACGTTCTCCTCATTGGTGAGTAAAGGAGTCTCCATTGTCTCATTTACTCCACTATTAACATTCTCAGTCGACATTCTCAAATACTGCCATAAAACAAGGGTTAATTAAAGAAATCAACATATCACATAATATCCCTATATACTGACCAACCAACAAATAAGCTTAGGTAAGACACACTAGCGAATGTTTTACTCGTCTCTCCCCTCCTAGTTTTATTCCCCGATCTCCGCCAGAGATCATATTCCTAAGCTCTGATACAAACTGTGACGCCCCCAAAATAGGTATACATCACCCATTTTGAGTCGTCAATAACATGGTACAGAAACAACTATAACTATATTAATACAACATAAAAACTGTGAGTTTAAATACAAATATTGCCATCTAGACAATATTCACACCCAAATAAGTCCTCATTACAATTATTGGTACATTATTTTACAAAAATGGTGAGGACTACTAAAACAACTTTCTAGAACCTTCATTCCATACCCCGACTAGTGCTCGCTACATTCTTGCCACCAGAGAAGAAAAGTGGAACAAAAAGGAAAAGGGTGAGCTCAACTAGCCCAGTAAAGAATATTATGACTAAGATAATATAGAACAAATTATCGTTAGTCTTCAACAAGGAAAAATCTGATAAAATGCAATAGACAACAAGTTTCAGATCAATATTCGCAGCGAAAATAATAATTCATGGATGAGTTACGTAGAGAATGAAATGTACTATAATCTATGAATTTAAAAGTCCATCATCATTATTTTATCCCTGTAACATTAATCAATATTCATCTTGAATCAAATATTCATCTTTGCACTACAAGCCAAAGATATTCATCAGTCTGCCATGTTCATCTCAACACCTGTACATCTTTGCTCTACAAGCCAAAGATATTCATAAGAAAATCAACCATCTTTGCACTACAGGCCAAAGATATTCAGTAATATCATCATTTAGGACTGAGGATGATGAAAAATATTTTAAAGAAAACGAATCTAGTGAAACAAAAGAACAAATATTAAGGATTCGTACTTTACACAGTCCAAGTTCAAAAATACTTCATAAATAACCATATTGAAGTAAAATTCAAGAATGATCAAAACATGGATACCATCAAAGCTAGTATCCATAATCGATATTTTGGAAAAAAAATGAAAATTTAATTTTTCTGTGAATAGTATCGTATTCATGAATAAAGGTCAAGCATCGTGAATAAAGGCCGATCGTGAATAGTAACCCCGACACTAAAAGACAAGAATTTCACAAGAAAAATCTTACCAATAATCCGGCATAATGATATTAGAAGAAATAATATCATTTTTTTAAAAAATAACATCCCTTACCTCGAAAAGAATAGTACTTCTGGCTTGAATATCAGATATAACGTTGAAGGGAATTTGCACCGTATAGCAACACTCAAAGTATCAAAATACTCTTAATAATACGCTCGATAATATAGAGAGATAAAGAGAGAGAAAATTTTAGTTTCTGGTGTGATTTTCAATTTTAACCTAAGCACCCTATTTATAGGAAAATGCTTAGAACACCAAAGCAGAAAATTTAATAAAATAATATTATTTATAAACAAACTTCACGCCCACCTCAAGACCATCTGAATTCAACCACAAATGAGGCCCACAATAATGACAAAAACAAAAAAAAACGTTTTTGTTATTAAAAATAATTAAAACTTCCAAAAATCAATTATTTCGGAACTTCGGAACTTCAATAATTCATAATAAATAGCCTTTTTGTCAGAAAAAATCAAACCTTATGTCTTTTCCATAGGAAATTTCATTATCCACAACTTTGTAAGTATAAGTTTTTCCAAATTCCAAGCAGAAATTGACCGAAATCCATATACGGACGATTTTGCAGGCTATAATCAAATTTTAGTCAAGAAATGAGGTTCACAAACATAGAAAACATGTTTTAAATATTTTTAGTAACAAAAATACTCCTCCTCGTATACTCATATATCTCACATTTATTATAAAAATATCACCATTATTATATTATTAAAATATAATAATATATTTAAATAAATTATCTATCAGAGAAGATAAAATATCAATTTTTTAATAATTGTCACTTTAAAATTTTCTTCATCTATATCCACATAAAATGAATATTTTTCTTATCATATAAATCAATAAATATTTATTCACAAGTAATATTACAGAATCACAATACTGACAACCAGACCGTTCCTAGGAAAGAGGGGGCTTTCCAATAAGGATTTTTCCTTACTGGCAAGCAATTAGGTGACCAAAGCTCTCCTTAGACAGAACTTTCTAGACATTACCAATAATGTTATCTAATAATATTATTCAAATAATATGAATTATTGATCTGATAATGAAAATACTGTGTAGTGACAATTGTTGAAACAACAATAATATAAAATATCAACGTAGCAATTATTGAATCAATAAAATAAAATATTGAATAGTAACTACTGTAACAATTATTGAGTAGTGCCTTTTCACATAAGAATCAATAATTGGTGAAATATCGTGTGCTACTGTGTTTTAATCACCGGGTATTCCAACAGTATTAACGATAACAACTACGCCGTTATTTATGAACAACTTATTCTTGTCGTTTTCTTCATCCAATCGCTTTTCGTTATGGGGCCCACACAAGGCTGTGCCGTCGTACAAATATTCCTCGACAGTAAGAATATTCCACGACCAAACGAATATTCTCCGATAAAAATGAATATTTTATAACCACTTGCTTATTTGAAATATTTGCGCATTTTACCCATAACCATCCACATTAATCAAATCAACCCTTACTATTTCAAAATAATAAATAGAGGAAATTAAATTTCATTAATAATAAGTTGGGGTCTTACAATAGACAACTGATTTGTATGATCATTGTTATTACATTTGAATATCTTTAGCCTTTTAGGTAAGGATATTGAGTAAACGTTCTATTAAACCTTTGTGTCAAGGAGAAACTATTTATTCACATGATTAAAAATATGAATTGTGAATTTAACTATAATCTTTGGTGGTTCTAGTGACGACAGGTGATGAAAATTCTCTTTGTCTTCGGTACAACAAAGAATTGTTGATGAGTATTACAAGAATGAAAAATTAACGACGGACTTTTAATTTGGAGTAGATAGTAGACATTTATGTTCTACTTGACTCTTATAATGGATTTTTGATTTCGCTGCAATTATGGTTGAAAACTATTATTATCTATCATATGATCTAAATCTCTGTTTTATTACTGACGAAGGCTATTGATAAATTAATTATCTTAGCCATAATATTCTTTATTGGGCTATTTTTTCTCACCCTTTTCCTTCACAATTCCTTTCAGGTAATAAGAGTGTAGCTTGGTCGAGCGGGGATAACAGGGGAATAGTGTGATGGTCCGAGACTGTCAAAGTTTCGCAATACATTATAAAACGGCATGACATGCAATATATAATTTTATTTAGGACCTAAGATGTGTGTGTCGTATTTTATATGTCACTTAATAATTTATTTTGGTGAACAACAATAGGGTGAAGAGAACCCAACTTTTAATGCGTCAAAAGTGCACCTCATTAGAATGAACAGGATAGTAATCTTCTCGTTCTTCTTTGGGGTCTTGAAATATTTGTTGCTGTATTTTATATGGTATTGTAATAATTTGAGTTTGGATATTGTCTACGAGATAATATTATATTAAAACTCACAGCTTATGTGTTGTTGTATTTTGCACGACAGTTCAACAGTTGTATAAATTAAGTTTGTATTTGAATTTTGTACCGTTTATCTTGCGACTGAGAATTGGTGATGTATGCCTATTTTGGGGGCGTTACATTTGGTATCAGAGCTTAGGGATATGATCTTTGGCGGAGATCTGGGATTAGAACTAGGAGGGGAGAAATGAGTAAAATCCTTCACTAGTGTGTGTCCTACCTAAGTTGTTTTTGTTAGAGTTTATGCCCTAGAGGCCAATTATTTGATATAATTGTTTAACATTTTCATATTATATTTGATTGAATAAATGAATGATTTTATTTACTACGTTATATAAATGTTAGCATAATAAAAGTCCTTAGAATAATGATACAAATTATATATCTTCAAGTATGTGACTTGAACATGAGATTATATAATTAAAATTAGTATCATTGCTCTTAAATGTCCGTAGTCGAGTATCATTGTTAGTGGGACAATAATGATACATTGAGACTAGTATGTGGATTGACTGATGACTAAATCTCATTGGTCATAAATATATGAGATATTGAGTCAATGCATAGATACAAGTTAGAGAACGATGTACTGGACAAACCCACCATGAGAATTCTACGTGGAACATTATGCAAGGTGTCATTAGCGATACTCATAGTGACAATGATGTAATGATCCTCCAACCTGAAATCATTATATTACTACATGGGAATTTATGTACTTTGAAATAATCAAAGGTCACCTTTAATAGGCTGGACTATAAAGGTGATTATTGGGTACATCATGAATCATTCGAGGAATATGAGTGATCTAGATAGAATTTAACCCTCCTATATATTAGGGGTGATATCCATAGGCCTCTTGATTGAGTATGACTATAAAATGCATGGCCATGCTAAAATAGTGATTTGTTTCATATAGTCTATTCATTGATCAAGAAAACTCAGATTAAATTATGAAGAGTATGACACATTCCATGACTCGAGTTTAATCTAGGATGTCAAGGTTAAAAGGATTAAATTACATTGAAGCATTGGTCACGAAAAGGTTGCATCGAATCATCGATCTTATTATTACTTAGGTAATGGTGATGCATTACTAAATGCCACTCACTGTTTATAATTTTATAATATGATTTTAAAATTATTGTCAACGTAATAATAACCTATAGGGTCACACACATAGAACGTAATTAAAAGGAAAATAATTTAATTTGTAAAGATTTAAATATGTCAATATGATTGATAGTATTTAAATTACGAATTTAAATTAATAGGATAATTTATATATAGGTATATTCATTAAGTAAGACTTAATTAAGATATATATATATATATATATAAATTCATATTTTTATTTTTATTTAATTAGGTTTTTGATTAATTCCTTTTTAACCACTATATATATGATATGTAGCAGCCATTTTAGAGATTATCATAATAACCTAACAAACCCTAGCCGCTCATAGAGAGAGAGAGACTAGTGAGAAAAAGATTTGAAAATTATGTTCCTTTGGTGGCTAGTACCGCAGCTCCCTTTATTGCAGAATCGTACGACGATTTGCGGGCGTTCGTGTGGATAACATAGAGACGTAGTTTCATGAGGAATTATGTTGGAGATTCAAAGCGTTTCTGAAGCTTTTTCATAATCGGTATAATCTCTTAAACACTGAATTAATATTTGTTTCGCATGGATCCTATTTTGGGTTTCAAAAATTATTTTGTTTTGTTCAATTTATATTCCGCTGTGCGTTGCTTTGATGTGCCAAAATCCCAACAGTTTTTTATTACTTAATTAGTTGTCAAATTGTGATATGTCAATTAACCTTTGTTTTGAAGCTGTATTCTAGAAGGATATCTTAAATACAAGATATGAGCAATGGATGAATCATGAAACAGAGGAATTGGCCTGAGAGCTAAAATCCTTATCTCTTCAAATTACCAGGTACATATATAAATTTCGGGGACTAAATTTCATAAGGAGTGAAGATTGTAAGACTCCGAATTTTATGAAATAAAAGTCTAACTTAATTTATAATTATTATTTCAAAAACTGCAAATGTTAAAATGATAAATGATCAAACGGACAATTAATTGAATAAGTGAGTTAATAAAAGAGGAAAGAAAATAAATTTTTTTGGAAGAACAGCCCATGTGGGCGGTTGAGTAATGAAGATCACGGGGAGACAAGAATTGGTGGAAGAAAAGAAAAGAGAAATGGAAAGGAAGAAAAAGAGGGAGAGAGAAAAGGAAAAGGAGGAGGAAAGAAACAAATTAAAAGGAAGAAGAAAAAATATGAAGTACTCCCACCCATTTCCACTCACTCACGAGAGTTACCAAAGAAAGAGAGAGAGAGAGAGAGAGAGAGAGAGAGAGAGAGAGAGAGAGAGAGAGAGAGAGGAAAAAGAAGAGAAGGAAAAAGAAAAAGAAGAAGAAGAAGAAGAAAAAGAAGGAAAGAAAAATTTGATAAAGTGATAATTTTAAAATTCTTAACTTATTTTCAGATTTAAATTTTCATGAATTTTATATGAAGAGATTTTGTTTATACTTGATTTAGATATTTTAAACTTGCGTAAACACGAATCAAATGAGAGAAATCAAGAAATCTAATGAAAAACAATATCTGGAAATTTTCAGAAAAATTAGTTTACTACTTGATTTTATAAAATCCATAACTCTATGTGTATAATGAGTTAGGAGATGAGAAATACATCAAAAGAAAGCCCTGTACGTAAGCTAAATGTAGAAATTTGAATCATCGAAAAATTCTTTGTGGAGTTTTTGTGGTGACTGTTTGAGTGAAATTGGTCCGAAGGACTCATAGTCCGAAAAATCATTGTTCTTAAGCTCTATTGCGTGAGTTATAATTTTTAATCCGACCGTTGAATCATTGTAATTTTTGGATATATTATACATATATAAGTTCTAGTATATGTCTACAAAATTTGAACCGTTAAAGATTAACGTATGATTTGTTATGATTTTTAAGAGGTGACTGATTCAGAAATTTTTGTAGCAGAATTTTCGGTAAGCCTTTCTCTTTATGTTAGATTCAGAATTTGGAAAATCTTTCTACTACAAAGTTGTAGAGAATTAAATTTACATGGAAAAGACATAAGATTCATATTTTTCTGATAAAAGGGATAATTATTATGAATTGTTGAAGTTTCTGTTTATTGGAATTTTATAATTAATTTATCAAAAAAATTGTTTAGGGTGAAATATTTTTACAGAATTCTTATAATATAATCTTAGAATTTTGTAAATTTTGATGAATTGTTGAAAAGCGATAATTATTATATTTTTAAACTATTTATAGTTAGTTTGAAAATAGAAGAAATTCATAGAATATTCTATGAATGATGAAAATTATGAAACTTGGTGGAAAAAAAAATCTTATAATATTATTTTATAATTTCGGATAGTTTTGAAAAATTATTGAATAACAGAAATATTTATTATATTTTTAAGCTATTTATGGTTAGTTTAAAATAGAGGAAATTCATAGAAAATTCTATGAATGGTGGAAAATTATGAAATTTGGTTGAAAAATATTATAATAATATAAGATTAGTATTGATGATATTTTAAGGATATAAAAGTATGTGGAGTTAGCATTTCTATTTTGAAGCTATTAAATGATAGTTTTTATAAATAGAAATAAATTGTCGGATAATCTGAAAAACTGAAAATTGTTTGGAAGGTTCAGAATCATATTTTTAAATATTTTAGAAGTCACTCAATATTTTATTCAATAATTATCACAGTAGTTATTGCACAGTGACTCATATTATTTGATATGATATAATTAAATCAGTTGGCAGTATTGTGAGTCTATGTTAATAATTGTGAATAATGGTTCAAAGATTGAAAATGGTGTTGATTAAAGATAAGTATGATAAACAGATGTTTGTTAAATTATTTTCTTTTTACAAAAGTAAGTTTGGCATGACTTGCCGACACTTTACTTTTGTTAAAGTAGTCTGGACCACAACTGAATTATTTTTAAAACGTGTACAAGTTGGTTTAATTTTCTCTGTGAGACCATAAATTCCACTACCATTATTATATACCTCATTTGGTTACTTTGTCAAAATGGGTGGTTACTAAATTTTTAGTATAAATAGGTTGCTCGGTTGAGTAACTAAACACACACCATCACTACACTAAAAATATAGAATTCTTTTAGTACAATATTGTGAGTATAATATTGTGAGTAAATCTATTGAGTGTAATGTTACTCCAAGTGTAAATAAGGAATGTAAGCATTGTTTAAGTTGATCAATTTCACCGAAAGCAAAATCAAATGACATGCTAATGTAAGGGATGTCATTATTATGGTAAGGGGGTATCATTTTATGGTAAAAGGATGTCATTTTCTTTCATACTCCATATTATGGTAAGATATTATTATTCATTTCTTCATTTTATCATTAAATGGTGAAAAGTCATGAAATAATTAGAATATCCTTAATAGTTTGTGCTTCATCTAATATCATATTGGCAATTTGGACTTTGGATAATTAAGTTAAAAATTACTAAGATCTATTTTATCTTATTGTTCTGATTATTTATGTTCATTCATTATATATATATCATTTTCATCATTCTCATGCTTATATTGTGTTGAAAGTCATCTTTGACCCGTAGTGCAAAGATGAACTGTTGATTATTGGTTTTACAGTTATATATCTTTGACTTACGTGTGTAGACACTCAAAATTTTGCATTCCTGTTACTAACATGTGCATGAGGGCAAAATCATCTTTCAGAGATAACCTTGGAGGACAGCTCAGCTCAATCCCAGAAATAACACCAGAGAAGGTAGTTCCATCTCGGAGACAACCCCGAGATACTCAATTCCAATCCCAAAAATAACACCAGGATTTTCAAATTTAACCTCGGAGATAACCCCGAGGAATGCATTCACAGTTCCGGAGATGACCCTAGAAATGCTTATTTCAACCCCCAGCAATCAGCTTCAACCTCAGAGATAACCCCGAGGCACTCAGTCCCAAACCCGGAGTTAACCCCGAGAGGTCAGGCACACCTCAGAGACAACCCTGAGAACATCCAGTACTTGCAGCAGTCCAATCTCAGAGATAACCCTGAGCAACGATTGCTAAATCAGCTCAAACCAGAGATAAACCCAGTGAGGGGCAAAATTGTCATTTTGCCATCTCGATCCCACATTGCGCCGTCTCAACAATTGTTCAACATACATTCTACACAGCAGTGTCCGACAAGATCTAATAGTTCTAATCCCAAGTGACTACTACACAGGACAACACACCGGATAGAATTTGAAACATGAAGACCAAGGGCATGGTCCCATCCTCCTGACTTTTTACAACCTCTAATCCCATGTCATTTTTGTATCTATCGACAACAGCACTCCAAAACAGGTCTTATACACCTCAATCAGATGCCCGGATTGAAGTTCTAAAAGTTTGAGCGAACATCACGTTGTATGCGTGCACGTATTTAAAATGGTGGGACCTGCGAAGCTGGGGGCACCCCGGGTAGCCGTAGGTACACCTGAGGCTCTCCCCTCTATAAATAGAGGGCTTGGGGTGGCCATTTTATAGAAAGAAAAAGGCGAGGAAGCCCTGTCTAATTCGCTCTGTACACATTATAAACTGAGTGCTTTCTCATTTCAAACACTTGTTAGCTTATATATTGCTATATTTTACCGGTGGGAACTGAGTGTTCATCCATTTAAAGCTATTGAAGTCTTCTTTGGCAGTCCACTGTAAGCCTTCTTACATTTCTAAAAACCTTTCTATGACGCCCCCAAATTAGGTATATATCACCCATCTTGGGTCGCCAAATACATGGTATCGAATACAAATACAAACTGAATTATACATCATGAGCTGAGAGTTTTTACATGAATATTGTTATCTAGACAATATCCAAACTCAAATAGAGTTCTCAATACATTTATTGGCACACTATTTTATAGAATAATGAGGACTACTATAACACCATCTTGGGCCATCACTTCATTTCCCGACTAGTTCCGGCTATGTTCTCATTTCCTGAAGAGAACGATGGAAGTAAAAGGGTGAGCTCAACTAGCCCAGTTGGAAATATTATGACTAAGATAATGCAGAATAAGTTATCATTAGCCTTTAACAATGTTAAACTGATAAAATATAATAAACAACAAGTTTAATTGCGGCGGAACAAGTAATACATTAGAAGAGTCAAGTAGAGCATGATATCTACTATCTTCTATGATTTAAAAAGTTTATCATTAACTTTATTGCTGGGACTCAGCTTAATAAATAAATCACATCATCGAATCATCCCTGCACTACGGGCCAAGGATATTCATTAGTATCACGTCCACAAATTATTCTTGCACTACGGGCCAAGAATATTCGTGTAATCATCAATGGTCATGACTATACCGAATTATCCCTGGTCATAATCATACCAATCAATAGTCCATCTATGCACGTAAACCAGAGATGACTTTCATCATAATATAAGCATGAGGATGATGACAATGATATAAGAATTCAATTAAAAGAAAGTAAAGGATAAAATTTTAAAGATTTATAATTTAATTTATCCAGAATTCCATAATGTCCAAATTTTCAACATTATACTGCTTTGTGGAGTAAAGTTCAAGAATAATATTCATGTATCAAAAATATTTTGGACAGAAGAGAAATAAATTTTTTGATGAATAGTATCCCGTGAATAGTACCTTGTGAATTGTACTACAGGAATAGTACCACATGAATAGTACCCCAACATGAAAAGTGCCCCAAATACCCGAGTGAACAATATTTGAGTGAATAGTAATCCCATAAATAGTAACTCGTGAATAGTACCCCAAGATAAAAAAGTGCCCCTTAATACCCGGAGTGAATAATATTATAGTGAATAGTAATCGGGTGAATAGTAACTCGTGAATAATAGTAATTTGTGAATAGTACTTGGTGAAAATATTGATATTTAATAAAAGTTCATATCAATATTCCAATAAAATGATCTTGGATGAAGTGCAAAACTCATGATATTCCACTAATTTCAAGGATTATAGAAGCAATACTTACCATAGTAAGTTTAGATTTAAGAATATGAAAAAAATTAACATCTGGCTTCTCAAATGGATTTTCACCGCCATACAATGACGTAATCCGCAGTGAGACAAAGTTATTCCGACATACTAAAGGATGAATACGAAAAATAGTATTCCTTATGAATACGAAAGAAATAATACCCCTTACCTTAGTAGAAAGCAGGATACTGCAATAGTGAAGTAGCAGAATACTCTTCTTCTTACTCTCTATAGTTTCTCTCTCTACAGCGTTTCTTGTGAATCTCAGTGAATTTGTGAGAATGAAAGAAGAATTAAGCTTCTATTTATAGGAGAATGGAATAAATAGTAACTAATTCATGAACGGTCCAGATTGATTTACTATTAGAACGAAAGGTTTATATTGATTACTATTAAAACCACAACCGACGGTCTAGATTGATTTACTTTTAAAACCACCACCGACGGTCCAGATTGATTTACTTTTAAAACCACCACCGACGGTCCAGATTGATATACTTTTAAAAACACCATCGACATTCCAGATTGATTTACTTTTAAAACCACCATCGATGGTCCAGATTGATTTACTATTAAAACCACCATCGATGGTCCAGATTGATTTACAATTAAAACAACCATCGACGATCCAGATTGGTTTACTATTAAAACCACCACCAATGGTCCAGAATGATTTAACTTATTACACTTTAGTACCCCTAAAGTTTTCCAAGTTTGCATTATTCCCCTCTAACTTTTGTAATTCACTTATATGCAATAAACACATTCTTAATACTTTAACAATTATTCATCATTAATATTATAACTCACAATATTTAACAACCCGGATCGTTCCCGTGAAGAGGGGCTTTCCAATAAGGATTTCTCCCTATTGGCGCGCAATTAGGTGACCAAACCTCTCCTCGATAGAACTTTCTAGACATTGTTAATATTGCAAATAATAATATGAATAACTTTGTTGTCTCAATTATTGATTTAATAATATAAAATATTATGCAGATGATAATGTGACAATAATTGAATCAAATAACGTGAGATACTATGCAACAATTACTGTAGCAATAATTGAGTATAACTGAGTGACTTCTCACGTAAGCATCAATAATCAATACCGAGTGTTACTATGCAACCACATGTATTACTGTACTTTTACCACTAGGTAGTTCAACAGTTTAACGGTAAAACTTCCACTGTTATTTTTATACAAAGATATTTCTATCATTTTCTAACTACGACAATACTTCCGTTGTGGGGTCCACCAATGATTGTGCCGTCGTACGAATATTCCCTGTTAAAATGAATATTCCCCGACCAATCGAACATTCACTGACACAACGAATATTTTATATCAACTTGGTTACTTTGCAAAATTTTCCAAATATTACCCACAACTATAACATTATATCATATCCATACCATAATATTCAAAAATATATTTTGAGAAAAATTATTCTTTATTCAAAAAAAGTTGGGGTCTTACAACCTCCCCTTCTTATGAAATTTTGCCCTCGAAATTAGGGTACGTTCCTGATATGTCGAAGAGGTGAGGATAACTTGATTTCATTTCAGATTCTAACTCCCAGGTCATTTCCTCCACATCGTGGTTTCTTCACAAAACTTTGACTTGAGGTATAACCTTGGAGCGTAGAATATGATCCTTCTTATCCAAGATTTTAACAGCTACCTCTTTATATGTTAAATCTTCCACTATCTCATTCGGTTCTAATTCAATAATGTGGTTTGGGTCTTTCATATATTTACGTAACATAGATATGTGAAAAACATTATGAACACGAGACATACTTGGCGGTAAGGCGAGTCTATAGGCCACAGTTCCTACTCAATCAAGGATTACAAATGGGACAATAAATCGAGGATTGAGCTTTCCTCTCTTTCCAAATCTCGTAACTCCTTTCCATGGAGCAACACGTAACAACATATGATCTCCAATATTGAACTCCACGTCCTTTCGATGAAGATCAACATAACTCTTTTGTCGATCTTGTAAGGTTTTTATATGTTGTCGGATCATTTGAATCTTTTTCATAGTCATACGTACCAACTCCGGTCCCAACAACGTTGCTTCACCAACCTCATCCTAACATACTGGAAAATTACACTTTCTTCCATACAACGCGTCAAATGGAGAAATGCCAATACTTCCTTGATAACTGTTGTTGTAGGAACACTCCACCAATGGTAAGAACTTGTCCCAACTTCCTTTGAAGTCAAGGACATAGAGTCTTAATAAATCCTCAAGAGTTTGAATAGTCCTCTCTAATTGTTCGTCCGTTTGAGGATGATACGCCGAACTAAATCGTAAATCCGTGCCCATAGCTTTTTGAAAACTAACCCAAAAGCTTGAAGTGAATCTTGGGTCTCGATCAGAAACTATGGATATTGGCATACCATGCAATCTTACAATCTCGTTTATGTACATACGAGCAAGACGTTCAAGTTTATAAGTTTCTTGTATCGGTAAGAAATGAGCAAACTTGGTCAATCTATCAACAATGACCCAAATTGCATCTATGCCTTGAGAAATCTTGGGAAGACCAGTAACGAAATCCATGGTAATGTGCTCCCACTTCCATTCTAGAATTTCAAGTTGTTGCAATAGACCTTTTGGCACTTGATGCTCCGCCTTGACTCGTTGACAAGTTAGACACCTTGAGATAAACTCCGTT
This sequence comes from Panax quinquefolius, assembly GCA_020205615.1. Classification (NCBI taxonomy): domain Eukaryota; kingdom Viridiplantae; phylum Streptophyta; class Magnoliopsida; order Apiales; family Araliaceae; genus Panax; species Panax quinquefolius. The sequence continues at coordinate 108,591,964 of CM035154.1, read as the reverse complement.
ATCTCTCTCTTCATATTGCTCCACCAAAATGTTTATCGAAGATCACGATACATTTTGGTTCTCCCAAGATGGATTGCAAACTGTGTGTTGTGCGCCTCCATCATAATTTTATACTTCAAGTCAGAATCGTTAGGAACATAAAGTCTGGAGTTGACTCGAAGTATTCCTTCTTTATCAATTCTTGCTTCCGGAATAACACCTTCTTGCACTTTCTTCTTAATACGCATTAGCTCTAGGTTTGTAGCTTGAGTATCTTTAACTTTATCGATTAAAGTCGGTTCTACTTGTATATTTGCCATCATCACATGAGTCCCTGGAGTCTTTAACTCTATCTCTATCCTTTGTAAGTCAGACAAAATGGGCCTTTAAGTTGACAAATATCGCACTCGTACCCGCATATAATCTTCTACTCAATGCATCAGCTACTAATTTCGCTTTTCCAGAATGGTATTGAATGGTATGATCATAATCTTTCAACAGCTCAAGCCATCATCTTTGTCGCATGTTGAGTTCCTTTTGAGTGAAGAAATATTTGAGGCTTTTATGATCCGTATAAATCCCCACCTTCTTTCCATACAGGTAATGCCTCCAAATTATAAGCACAAAAACGACAGCTGCCAACTCTAGATCATGAGTATGATAATATCTCTCATATTCTTTGAGTTGTCGTGAGGCATAGGCAATGACTTTCTCATGTTGCATGAGAACACATCTTAAACCTTTGCCTGAAGCATCACTGTAGATGACAAATCCCTCCGAACCAGATGGTATTATCAAAACAGGTGCTGAAATGAGTCTCCTCTTGAGTTCTTGATAACTCTTCTCACATTCCTCGCTCCAACCAAATTTTGTATCTTTTCGAGTCAGCTGAGTTAATGGAGTAGCGATTCGAGAAAATTCTTCTATGAATCTCCGATAATAACCAGCTAAGCCCAGAAAGCTACGTACTTCGGTTACTAACTTGGGTTGCTCCCAGCTTTGAATTGCTTCAATATTTGATGGGTCAATAGATATTCCATGATTTGATATCACGTGCCCAAGGAATTCTACTTCCTCAAGCCAAAACTAGCACTTCTTCAACTTGGCATAAAGCTTGTTTTCACGAAGCTTTTGGAGTATCAGCCTCAAGTGTTGCTCATGATCTTCATGGTTTTTGGAATATATGAAGATGTCATCAATAAAGAAGACTACAAAATGATCCAAATATTCCTTAAATATTCGGTTCATCATATCCATGAAGGCAGCAGGAGCATTAGTCAATCCAAAAGATATGACTAGGAATTCATAATGCCCGTACCTAGTTCTGAAAGTAGTCTTTGGGATGTAATCGGTTTTAATCTTTAACTGATGATATCCGGAATGAAGATCGAACTTTGAAAAGAATTTGGCGCCTTGTAACTGGTCAAACAGGTCATCAATGTGTGGCAACGGGTACCTATTTTTTATGGTGACATGATTCAACTCCCGATAATCAATACAAAGTCGCATACTTCCATCTTTCTTCTTTACGAAGAGAACAGGAGCAACCCAAGGAGACGTACTAGGACGAATGAAACTGATGTCTAACAATTCCTGTAGTTGGGTTCTTAACTCTTGAAGTTTAATAGAAGCCATTCGATATTGGGCTTTGGAAATGGGTTTTATACCGGATTCAAGGTCGATACAAAATTCAATTTCACACTCTGGGGGTAGGCCAGGAAGTTCTTCAGGGAATACGTCAGGAAATTTATTAACAATAGCAATATCATTCAAGACTGACGTATTTTTGTTTAAATCTGTGACATGAGCTAAGAAAGCTTGACATTCATTTTTCAATAAATGAATAGCTTTATGGCTTGAGATGACAGTGATTGACTTTAATGGTTTGGTTGCTTGAATTCGCATAATTGGTTGGTTAGGAATATGAAAGCTAACAACCTTATGAAAACAATCAATTTTAGCATGATGAGTAGTCAACCAATCAATTCCTAAAATCACATCGAATGCAAGTATTTTTAAAGAAATAAGATCGACAGGTAACGTGCGGTTACAGATTTGAACCAAACAAGACTTATAAACAGTGCATGTTATGAAGGTTTCTCCCAACAGAGTTTCAACAGATAAATCAAAGTCTAATTTCTCTAGAGTCAAATTTAAACGTTGAGCGCAAGTAGGAGAAATAAAAGAATGGGTAGAACCGGTATCAAATAAGGTATAAGCTTCGCAAGAGTTTATGATTAGCTTACTCGTGATCACCTCGTTCGGATTCCTCGCTTTTTGGGAGGTTACGACAAACACTCTCCCTTGAACTACCGGTTTTGTCTTGTCTGGGATGGCATTTGATGCCTCCATCCTAGCTGGACTTGACTTTGGTGCACGATAAAATTGGCCTAGGTGACCTTCTCTTTCACAATTGTAACATGCTTTGGACTGGTGCGTACAGTTTGGACTGATGTGTCCCTCTCCTTTGCATTTATAACATACGGTCGGTGGTAATTCTCCTTCCTTAACAACAGGTGCTGGTGCTGATGTCTTTCCATCATTATTGAATCTCCTCTTCTTAAAATTTCAACTTTTATTATCTTGGCCATGATTACCACCGGAGTGGTTACCATTTGTTATATGTTGATTCCCTCCACGTTTGTTATCACCACTTCGATGACTACTACCACTGGTATTATCGACTTGTTGGCTGCTTTCTCTTGGTTTGGTTGACTCATTATCTCCCTCCAATAACTGAGCCCTGTTTATAACATCTGAATACAAACATAGTTTATGAGAAATGAGGTATTGATATTTCGGGTCTCAAACCTCATGTAAACATTTGTGTCATTCTCTCCTCATTATCAACCAAATGGGATGCGAACCGGGACAACTTGGCAAACTTAGCCTCGTACTGCGACATAGTCATATTATTTTACTCCAACTTGATAAACTCCACCTCCTTCATGTGACGAATAATTTCGAGAAAGTACTTGTCATTGATCAGATCTTGGAACTTCTCCCAAGACATTTTGAGTACGACAGGCTGGGTACGCTTTACTGATTCCCACTAGTAATCTGCTTCTCCTCTCAACATGAAGGTGGCAAAGGGAACCTTTTGCTCCTCGGAGCATCCCAAGACATCAAATATCTTGGTGATCTGCTTTATCCATGTCTCCGCCTTAAGTGGTTTTTGCTCTCCCCAAAACTCTGATGGTCCCAACTAGTTGAATTGTTTAGCGGTGAACATCTATGAGTTTCCAGTGTGTCCACCTGCATTTTGAACAGAAGCCGCTCTCGCCTGATGTTGCATGAATTGCATGAAGCCTCTAAACATCCCATCATTCATCATTCGATCGATGTTGTTGTTTACCTGAGGATTATTATCTTCCTGTTGCACATTATCCTAGGTATTGATCGTTGGTGACTCGACGATCTCATGTGCTTCATTGCTTATCTTGACATTTTCAGATGCCATTTTCAAATACTGCCACAAAACAAGGGTTAATTGACATTCCACATATTATCCCTATACTCTAACCGACCAATTAAATACCAAATAAACTTAGGTAGGTCATACTAGCGAAGGAATTCTACGTCTCTCCCCTCCTAGTTCTTATCTAACATCTCAGCCAGGGATCATATCCCTAAGCTTTGATACCAACTGTGACGCCCCCAAAATAGGTATCCATCACCCATCTTGGGTCACCAAATACATGGTACTGAATACAAATACAAACTTAATTATACAACATGAGCTGAGAGTTTTTACACAAATATTGTCATCTAGACAATATCCAAACTCAAATAGAGTCCTCATTACATTTATTGGCACACTATTTTATAGAATAGATAGGACTACTATAACACCATCTCGGGCCATCACTCCGTTCCCCGACTAGTTCCGGCTACATTCTCATTTCCTGAAGAGAACAATGGAAGTAAAAGGGTGAGCTTAACTAGCCCAGTTAGAAATATTATGACTATGATAATGCAGAATAAGTTATCATTAGCCTTCAACAATGTTAAACTGATAGAATATATGTAACGACCGAGAAATTTAGATTTTATTATAAAATAATTTTATTGAATTAAATAATAAATAAAATTATATTCTATGTGTTATCAAGATGGTCGTCATTATATAACCTAATAATGTTGAAATGTCGTAGTATTTTAGCTATGTGAAGGAATTAAAGTGTTTGAATTTCCAAGACGAAAATAAAAGTTTTCCGAGAAATTTTTTGAAAAATACTATTCATCGGTAATTGCTCAGAAATTATTTTTGAATTTCCGAGAAATATGTAAAGATAGAATATCAAAGTAAGATGGATTATGTAATAATAATCTAAGTATGGAAAATGCAATATTTCGCTTGCAAACTTGAATTGAGAACGTTAAGGAAAGAGAAGAATTAATGAGTTAGGTAATAATCGTATGATACGTGAGTATTGTACGAAGTAATGAATACGAGTATAATACGAAATATTATATGAGTTGTATGAAGGATGGTATATCATGTATAACGAAGTTTTATATTAATTAGAATACAAGAATGATACATAGATAATACGTTTTATGTATTAAGCAATAGTATTGGACTTGTAGGATTTGTTAGGAATTGTTACAAGCCCAAGTGAATAAATGGTAAGGCCCAAATGTTAGTTAATGAACAAGTTAGTGTTTATTAATGCAAAGCCCAAAGGTTAAGTAAATCTAAGTCCAAGTTAGGATCCAATAAGTTGATTGACCCATGGAGCAAACCATGTTAATGTGGTTAATCTTGGTGATGAAGCATAATGTGTGAAATGCCCGCACCATGGGCTGCTAGAGTGGCTTCCCATCAAGACCTTTTACAATGGGTTGTCTGGATCTACTCGTTCGAGTATTGATGCCGCATCTGGAGGGGCATTCATGGCCAAACATCACACAGTAGGATATGAGCCGGTGGAGACAATGGCGGCCAATAATTACCAATGGCTAAATGATAGGCAAGCCCCGAGAAGAGCATCGGGGGTTTATGAAGTGGAATCTTTCACATCGTTAGCGGCTCAAGTAGCAGCGCTAACAAAAAGGCTTGAAACCATAGGACCTTCAGTGGTTCAAAACGTGCAGAGTGTCGTGGTTCAATGTGAACTATGTCAAGGGAGCCACCCAACTGATTAGTGTGCGATAAGCCCTTAGTCAGTTCAATTTGTTTCCAACTACGGGCGGAAACAAAACACCAGTATTCCCACTCATTACCACCTGGGTTTAAGAAATCATCCAAACTTCTCATGGGGAAACAATAACAACAGTACCAACCCAAACCTACCTCAACCATCATCTACCAGGCAGAATTATCCAAACCCTCCTGGATTCCAACCTCAGACTCAGTTCAACCCACAGCAACAAAGCACTCAGAATAAGTTTCACCATCCTCCACCTCAACAGGAAAGGAAGCCCAGTTTAGAAGATCTTCTGTCAAGCTACATAGCCCAGAACGAAACCAGAAGTAACAATTAAGAAGCCTCCATTAAGAATCTTGAAGTGCAGATGGGCCATTTGGCTACTGCATTAAACAGTCGACCACCAGGCGCATTGCCTAGTGACACTGATGTCAACCCGAAATGGGAAGGCAAGGAGCAGTGTAAAGCAGTAACCCTCAGAAATGGGAAAACCACTAACACGCAAGGTGGAGAGGGTATTCCTGTGGAAGATGAGATAGTGACTGAAGAGGAACCGTCTGTGAAGGAGAATGTTGAGACAAGTGGGGGTGAAGAAAGTGGTCAAGACAAACCTCCGACACCATCTCCTCCAACTACTGTGGTCAATCAGCCTCTCCCTCACTTACCTTTCCCCCAGAGGGTGCAGAAACAGAAGCTGGATAAGCAGTTTTCCAAATTCTTGGAGGTGTTCAAAAGACTACACATAAATATTCCATTTGCAGAGGCTTTGGAAGGAATGCCTAGTTACGTCAAGTTCATGAAGGACATTCTGTCCAAGAAGCAAAAAATGGGGGACTATGAGACGGTGGCGCTGACAGAAGAGTGTAGTGCCATCCTTCAAAACAAGCTTCCGCCGAAGCTCAAAGATCTTGGAAGTTTTATAATCTCGTGCACCATTGGGTACCAGTTTATCGGGAAGGCTCTGTGTGATCTAGGGACTAGCATCAACCCCTCTCTATTTATAAGAAGCTATGCCTCAATGAAGCTGTTTTCGACAAGCGTCCGCCACCTATGCAATTAGTGCAGACGGATCTCGACATACCCAAAGGGAATTGTGGAGGATGTGCTAGTGAAGGTTGACAAATTCATATTTTCGGCGGATTTCATAGTCCTTGATTTTGAGGAGGATAGGGAGGTCCCGATAATATTAGGAAGGCCGGTCTTGGCAACTGGAAGGACCCTGATCGACGTCCAAAAGGGGGAGTTGACTATGAGAGTTAACGATTAGGAAGTGATGTTCAATGTTTTCCGATCTATGAAGTATCCTAATTCACATGAGGACTGCTTCCATATTAATACAATTGATAGTTCAGTGAAGGGGATATTCTCAGAAACTTGCATTTGGGATCCTCTGGAAGCTACTCTAACTGGGGTTAGTACTACGGAAGAGCCCTCACATGTGGAATGTGCTATGTGGCTCGATGAACCTCATGGATCGAAGAGATTCCACCGACATTACTTCCAAGGCTAAGCCGTCAATCATCGAACCTCCTGTCCTTGAGCTTAAACCTTTGCCTGTTCACCTAATGTATGCTTATTTAGAAAATTCATCTTCGTTACCTGTGATAATTTCTGCTTTTCTAACCAAGTGTTAGGAAGAAAAGCTGCCGCTTGTGCTCAAGAAGTACAAAACAGCCTTGGGGTGGTCCATTGCTGATATAAAAGGGATCAGTCCAACTCTATCCATGCACAAAATTCTTCTAGAGGAAGGCTCAAAGCCATTTATAGAGCATCAGAGGCGGCTAAATCCCATTATAAAAGAGGTCGTCCAGAAGGAGATCATTAAGTTGCTTGATGCGGGCATTATATACCCCATTTCTAATAGCCCTTGGGTTAGTCCAATCCAATGCGTGCCAAAGAAGGGAGGGATGACAGTTGTGTCCAATGAGAACAACGAACTGATTCCCACCAGGACGGTGACCGGGTGGAGAGTGTGCATGGACTAAAGAAAATTGAACAAATCGACCTGTAAGGATCACTTTCCCCTTTCTTTCATTGATCAAATGCTTGATCGGTTGGCTGGGCATGAATACTATTATTTGCTTGATGGGTACTCGGGGTACAATCAGATTTTTATTGCTCCTGTAGACCAAGAAAAGACAACATTCACATGTCCTTATGGGACCTTTGCCTTCCGGAAAATGTCTTTCGGGCTATGTAATGCCCCCACGACATTTTAGCTGTGTATGATGTCAATCTTCTGTGACATGGTTGAAAAGACCTTAGAGGTCTTCATGGATGATTTCTCAGTTTTTGGGAGCTCGTTTGACAATTGCTTGACAAATCTGACTGCCATTCTCCATCGGTGTGTCGAAACCAACCTGGTACTTAATTTGGAGAAGTGTCACTTCATGGCCGAAGAGGGCATTATTTTGGGTCATCGGGTTTCTGTAGGCGGAATTGAGGTTGATAAGGCTAAGATAGATGTGATCTACAACCTTCCACCACCCACCTCAGTGAAAGGGGTAAGGAGTTTCCTCGGGCATGCCGGTTTTTACAAAAGGTTTATTCAGGACTTCTCTAGGATCACCAAACCTTTGTGCACGCTTCTGGAATAGGACATTCCTTTCCAGTTCAATGTCGCATGCCTGAGCGCTTTTGAGTTATTAAAGAAAAGGCTTGTCTCGGCGCCTATTGTGGTAGCTCCAGACTGGGCCTACCCTTTTGAGCTGATGTGTGACGCCAGTGACTATGCTATAGGGGCAGTGTTGGGCCAGAAAAGGGAGAAGGTCTTCCATACCATTTATTATGCCAGTAAGACATTAATTGATGCTCAGTTAAATTACACCACTACTGAGAAGGAGCTGTTGGCGGTGGTATATGCTTTTGACAAGTTCCATTCCTACCTCATCGGAACGAAGGTGATTGTATACACTGATCACTCGGCCATTAAATATTTGATAGAAAAGAAGGATGCTAAGCTGAGATTGATTAGGTGGGCTCTGCTGCTACAGTAATTTGATTTGGAAATCCGAGATAAGAAGGGAACAGAAAACTAGGTTGCCGATCACTTGTCCAGATTGGAAAACACCGCGCCGTCGAAAGAGGCTGAAAAAGCCATAAATGACTTTTTCCCTGACAGGCAACTTTTTGAGGTCAATGGCAAGGTTTTGGGGTACGCGGATTTCGCCAATTATGTGGCTTGCCAAGTTCTCCCCAATAATCTGAGCTTTCAACAAAGGAAGAAATTCCTCAAGGATGCCAAGCAATATCTTTGGGATGAGCCTTTCCTGTTCAAGTAATGCTCGGATTAGATTTTGCGAAGATGTTTACCGGAAGAAGAAATTGAAGGTGTGGTACATCATTTCCCCTCGTCAAACTATAGAGGTCATTTTGGAGGCCAACGAACTACTGCCAAGGTACTTCAGTTAAGATTCTATTGGCCCACCTAATTCAAGGATGCTCACGCATATGTGATGCACTGCGACAGATGCTAACGGGTAGGCACTATATCAAGACGGCATGAGTTACCGCTGCAGAATATTCTGGAAGTGGAGTTATTTGATGTATGGGGCATTGACTTTATGGGACCATTCCCATCCTCTTTCAACAATCTCTACATCCTAGTGGCAGTGGATTATGTCTCAAAGTGGGTGGAAGTAGTTGCCTTACGGACTAATGATGCTAAGGTGGTGCTTCAGTTCCTCAAGAAGAATATTTTCACCCGATTTGGCACACCTTGGGCCATCATAAGCGATGAAGGGTCTCACTTCTGCAATAAATATTTTGCAGCCCTTCTAGCCAAGTATGGGGTGACTCATAAGATCGCCACTGCCTACCACCCACAAACCAGCGGTCAAGCGAAAATTTCAAATTGAGAGGTGAAACGAATCATGGAAAAGATTGTGAACCCAACCCGCAAGGATTGGTCTAAAAAGCTAGATGATGCATTGTGGGCGTACCGGACAGCTTATAAAACGCCTATCGGAATGTCCCCGTACAGGCTGGTCTATGGTAAGGCATGTCACCTTCCAGTCGAATTGGAGCACAATGCTTACTGGGCTATTCAGAAGCTAAATTTTGATCTTGAGGTCATATGGTGAAAAGCTATTTGCAGTAATCGAATGAATCGAATCGACGAGTTTCTTCATCTTCGGTATAAAAATGCTAAGTTGTACAAGGAGAAGACCAAGAGGTGGCATGACAAGAGAATTCTTGAGAGGTATTTTGAACCGGGCAAGAAGGTTCTTCTGTTCAATTCCCAGCTAAAGTTATTTCCTGGGAAGCTTAAATCCCGTTGGTCGGGTCCCTTCACAATTGCCAAGGTTTACCCGCATGGGGCTATAGAGTTGGAGGAACCAAATTTTGACACCACCTTCAAGGTAAATGGACAAAGATTAAAGCACTACTGGGGCGGCGAGGTTGACCGACAGAATACCTCCATTACACTTGGAGACCCAGAGTAATACGGGGGTGACAGTTAAGCCAACGACTCAAAATCAAGCGCTTGATGGGAGGCATCCCCATCTGAGTATTAAACAACTTGTTTTATCTTACTTTTATTTATGTCTCAGTTTGGTATTTTGGTTTCTTTTTCTTTCTATTTTTTGTATAATTTGTGTTCTGTCTATTTTAGGTTCTGTGTCTATGTTTTGTTTAGACCATCTTGTTAGAGTATGCACCCTCCCTTAGTTCCCTCACAAATACTGAGTTCATTGTTTCTAATTGTGGTGTCTCTGTGGATGGCTGATGTGTTATATTGATTTCTGCAGAGTTTGCTTGCTTTCTTTCAAATTACCAAAGCTCGCGCAATGTTCATGCCCCATCGCCATGTGATTTATGATCTCACTGCAAATTCGCGCCCCAGTGTCGTGTGTCGCGCCGCAACGCCATCCTTTGCTCTCACCATAGTGCAAACTCGCACTCCAGTGCCATGAGATTCGCGCCCCAGCGCCAAGATGGGTTAGATTTCGCGCCCCGGCACCATGCATCGCGCCCCAGCACCTCATCTGGCGCCCCAGCGCCATCAGCGAATCCCAACTTTAAATTTAGTCTTTCATTCCCTTTTTCAGTGCTCTCATATCATCTCTCTCCCCAAGCGGCACTAACTATTCAATTTTTGTCCGTTCTTCTAAACATCCGTCCTTTCCTTCAGTTTGGGAGTCAACCGTCGCAACGTTTCCTTTCACCATAGCATTCTCCCCCATTCGCCTATAAATAAACCAAATCAAGTACTGAGAATTCCCCAAAGTCTTGTGTTTTCACTGAGATAGCGTCACTCAAATATTATATCATCTGTTCCTATTGCAATGGCTCCTAAGCATCCACGAACTAGTGTTGGGTTTCCTCCTTCTTCATCCCGAGCGCCTGTCATGGCATGGGATGCTGTTAAATTTCCAACCGAAGAGTCCTATAAGCGGTATACCCAAAATTTTCTACTGCGCACCCCAGTGCCTGAGTGAGGCCTACGCCCAGATGATAAAGATGGCCAAATGAATGCCATGATTAGCGCCATGAAATGGGTTCACTTCACAAAGCCTCCGGAATCTGCTGTAGTTGTGGTAGTGAAAGAATTCTATGCTAACGTCATTCCTGAAGGTCCTCCGGCATCGCAAGTAAGGGGTAAGTTGATCCCGTTCGATGCCAAGGCCATAAATGAAGTGTATGGGACTCCTAATTTTGACGGGCACGATTATAGAGAGGGTGGTATTCGTCGCTTTCAGTCTGATGAGATTATAGCCAAATTATGTAAACCAGAGACAGTATGGAAGACTAATGATTACACGGGTGAGAGGACGTCCTTTCCTCAATAGGCTCTAAGTCGTTATGGCAAGGCGTTGTATGCTTTCATATGTTCAAATATCCAGCCTACGCGCCATGTTAGTGATGTAACCAGAGAGAGGGAAACGTTGATCTATGCGATAGTTACTGGTTTAAAGATTGATGTTGGGTCCCTGATAAATGAATCAATCAAGAAGGCGATCAACAACAAAGTTATGTCGGGCCTCCCGCACCCGTATCTTATCACCCGTCTTTGTAGGAGGGCGGGTGTTTAATGGGAGGTTGAGGACGTGACATTGCCTCCTATGTTTGTAATTGACCATCATCTAATCAGCCGTTATGCAATTTGGGAGGGAGCGCCGTCGCATCCCCGTGGGGAAGGATTCTTGCCAGCACTGCCGCCGCCGCCATCCGATGATCCACCGCCATCCTCTGCGGCAGGAGCCTCCTCACATGCATTTCCTCCTTCCGCCGAGGCGGTGGATTCTGGGACCCTTGCTCAGATTCTGAACAGTTTAGATTTCCTGCACTGCAAGGTTGATATTGTCGTCCAATGGCAGAGCCAGTTCCACCATTATCATGCCGAGTTTGCCAACACACTCACCAACATTCATGCCGCTCAAGGAGGCGACGATGCAGATTTCATGCCTTTTCCATTTCCGGCTCCTCCAATGTATGCTGCCTATCCTCCTCATTTTTTACAGCCTATTGAGGCGGCCCAAGCAAGTGAGCCAGGTAATGTGGATGATGATGGCGAAGATGATGATGATCTTGAGTTTTTCGGCTTGGATAAGGATCTTGAAGGCGGTGATGGTGACCATGGTGGCGATGCTGCGGATGCTTGAGACTGTTTCTATAAAGGCCAGTGAGGGCACGGGCCTAAGTTCAAGTTTGGGGGAGATTTTCTTCTATTTGATTAATATATATGAATTGTGTTGGTATTGTCATATTTCTATCTAAACTGCTATGTATTTGGGCTTGATAGCCCAAGACTCTAGTTTAATTTTAATATTTGTTAGGATGGTATTTGGACTTGATAGCCCCTGACTCTTGTTTAAATTATTATCTATCTATTGTGTTTATTTTCGTGAATATCTTTTGGTTTTGGATGCATGCTTTAATTTACCATGGGTGCATGTCTTTGATTAGTAGTATTTTATGTTTCTTTTGTTTGGGAATATCTTGACTAAGTTATATATTGCCTTGCCTTAAGCCCTTTTTTTTTTGGGTCTTTCACTGATTTAATTGGTATACTCGATGCCATGTGTTTATGACTTTGCCCGTGTTAAGATGGGTATTCTCTATTATTTATTTTGTTTTTATTTTATTTTGTGTTGATCTCTAGCCTCGAGTTTATTTTTGTTTATATGCTAGGTTAGGGTATCTTTTGCGTTAAGTGTTATTTTTGGCCTTTGGCGGACTGTCTTGCAATTTTATTTATTTCCTAAGCGAGTGGCTTAAGTTATGTGACTATGGGGGCTCGTGTTTGATTTAAACTCAAGACTGTCTTGGATCCATCCATCTAGCGAGCACTGACCTTATATCTCTCTAGTAGTTTTCCTTTTGTGATTATCTTTTACCGTGTTGAAAATAATGTGCACGATATTACTCTATAAATTTCAAGTTATTTATGACCTAGTTCCTGTAAGCATGTTCGGCACTTTAGTTTGTTTTTTTTTTAAATAAAATAAAATAAAAATCTGTGTCCTACGGTGGGTTGAGATGGAGCGTGGAAACGCACTCACCCATAAACGTAGGCTTGTAAAATCTAATTTGGACTTATGTTGTTTACGTGGCCTTTGTGCTTGAGTTATTACATTCTCAAAGGTGTTCTACACCTAGTGCCCTAAAGTCTTCTGGCTTGGGAGTCATTGATCAAAAGCTTGCTAATGAGTACTCTGTTTTTCCTAAAAGTAATCAAGTTCTGTCGAAGCTAAATCTTACTTTTCTATTCTAAGAACTTTCGAGCCTTTCATGCTTTTGCATCTTGTCGTTGCCCTTGTTATGCATGTGAGTTGCTTGGGTACCTATTAGTTATCACGGTCGACAGTATGATCTTCATTAGGGTTACGGCTAGTTTAGATATGTGGTCTTCACACGCATTGAGTGGATCAATTACAGTTTCTTGTTTGTGTTGTTTACTCTTTGCCCTTAGTCGCATAAGTCTTGCCCTGTTCTTATGAATTTATTTATGGTTGTCTGATAGTTTGCTCGAGGACAAGCAACGCTTAAGTTTGGGGGTATTGGATGAGTGGATTTCATACCCGCGTTTTAGCCTTTTTTGTTACTTAAGTTATGGCCTTTTTGCAACCTTTTGGATAGCTGTAGAGTTATTTTATCATCTATCTTCGCAAATTCTCTTTGGTCAGGCTATGCTGATGTTTTTTTAGCTTTCTTGTGTTTTTGTCTCTGGAAAGTGGCGCCCCAGCGCCAACTTGAATTGGGCCATTCTGCTAAATGGCGCCCCAGCGCCATCCTCCTCGGCCCAAATACCATACCTCGCCTCCCCGCGCCATCGACAATTAAAGTATGAAATACATAAATACTTCGTATGTGGATGTATATTTCTAGAAACTCGTGCCCCAGTGCCAGGGTTTGGCACCCCAGCGCCATCAGTCGCGCCCCGGCGCCGTGAATGGCGCCCCAGCTCCGGTTTCCCAACAGTGTCTCGTCTTTAATGACCTAGATTAAAGCAGCGAGGATATAAATAGATAGCGAAGCTGCTGTTTAAATGAGATCAGACTTGGAAGATCATTAGAGAGAGTTTTTACAGCATAGTTTTATTATTTTTCTTTTCTATCTTTTATCTTTCTAGAAGAGAAAGAAGCTTGCAAAAGAGAACGAGAGTTATTGCACCCAGTATTCAGACTCTGCTCGTGAAGAGAAGATTTGGCGGAAAAAAACTTCTTCACACGGGTTTTCTTGTTCCAAATCTTCCATTCCTTGTTTTTGTTTGATAATGTGTACTGTATTAAAAATGTGTGTTAGTACCATAGTTATGAACTAACTCCATTTTTAGGATTGCAATGTAACCTTTTGATTAGCTTAATCAACTTTCTCTCTCATTTTATATAATGAATCATTTTGGAATGGGTTGTTGTATTTGGTATTTAATGTCTGATTGCTTGATAAAGAAATTGGTATTGATAGTGATAGAAATTGATAAATGGATATTACTGTCTATCTTTAAATACATCAACACCTGTTATGACCATGACATTGGAATGTGGGCTTAATGTGCTAATAGGATAGACATATTCTTATTTGCCTTGTGTGACCTTGGGACTGAGCTTAATGACCTTGACCTTGTTAGTATCTCCAATAGACATATTGTGTTCTAGCTGGTTAGGGATGTGCATTTGGTCTTCGACAGAAGCTTATGCCTATTATTGTTCTCGGTTGGCCATTCCTTGATTCGTTTGTATTATGGAGAGTTAGGAGATTAGGTGAAGCATTAGGGGAGTCGTAATCCTATCTTATCTTCCTAGCACAACTACTTCTCTTAATTTGATAGTCTTATTGAAATAGCTTAACCAACCACTTGTTTTACTCGTTTAGATAAGATTAGTAGTGACTTTACCTTAGTATTTGTTTGTCTGTTAAGACTTTGTCCTCGTGGGTTTGACACTCAACTTACATATATTACTTGTGGACCGCGTATACTTGCGCGTGTTTATTGATTGGGAAATCGAGCAACAATTCAGTCTTCTGAATATAGTTTCGGTTCCCGTGATGGACATTTTCAGCAGTAATCAGCCTGTAGATTATTCACGGTGTTTGAATTTCCTTAGATGGCTCTCATGCCCACAAGGAGTTCGGCACTGCTATGTATATTATTTTCTCAAAGATGCTTTTCATCTCGAAAATAAAAGCAATCAAGCCGAACACTTAATAAAATAGAAGTATCAAAGGCCTCAATTACTATTGAGCATAAGGGTTTGAAAAACCTCTTTTTCAAAACATCAGTGCTATATCTTGTTAAAACTGAATTTTTATAAAAATTCAAACCCTTTGTATATAGGTGCGAATGAGGCATAGCATTACTTCCAAATAATTGCACATTGACCCACACACACACCCATTCATATAACAATTTAAATTGAAAAGTGGCAGTCACCGTGGCAACACGGATGTCGAGGGGTGCCTAACACCTTCCCTTCGCATAATCAAGCCCCCGGACCCTAATGAATCTCGGTTTCACAGACCAGTTTAGCAGTATTACATCACTTGGTCAATGTGCAAACCTTTTCTCGGTTGAGTTGGTGCAACTATTTAAAAATACCAACGATTTAACTCTTACAGGTCAATCAATCGACATATACATGTCGGACCTTTTCACAACTTGTTTTTTCAAACAAATCTCACCTAACATGAGAACACCAAAAGACAAGAACAAAAAAGGGACAAATAAAAATCTCGACGTCGATAGGTGGCGACTCTACTGGGGAAACTAGTAAGAGGGCTTAAGCCGCTACTATAAACTTTTCAAAACTATTATATGCTTGTGTGTGGATGTTGCATTTACATTTGAATGAATGTGCACGAATGCATTTACTTACTGCACTTAATGCTTTACACTATATCTACCTGTGATATTAGTACTACGCACATGTCATCATTTTCATACGGTGAGACACGTTGAATGTGATTGTATGTTGTGTGGTTCCTCCACCAGGAGGTTATTTTGTCAGTGTTTGATTACTGGACTCATAGGGAGACTAATTCCAACGAGGCTCAGGAAAGGCACCACCCAGATTTGCTCCAATTGAAAGACCAGATTAACTTCCCATCAAGTAAATTGCGATAATCTGGGAACCTTCATGCCAAAAAGCTGCGAAAGTAACCTAAGAGAGGTCAGCCTCTGATAAAACAAACACAGAGAGAAGTCTCTTCATGCTTTCCATTTTCAGTTACTTGTAAAATCAATTACTTGTAATTTCATTCCATGTCAATCTCTGTGTAATGGAAAATATGAAAGAATATGTGTACATACATATTAAAACATGACATGCTTACAAACAACTGATACCCCATTTTATAGGATAACACTCCTATAACGGACATATTACATAATATGTAAATCATTTATACATTCCCCAAGACTAAACTACATAAGTCTTTTTGTAGGGAAACAATTGGACCTACTACCCGTTAAAAGTCCAAAAAGGCAAAAACCCTACAACCAACCATGGCTACATTTGGCCAGTCTAGTTCTACTCCTGTCACTCGTGAGGAGTTTGAAGGACTAAGCAACCAAATTACAAAGTTGGATGTTCTGCTTAAAGAACTACACCAGTCCACTCAGGGTCCACGAATGCCCGTACATACAGAATCCTCTGCACATGGAGGAACTCAAGGTCTAGACAAAGAAGCTCACATACCTGAGTCTCAGCTGGAGAAAACTAATAAAATCCCTGAAATTACCCATCTCAATGAAGATCTAGACACTAGTGATATCAGGAAAAAAGTCCTTCAAATGGAAGAGACCATTCGGTCTATCAAAGGAATTGGAAAACACAGGAGTGTTTCATATGCTGACCTTTGTATATTCCCTGGTGTGCATTATCAAGAGAAGTTTAAAACTCCTGACTTTAAAAAGTATGATGGGTTAGGGGATCCTTACACACATTTGAAGGTATTCATTGGAGAACTCGGATCTTATGCCGAGGATGAGAAGCTCAGAATGCAGCTGTTCCAAAAAAGTTTGACTAGAGAAGCCCGATCGTGGTATACCAGATTAGACAATTCTAAAATTTATACCTGGGAAGAGCTAGCTCATGCCTTTCTCAATCAGTACAGTTTCCAGTCTCAGATGGCTCCAGACTTGTACCAAATTACCAAGGTCAAGAAGCATACCAATGAGTCTTTCAGAGAGTATGCTCAAAGGTGGAGGCGCCTTTTTGCTCAAGTTATTCCCTCTATGACTGAGTCTGAGATGGTGATGACCTTCATAGACATACAAGAAGCTCTTTTCTATGAGAGAGTTTTAGCTAGCATTTGCAAGCCATTTTCCGAAATGATTAAACATGGAGAAATGGCTGAGATGGGATTAAAATCAGGAAAGATTCAAGACCTTGCCACCCTTAAAGTTGTTTCTGAGCACATCCAGTCTAGAAGTTATGGAAACAACTCCCGAAGGGTCCATAAGAAGAAAGAGGAGGATGTTTCCTTGATACTACAAGGTCAGAAAGGCAGTCGAAATATGCCTATCCAGAGGAGAAATTACTCCCCTTTTCAAGCACAATCTTTAAATCCTCCAGTACCCAAGAGTGGAGAAGTCAGACGCAATCGAGTGTTCACACCCTTAGGGGACTCACTCGAGAACATTCTTAATCTTCTGACAACTCAGAAGAAAATTACTCATCTTTTTCCACCAGCCAACCTGAATGAGAAGGGTTTTAATGCTAATCGGAAGTGTGCTTATCATGCTGGAGCGCCAAGACATGATACTCAGTATTGTTGGGCCTTGAAACATAAGATCCAGGATTTGATTGATAATGGTGAGATCGTGCTGACTAAACCCGACCAACCTCATATGCAAGACAACCCTCTTCCTCAACACAAAGAAGAAGATGTTAATATGATTAATTGGAGCAGTGGACAGAGTTCCAATTACGGTGGTGAATCCTCCCAAACTAGCAAGGATGGTGCTGATAAATGGGATTATGCACAGTTCTAGTTTATGATGGAACGAAAGATGAAAGCTTTTTGTAAGAAAGTCAATCAATTGGCAGAACTGGAGATACATCAGCACCAAGTCACACTACAATTAGTCGGCCAGGAGCATGCTAGTCTCCTTCCTTCTGTTATGAATACTCCATCATTGCCTTCAGAAAGTGAAACACTGGAGGATAAAATTGCAAAAAGAGCAAGTGCCAAAGCCCGTCGGGATTTTGCCTATAAGAGGGAATTCATTTATCTTGGCCAATCGATGGAGGAGATATTTCAGATGTTGATCAATGAAGGAAGAATCACAGCTCTGTTACCTCCTATCAATCCCTATTAAAGACGGTTCAATTCTAATGGAGAATGGCAGTAGCACTCCCATTCTCAAGGTCAAAGCACATAAGAATGATGGGAACTCCGACATCTTATTCAAAATTTAATTGGCAGCGGTGTCCTACAGATGGCAGACGATGACACTTTGTTAGTAGAGAGTGGGAACATATTTCCTACAAAATGGAAGGAGGTCGTAGCAGTTATATCCGTTGAGGGTGATGAGGCTGCCAGACCACTCATAATACAATCAATTAAACTCAAAGGTGTTGACAATCCTTTGAAAGTTTTTGCACCAAAGCCAATCATCTTGCCATACAGACCACAATATCTTGTTGTACGCCTACAAAAAGTGTCATGGAATTACGGAGAGGCTGAAGGATCCACATCTCATAAAACTGCTGTAGTGTCAAAGGAAAATCCATTATATCTTCCCTAAACGGTGATGAAGCCTACCATCAAATCAAAGGGGAAAATTCTCATGGAGAAAATCGAAGAGTTCCTCCGTACTATGGGCCATAATGAAGCCAAGGTGGTTTTAAGCTTGAGAGAAGCTCCACAAAAAAAAATTCATACTGGACTTTGTTTTCTCTTCCGAAGATCACATGAAGGTTTTGCTAAAGGTTTTGGAAAAATCCCATTTGCCAAAATCAGTGGATGTTGAAAAATTCCAGCATCTGGTTTATCACATTTTTAACAACAATGTGATATCTTTCACTGATGACGACATACCTCCCAAAGGGACTGGTCATTGCAAGTCATTACATATAGCAGTGTTATCCTCCGGATACATGGTAGGAGGAGTTTTGATAGATGGAGGTTCATCTTTGAATATCTGCCCTTATGCCACTTTGGAGAGGATGAATATCAATCTCAAGAGGATCAAAAGCAGTCATATATTTATCAACGCTTTTGATGGATCCCGACGAAACGCTGTTAGGGAGATTGAACTGCTTGTGGAGATTGGTCCACATACATTTAGCGTATCCTTTCATGTGCTCAAAATAGCTACAGGATATAACCTACTCTTGAGAAGACCGTGGATTCACCGAAGTCATCCCTTCCACGCTTCACCAGCAACTCAAATACATCATTAACAATAGCTTAGTCATTGTTAATACTAACCCGGAATGTCCTGAACAAGGTGACATACAACTCATCAGCTTCGATTCAGAAGTTGACCCGGTTAGTTTCCATGCCCTGGAGGTGAGCAACACTCACTATCATCTTATTGGGGCGCCACCTTTAATACCCAAGATTTTTGCCGAAGTAATGTCGGCCACTCAAGAAATGATGTCATTTGGTTATCAACCTGGACAGGGGTTGGGCAAAGATCATCAAGGCATTAAGTGCCCAATTAAAGTGTCCAGTGAAATAAGGACAGCCAGACTAGGCTATATTGTCGGTTCCATTCACAGGAATCCTCATAAGCATAAACAGATTTCTTCAACTTCAGCCACACGATGATGGCTTAAACCTTCAAAGGCTGAATTTGCATAGTCTACATTAAAGGTTCCTGCTCATGTGATGACTATGTTATTTCCTAAACTGATATCGGTTAAAGGAAAAGAGGTTCTGATTCTAGATCCCAAAGTGGAAGAAAGGGAATAGAAAGTTAAACAAGACATCGCCAGGAGGTTGTCAAACATACGCATCATTGTCCATACTGAGGGTATCAATAGAGACATCCCAGATGATGATTGCCCAGATATCATGGTCATCATTCGGGAAAAGGAGGATGATGATAACCCCTCCATCACTACAGTCCAACAGGACTTCACCCTCGACAATTGGAGCAGCACTCCTTGCATTGGTCGACAAGGGTAAAATGGACAGAAACTCCTTCTGCCCTGTAGATAACTATAACTGCTTATTTTTCTGTACATTATTAGCAGTTGTTTTGTCATTACATGCTAACACTTTGTATGATTGAACATTTTCATATATTATGTGAAAGCATATTTTGTTTTAGGACTCTGAACTTAGATGTGCCTATACTTGCTGATAAGGTGCCTTTTCTCCACAAGGATTGTAACTTTGATGAAAGGTTGGACTCAGACTTGATGGAAATACATGAGGACATTGAGATACCTCAGATGTTAAAGAATGGGTCAAAGACAAACCTAAACCAAACCTTGATCAAACTACCTCCTTCAATCTCAAAACCTTAGAAAACCCTAAAGTGATCTAGATTGGTACGGACCTCACTTCAAACCAAAGGAATGATATGGTTATGCTATTAACCCAATTCAAGGATGTGTTTTCATGGTCTCATGAAGACATGGTGGGTTTGTCCACTGACATTATCATCCATCTCCTCCCCATCAAAGAGGGATTCAAGCCAGTTAGGCAGAAGCTCAGATAATTAAAACATGAGTGGAGTTTAAAGGTTAAAGAAGAAATTGTGAAATAATTTCAAGCCGGCGTCATCATGGTTTCCACATACCCTGAATGGCTATCCAACATAGTCCTCGTGCCTAAACCTGGAGGAAAGGTGTGAGTTTGCATGGATTATCGGGATCTGAATAAAGCTTGCCTTAAAGATAGCTTTCCCGTGCCATTTATCCACATCCTCATTGACAATACTGCTCAGTATGGCATGTACTCCTTTGCTGACTTCTTTGCAGGGTATCATGAAATTATGGTTGCTAAAGAGGATCGTGAAAAAAATGCATTCATCACTCCTTGGGGAACCTTTTGCTATAGAAGGTTGTCATTCAGCCTCATTAATGCTGGAGCAACCTATCAACGAGCTATGATGGCTCTTTTCCATGACTTAATGCATAAAGAGATAGAGATCTACGTGGATGACATCATTGTCAAGTCCCAGAGGGAAGAAGACCAATTAGACCATCTCAGAAAGCTCTTCAACAGGTTGCGTAAGTACAACTTGAAGTTGAATCCAGCCAAGTGCACCTTTGGCATTAAATCAGGCAAGTTGCTAGGATTCCTAGTCAGCCACAAAGGAATTGAGCTGGATCCTACCAAAATCCAGGCCATTGCGAAAATGCCCATTCCTCAGACAAAGAAGGAAATACAGGGATATTTTGGAAGAATCAACTTCATACGCAGGTTCATCTCCCAACTCACAGTAACCTATGAGCCTATCTTCAAGCTGTTAAGGAAGAACTCTTCCATGCAATGGAATGAAGAATGTCAAAAAGCCTTCCTTACAATAAAAGAGCAACTAGTCAAAGTTCCTATTTTGGTACATCCCAGGGATGGTGTTCCCCTGTTCATGTACTTGTCCATTAATGACAATGCCATGGGCTGTATGCTGGGACAGAAAGACGATAGAGGCCAAGAATGAGCTATCTACTACCTCAGCAAAAGATTCAGCAACAGTGAACACAAGTACACTCTGATTGAGAAAACTAGCATGGGCTTCCATGTTCTTTAGCGTGGATCCTCTCAGGTACGTGTTCAGTAAACCCATGTTAAATTATCGGTTGTCCAGATGGCAGTTGATCCTACAGCAATTTAACATCGTCTATGTGACGCAAAAGTCTATCAAAGGTTAAGGAATTACGGATCAATTGGTCGTCGCACCTTCAAATGATTTCGAACCCTTAGAAACATACTTCCTTGATGAAGGGGTAATGACAGTGCAGCAACACCATCAGTACGATGCATACTAGACGTGGAAAATGTATTTTGATAGAGCTGTAAACATGGAAGGTTCTGGGGCTGGAGCAATTCTAGTGTCCGGTACAGGGGAGCAGTATCCCATCCTCGTTAAATTATAGTTTGTCAGCACCAATTACACAGCTGAGTATGAAGGCTGTATTATGGGGCTAAAACTTTCCCAACCAATGGGCATCAAGCGGTTAACTGCCTTTGGAGATTCCAAATTGGTGATCAGAGAAACCACAGGAATATATCACACCAAAGAGCTACATTTGCTGCCTTACCATCGGCAAGTTTTACAGATGGCTTCGAAGTTTAAAGAAATATCCTTCCTCTATATTCCTCAAAATATGAATGATTTTGCAGATGCGCTAGCAACTTTGGTCTCCTTGATCAAAATACCTGACAAGGAAAACATGTTAAGCATCACATTTGCCCTGCAAAAGGCTCTAGCCTGTAGGAATTACATGGGAGAAGTATCAAATGAGCTACCTCCCATCCAACACCCTTAGTATTAACATATTAGGGAGTACTTACGAGATGGATCTACACCCACTGAGGCGAGCCTGATCGAGAGAAGGCGGATCCATCGAATGGCTATAATATTTTACCTGAGCGGAGATACACTTTATAAAAGAGATGCTAGACTAGGTCTCCTCAGATGTTTGGACAAGGACCAAGCTCAGAGGCTCATGGATGAAATTCATGGTGGAGTATGTGGCCCATACAAGAGCGGCCCTCTACTTGTCAAAAAGATCCTCAGAACAGGGCACTACTGGTTCTCTCTCAAGGCTGACTGTGAGGATCATGTCAAGAGATGCTACTAATGCCAAATTCATGGGAATGTTATCCACGCCCCTCCAAGGGAGCTCCATAATATGAGTTCTCCCTGACCTTTCTCAATGTGGGGAATGGACGTGATTGGGCCCATCGAGCCCAAAGCCAGTAATGGGTATCAATTTATCTTCACCATGATTGACTACTTCACCAAGTGGGTAGAAGCAACCTCCTTCCCCAGGGTTACCAAAGAAGTTATCATTGGTTTCATCAGAAATAATTTCATTTGACGATATGGACAAATAGAGGTGATTGTGTCAGAAGATGCTAAGAACCTCAACAATAAAATAATGGAGGAGTTGTATAGTAAATTCCACATCAAACATCTCAACTCCATCATCTACCATCCAAAGATGAATGGTGCTATTGAAGAGGCTAATAAAAACATCAAGAAGATCATGCAAAAGATGTCCGCCAACCACAAAGGATGGCCTGACTTGTTGCCTCTAACTTTATTAGCCCACCGAACATTAGTGCGCACTTCCACTGGGGCAACCCCCTACTCATTAGCCTATGGGAAGGAAGCAATGCTCCCCATAGAGGTAAAAATGGAATCCCTCAGAGTGTTGATAGACGCTCAGCTGGATAAAGACCAATGGTTACAAGATAGGTATCACCAATTATCTCTAATAGACGAAAGGCAAAGTGATGCTATCTTCCATGGTCAGTTATACCAACAGAGGATCGCCAGATCCTACAATAGAAAAGTCCAGCTAGGGCAGTTTAAACAACATGACTTGGTTTTGAAGAAGATCATTGACAACCAAGATCAGTCTAAGGGAAAATGTAACGCCCCAAAATCCGGTCTATTTTCACATCCGGATTCCGTACGTCACGATCCCATCTTCTTCCAAACATACATCATTATATAGCTAAATATAACAACATACATAATCAAATCCCAGGTTCTAAAACCTTAAAACCTCTTTCATTACAAATAATGATAATTATATTATTCTTTACATCTTGTACAAGTGACTTTTATCCGCCACCAAGGATACATAAACGTTCATTAAACTATTCTATAGTTTAATTCTATTACAAGTCTTTGCTTGATCATCATGCTCATTCATATAATGAATGATACTTCTTCTTGATACCGATCAGCTTGATCTTTACAGGATCCTTAAGTACTTCTAACCTCGTTCGCTGAAAATGTTTTTATTTAAAGCAAGTGTGAGCATTCAATTGCCTAGCAAGTCATAAAGGTTGAACAAATAACTTTAAGAATTTAAACATTCCTTTAAGACTTCAATAACCAAACAAAGGTTATGAAGCGGCTTGAATAATAGAAATAATCTCGATTCCTATCATTTTAAAACCTTAATCACATTCACTTTGAAATACGTTCATTCTCTACTTTCTTTCATACACATTCTGTCTGGCTAGAATAAATAGCACAGACTTAATAATAATGGTTCATGTATAAACAGAACATGCTCATATTGAACAGTTCAATCACAGAACAGTTTATCTCATAGAAACACCGAAGTGTTCAAATTGTGGCACAAGGCCTCATACATTCTACCACCTTGCACAAATATCACACATTTGTACATAGAAAGAACTTCTCAAGTTCAACATCTGAGAAGTTTTAGAAACTAGCATTCATTTAAAATATGAATGAAGTTAGGAAACTTGCCTTATGCACAACTACAGCTTATAATTTATGTTGAACTGCTCATTCAAATTCCTACGTAGCACATAAGGAAATGACACGTATACCAATTAGTCATATACTTGATTTTACGCATTGGTTTACTTAACTTTACTTCTTAGGGTTCGCATTTTTACAAACTAAGTTTACGCGACCAACTTCCTTTACCGGTTAACGGCTTCATGACATACGGAGATGTCTTACTCAAAACGTTCATCATCTTTGATGATTTACATTTATATCTACTTCTTATAACTTTCCAAAGACTCAGCACACATCGTGTCTCTGCTAGTAGTCCATATGGTACTCTGAGTGGTTTCCCACAAACAACCAACAAACAAGTTCCCGTCTCATCTCAACTGCCCATAACAGTGAGTTAGATCGGTAACCAGTTTTTTATATAACTTCGCTCTCTGAAAGAATTGTTTAGCCCAGCTCCCATATGTCAACCATCAAAGGTTACGATTGTAATATAACCTAAATTCAGCTTAACTTACCTGAACTATTAACTATAATGTTCGTTAAGTCAATTCTTATTCCTTATGGCTTTTTGGCAACTAAATGTCATACCTTAGGATTCATTCATCATCGTCTAAGTCATACAGTCTTTTGTATACTCAGAACAGTCATTCAATATTCATTCTACGCATATATAGCGTTAAGCATTTTACGTTACCTTATTCTTATCTCACAACGTCCGGTTCATTCGACTCGGAACGTCATCCAAGTTATAAACATTAACTCGGCTTCTTTACATTATACGTACTTGTCTTTTAATTCAACTTCTTTATCGCTCACAGGTTTAATCATTGATCCTCATTACCTTATGGTCAAACCATACACGGAGTGTAGGTTTTACCCATTTAATATTCGCGTACACTCAACCTTCACGTTGGTTAAAGTATTTAACACTTACATTTCATTCTAACATTCTCATCCGACTCACTTTCGGCTTTCATTAATCTTATTATCATTCTCTACGGCTTTCTTGATAATTCATATCTTACTTACTAATCCCGTCAACATCTAAGTCATACAACCAATGTATACTTAGAACGTTCACCCAATGTGAATACGATTCACGAGGATCATTTATTTATTCAACATTTACATTACTTGCCTCTTAATTCTATTTAATCTTCATCCAAGGTTTTAATACACTTTCATTCATTACTCGTCACCTGAACCCCATGTTCATTATTCTTTCCTAATGTCAAAGCCATACGGTTCGATGTATGCTAAGACCGATCGTTCATCGCAACAACGTTGCATTCACAGCATCTAAATGCTTTACATTCATCTCTCATGACCCTGACATAACATCAAAATGTAATTCATTACCCTAATCAATCAACGTTTAAGGAATCACAATTAGCAATTCCTCACGTTCGTTTCATTGTGACTATGGTTCCCGGACATTGGTTCCGTAATCCGCGTCTACATGCTTCATCTTTTAATCTCGTTTAATCTTTTCATTCAACCTTCATCAAAGGTTTAATACACTTTTTTAAGTGTTAAATTAGTTGAATTATATGTTCATATTTCTCTCTTGCACATCCCCCGAGAAATTGAGCAGTTAAAATCTCATTTCTGGGTATTGCCCTGCACTGGTGCCGCGGCGCCATACCCTTCTCTTTCTTTGGCACTGCGGTGCTACTTAGCAGTAGCTAATGGCCCAAGCTCATGCTGCGGTGCTGGCCCCCAAGGCACGACTGGCGCTGCGGCACCAAGCATGAAACCTAGAAAAAAATTTCTAAGTCTTTTACAAGCTTGAGATGCTAACTTCGAAATCACATATCTTATTCGTTATAACTCGGAACGAGGTCGTTCCAAAGCCATATCTTATGTACTTCGATTACCCTTAGACAGAACTTCATTCTGAATCCATTAACATGCCATTCAATTTGCTTAATCTTTTCCCTTTGTTCATTTTACATTTTTAACGTTCTTCATTCGTTCGTTCGTCCGTAATTCGGTCATCCGAACTCAAAATTCATTCGTTCTTGAGTCCATGACTCATGTTTTCAACATTCTCTTACATTCTTATGAAACCCTACATGCTCAGGTCCATTTACTAATTTTCTAATTCTCATTTATATTTTATGAAAATTTCGCCATAACTTCGTTATAGCTCAGTTTTAATCCATTCTTCAAGAATGTTTCTAATGTTCCTAACCAAACAATAAGCAACTAACTTATACGCGATGGTTTTAAACTTGTCCATCAACAACAATTATCCTATGATAGTTTTAAATTTGTCCATCAACAACATTCTTCGCGTTCTTCGCGTGTTCTTCGTTTTTAATCGATATTTTGGACTACGATTTAATTTTTCTTGGAATTTGATGTTATCGAACATCATTCCTTACTCATTTGACCTACTCATTCATAAGATTCATTCGAATCGCTCAAAATCCTTACGAATCTTATACTTCCTTAAGAAATTTATAAACTAAATTCCTAATTCTTATTTCTTCATTTTCTCATGAATTCAACCACATGAAATCATTCTTAACTTCATCTACTTCTTATCTTCATTAAGTTATGTTTTTGAACATATTAAACTTAAAGAAAATGAGAAGAAACTAGGGTTTGGATTACCGTACATCCTTTAATCTCTTTCCGTCGGACAAAGCTTGCACTCGGGCAAGCGTTTCCTCATTCTCTTCCTCTTCCTCTCCCATCCGACCCTCTCTCTCTATCTCTCAAAGTTGTAGGATTTTTCAAAATCACAAAATAATGAAATGAGCTTCCTATTTATAGAAAACCAAGGATAGGGGCATTTTGGTCTTTTCACCCTTAACCTCCTTACTATTCCAAACTTAGCCACCAAGTTTACTTGGTGGCCAAGTGGCCGCCCCACCTCCTTAGGTAGCTTCCCTTGGAAGCTTCGTGCTTCGTCTTCATGGAATTAGTCCAACAGCTTTTAAAATCATGATTCTCTAATCCAAATATTTTTGGATATTTCGTCTTTCCTTTACCGATTAAATATTACGTATTCTTCAGATTTCTGAAAAACTGAAAAATACTTTTCAACATTAAGTGTTTTCCTTCACGTTTTACCCTAACGTAGCTAAACGAGTGAAAAGTACATAACAGTACTTTTCGTCATTTTTATTTTATCCAATTTCTGCACTTTTTTTGAGAAAAACATTTATCAGCTTACTTAACATTTCACGATATATTATCGTCAAATCTTTCGACGGAATGTCAATTCGACATACCGAACTCTCAGAACGGCTTAGGTTATTCAAACCCTAACCCTTAGGGTTTCGTCGAGTGAATAGTGCCTATTTCGTCTTTTTCCCTAAAAATATTTTTGTTCCCGAAAAATTTTCATTTTCATCTTGAAAATTCTTACTCGTTCAGTCTAGCTCGTAGCCAGAATCCTCCCAATTAATAATCATTCTAGGTTATAGAACGATTAATAAACACATAGCACAGAATAATATTAATAAAATTCATTTTATTAATAACTAATTCTTTAACTCTTAAATTCTGGACAATTCAATTTTCCGGGTTGTCACGGAAAATTCGCTCCAAACTGGGAAGGCCCATTTATTGTCAAAGAGATATTGACAGGAGGTGCTCTCAGATTACAGGAAATTGATGGCGATGAATTTCTGCAGCTCATTAACTTGGACACCGTGAAACGGTACTATATCTGAAGTTACCATCAAGCAAACATCATGGTTTTGGATCACCAGATCCCCAATCATTTCAGGTTTTCTAACCCTTTCTACATACAACCTTTCTTCATACCCTTCTGCCCAATCAGGGATAAACACACTTTTCAAATCAGCAGCCTCGTTCCGGATCAGTAGATCCTTCACGTAACTTTGCTTTCAAAAACTTTTCACACCGGCAGTTTTGTCCCACCAAGGATTAAAACTTTTCACAACTCTAGTTTTGTCCCACCAGGGATTAAGACTTTTTTACACCTACAGTTTGTCCTGTACATGGGATCAGACTTTTTCCCACAGAGTTTGTCCTGAACATGGAATCAAACTTTTTTCGGCTGCAATCTCGTCCTGAACATGGGGCGAACTACATCGACCTGATCTCCCCGATACCTTGGAGTACGTAGGTAACCATTTTTATGGCCTGGTCGCAATAAAAAAACAAAAACAAAACAAAACAAAAATAACAAAAACATTTCTACACCCTTCTCCACAAATAAAAACATAGCTACACCCATTTACACCTTTCTACAGCGTTGAACCTCTTACATCAGGTTCGAACTACGCAGACCTGATCTCCTCTTCAATAGGAGTACGTAGGTAGCCATTTATTGTTCAGTCTAAACCCCTACCAAAATACAAAGACTTTTTAATGGTCTTGGGATCATCCTTCAATCCATCACTTTTCATCGGCTTCAGACCAAAGGGATGGAACTAACTGATCTCCCCATAAATGGGAGAATCGGCGACCATCTAAGTTGGGGTTGATTCTTCAAAGAGAGACACCAATCCATAAGAGATGGAACTAACTGGGCTCCCCCATACAAAGGAGTACCGACAACCATTTGTGGTGTGGTCAACCTCAGAGAGGAAAAGTCACACTCTTCTCCACATCTACATACAAAAACCAGTCCCAAGACACCAGAGAAGGTAGGGATACACACAGATCAACGATTCATTTTGAAGATCTTAAGACATCTCAATGTTCATCCATCAAGAAAGAGTTCAGAATACATCCAGATCATAATCCCTGAAGAAACAGGAAAATATCAAGCAAGTAGCAAGGCATAACAACAAGGGAAGTGAATCAAAATACATTTCCTGCCATATATAATGTTGTTTGATATACAATATGTGATGTACATGACAAAATGGCTAAGCTAGTCTGTGCAGGAAAATACAAGTCTATCTACAAATCAGTGCATAATACGGGCTATCAAATCTAACATCGCATCCCTCTCAGAAGAAAGAGGTAACACTGCAAGCTCTTACCCTAGGGTATCTACACGAGCCAACAGATCTATAGCCAACTACATAGTATTAATGTGCTCATCAATATATGTGCTCATCTCAACAATGATGCCAGTGGTAAGGGATCTCACTTTAGTACTATCTGTAATAGCTACATCGCGGGCAGATATGGCATCATCCCGCTCAACAATCAGTGCATCTCTGGATGATCTGACCTCATCCCGCTCAGCAATAGCGGTTTCTCTATAGGCTAAAGCCTCCTCTCTCTCTCTCCAATAAAGCGACATCACTCCCATCAAGAGCTGTCAACATCAAGGCCCTGGCCTGATCTCTCTCAAAGGTTATCAGATGAAGACTCTGCTCTAAATATTGTGCTGAATGTTGGATCACAGTAGCACTCGTACTGGATGAATCTACAAGAGTTGCTGGCAACCCAGTGAATAGCTCCTCCTTGGTGGGAAGATTAATTTCCTCTATGGGATCCACATCATTAGAATCAATTCCCGACACTGTGGATACTACCTCAGTCGATGTTGTCTCTGTCTCCATCCATGCAGAATACTCTATCGAATAGCCCGAATGGCTAACAGAAAATGCAGCTAGCTCACACTGATCCCAGCAGGCATACACCCTAGATCTATCCTCTACTGATAAGTGGAGAGAAGCCAAATGTTGAACTAATGCCCCCTAAAAAGGATGGAAGTCCTAAAATTGGTTGAACTGTGACATCACAGCCAATGGGTGGTAAGTAGTCATGCCCCTCAAACCAATCAGAGGGAGATAATCCATGCCAGGTGCATGAGTAATGAAGCAGTTGGGAGGACTAAGCCCTATACACAGAAAAAGGCCAAATAGATCTCCAATCCCTGCTAAGAACACCGACTAGGACATAGCATCTGTACACTCCGCTGGCTGAAAGGAGTAAGACATGGCTATTTCATGGGAAAAATAATACCCATGCCGTCGGAAGTTGCCAATCTGTCTTAGGTGTGACATTAACCACACATACAACATGACCGAGCTGCCTATAAATACCCCTAAAGGGTAGGTGTAGCAATATGTGGTCGATCTCAATATCTCTGTCACAATCATTGGCACAATGGTATAACCCTCCAGGAGATCTCTCACTGCCATGATAACGCCAATGTCCAGCTCATCCATATACCGTGGCATATACACATATGATAATACACACATTATGAGTACATCTACTCGGGCCATACACCACTGATCCTCCGATGTGGTGAAATCCCCGGAGTGTCGTGCATAGCTATCCTCTGAGCCAAATTTGTCTATCAGTGAGCGTTGGGACACCACATGGCTGGATGTAATCTCATCCTGTACTACTCTACGCCTCAACCCGGTGAGGGTCATAAACTGCCAGCTCATATCACCAATGGCCATCCGAGCGTAAGGTCTGTTTAAGGGCAAAGCCATCAACCGCTCGTATTCCTCTAATGTGGGGGTCAACTCCTGGATCCTAAAGAAGAAAACCTGCCTCTTTGGTATCCAATGCTCCAGCATACCGTCAACAAAGCCCATAGGAACCTGGAACACCAAGAGGTTCAGGGAATGATGTAATAACTAATCTATTGTCACCCAATCTGGAGGTGACAAGCTATCATACCACGACCTCAGATGGGAGGCTACCAATACTGGTGGAGTGTGATCAATGCAGCTAACTGTCAAGGAAGACATCTGTGTGGGCCGTATCATAAGACCATCCAGGGGTCAATGCTAAATATCTCTGGACATACATACATATGCATACCATGATTCATGCATAATAAACAATCGATGACAATATGATGTAGGGAATAACAGTACATACATTCCTAAGTACATCATCATCTAATACATAATCTCTATACAACTAAAAATATAGGGAAATAGGGCACAGACGCCTAATAACTAACAGAGGCCTATTAAAAGATATAGCGAGAATGAGGCACAGCCACCCAGTATCTAACAGAGGCCTATCAAAAGATATAATGAGAATACAAATAAGAAGAAGACAATGGTGTCAATATCTACATCATCAATCCTATCCACCTGATGTAACTCCTCCTGAGTCACTGGATATCCATCAACGGGGATGTCAGGCCTATATAATAGAGGATCTACACTGCAAAAACCATATGGGTCACCTGAGGGGCCAGCGCCTGAGCTAGAAGGATCAAAAGTATCTACCTCTAAAGGATCTCTGCCCAAGTGCCAGATGAAAAAATGTGCCCGGTCCAACTACCAGGTCAAGCTGTCAATCTATGTCAAATGAGTTGGATCTCAGACACAGGCCATCCAATCCGTCATCATCATGGATCTAGGAACCATATCCCCCATAAACTGAGTGGCATGGGTCTGGGCTCTGAAGGTACGAGGGGACCACCAGTGATGGAACATCTCCTGTGTATATGGACCCTCTGACAATGTAAAGCCATCAATGCCCATCAATGGGATATCACTGATAGGCGACTGCAACACAGGCCAATAACGCCTGGCAGGAGGCAAGATCGGCACACGAATCTCTCATGTGGTGCTCCTAATAGCACGCTCTCCTAAATAGAGCTTCCATCCTTCGTCTGCGAAGAGAGGAATCCTACGGGTGGCAATCACGTACTCGACACCAGTTGGGTACCCATCCTCAAATCCAATCACCAAGTGTTCCCCAAAATAGGGAATCTATGTGATAGCATCAGGTGTTAACAACTCCAACTGTAGGTGACAATGGGTGAAACCCTCAGCTATAGGAACCTCTGCCAGTATGGAGTTATGCGATCGCCATCCTCATGGATAGGTATCTAAACCTAACACACCCATAGGACGCAAACACGGGAGCCTCTCATAGGCCTAGAATTGCCAACATAAAGGCAAACATCTGCTGTCAGTCAACACTCTTAACATGTACATGGCAAATCAAAAGAGAAATACTCACCGGCATAAATGAGTAAAATCCTAGCCAAGCCTCTGTTAAGCCCTGCGAATGTATACGCATTCCCCTGAGGAAATAGGCAAAGGTATAGGAGCCCCAGTCATACTCTCCAATATGGTCCACCTTTGCAGTGGTGTTACCTAAAGAGAATGACACCGTGGAACAGTTATCTACTATGAAGCAGCCCCTAATGATCATCAGGAATAATCACCGAAGAATGAAATCCCTGACTCTCACATCAGCGGGTATGGGCTCACTCAATAGCCCACTCATAGCATCCATGCTCAAAGGACCTATACAAACTACCCTGCCCTTGAGCGCCTCAGCCAGGACTCCTAACAAGGATCTGACGGCAGTCGGGGTAATGTTTGTCGTACATGGCACTGGCGCCCCTCCAAACTCTATACCGGTGATAAACCGCCAATCCATTGGCGTCATAATCACCTCACAGTCCAACAACTGGAGAGACTGAGTTTGGTTAAACCAGCACTCAAATAACGCCCTGAGATAACCCCAGGGACAATGATGAGGAATGATTGAAAAGAACGCCTCAAAGCCCCAACCATGCACAATCTCTAGATAATCTGGATGCAGAGCTTGATACAGAGAGTGTATGCTGAACTAGTTCCCTCGAGACTGTGTAAAGCCGGGAACCTGCATCATAAAGAAGATAAACATCAAGAACCTTTGCTCCTCATCAATAGGAAAGAAGGAAGATCAAATCCAGCTTTTACCTCATTTGCATGCAAGTAAACTGAGGGGTGTCGACTCAAATCATCCAGAAGCTCTAGAATCATCATCTGAATGCCTGGGAAATCCCTATTGGGAACATGAGTAGCAGGAGCGGGGTCTACAACTGGTACATCCTCCTCCTCATCCTCAACATCCGACACTTCAACCCGGATAAGGCGAATCACCACCTCCACCAAACGACGAGGTTGTCTAGCGAAATAGGGTCGGGGCACATCAGAAGCCCTCCTCCACACACCAGAAGTGGTCCTGCGGGAGCTACTCGGCTGATCCGGATCCATATGTATCTGGACAAAAGTCTCCAAATCACCTCATAAAGGGTGTGGTAAATTCTAACCTAGAGCTTTTTCAATGCATGTTATGACTATATGCATGCATGCATTACTTTAACATTCACCTGTAGTAGAGTTAAAAATGTATGACTAACCAATCCCTAGACTTTTGGAAAATTTTTGCCAGAGTCTGCTTTGTAAACATGACTATCCACATGCACATAAGCATGACTAGGTGGCCATTCAATATCACACATGCCCACAGTCATAAACATCCTACATGCATAGATATATCAAAGTCATAATCTATAAGGGTAGCCTAATTACCAGGATTACTTTGCATTACTATCTTTTGCTCATTTATCCTCAAATAGGATAAGAAATAGCATAAAAAGGTACCATTTTGACTGTTTTAAAAGTTAATTTTTTCCACATCATTATGTTCAACATGGTTGAATACTAACATTTACTATGTTGAATATTTTTTATCCAGTATAAGCATGCATATTCACTACTATGTGTTTATATGTATTTCATGTGATAAGTCATTTTCTAACGGATAAAAACTGAAAAAAGAAGACATGTATACGTTACCAGGGCAGTGTAGAACACTTGTACAGTGACAAATTTTGTAGAAAAATGCCCGAACTCAGTAGATCTGAAGAAGAGCTCTTGGATTCTCTATGTGGCGCAGCTTTAGAATGACTTATGAAATGCCAACAAGCCTATAAGTACACCCGAGGTTAGCCACAGGTGTACCTGTGGCTCCCCTGGGTGGGGCCTACCCCTCTGGCTCGGTCCAGTTTGAGTTACAAAGGAGATCTTACAAGTTAGAATAATAATGCTATGCGATTGAGCGAAAGGGCCTGAAATCTTGGTTTTCACAAGACCAAACTGCGGGTCTACATATCACTCGTTGGTATTTGCCCAGACACAGGGTTCACTATACTGATGATCACAACTGTTGCAAACTACACTCAGCAATACCTCACAAGGGTCTGATGCTGTCAATTTGGGGTCGTAAATCCAAAACACTTCTCCCCAGCGAAAACTTCATCCGTTGATGCATATGTCAACAAGGGTTAAGCAGCCTTGACGTTATTCCCAACAAGGATCTCATCTGTTGATGCACATGTCAACGAAGGTCAAGCAGCCTTGACGTTATCTGCAGTAGGGATCTCATCCATTGATGTACATTTTAGCAAGAGTCAGGCAACCCTGACAACACCAACTGTTGGCAGTAACTCTGACAAAATACTGAAAAACCTGGCAATACAAAGCAAGGAAAAACATCCTCATCAAGAAGGACCGATGATGAAATATGTTATACACATCTTCAACAGACAAAGCTCTATGCCTCAAAGTCTCTTGTACATTAGAGATACATCCTCAGTAAAAAGTTTGTGCCAAGGATTAAAGACTTTGGTGATCACCCCAACGTCAACATCCTGGAAGTTCTTGAGAACTTTGGATCACACGTTCAAGCAGTTCATCAAGGTCATCAGTGATAACTCCAGCCCCCATCAGAAGTCGTGGGAGCTAATAGTCATCACATCCCATTGGTAAATGGTCCAACAAACCACATGCATCATACATTTGCATTATGTTGTTGTACAGTGCATCATGATTATCTTGTCACATTTCAAGTGTCAAGTATTCTTTATCCTATACATGTCATTGCATTACATGAATATGATAAAGAGGGGCATCTTTAGACACTTGAAATTTTGCATTCCTGTTACTAACATGTGCAGGAGGGCAAAATTCTAT
This sequence comes from Panax quinquefolius, assembly GCA_020205615.1. Lineage (NCBI taxonomy): Eukaryota > Viridiplantae > Streptophyta > Magnoliopsida > Apiales > Araliaceae > Panax > Panax quinquefolius. The sequence goes on along the minus strand of CM035154.1, from coordinate 108,557,306 downwards.
TTCAGATATAACCCTAGAGGACAGCTCAACTCAATCCTGGAAATAACACCGAAGAAGGTAGTTCCATCTTGGAGATAACCCCAAGATACTCAATTCCAATCTCAGAAACAACACCGGGGAGTTTCAACCTTAACCTCAGAGATAACCCCGAGGAATGCATTCACAGTTCCAGAGATGACCCCGAAAATTCTTATTTCAACCCCCAGCAATCAACTTCAACCTCGAAGATAACCCCGAGGCACTAAGTCCCAAACCCGGAGATAACCCCGCGAGGTCAGGCACACCTCAGAGACAACCCCGAGGACATCTAGTACTTGCAGCAGTCCAATCTCAGAGATAACCCTGAGCAACAATTGCTAAATCAGCTCAATTCCGAGATAACCCCGGTGAGGGGTAAAATTGTCATTTTTCTATCTCGATCCGACATTGCGCCGTCTCAACAATAGTTTAACATATATTCTACACAACAGTGTCCAACAAGAACCAATAGCTCCAATCCCGAGTGACTACTACACAGGACAGCACACCGGATAGAATTTGAAGCTTGAAAACCAATGGCATGGTCCCATCTTCCTGACTTCTTACAACCTCTAATCCCAAGTCATTTGTGTAGCTCTCGACAATAACACTCCGAAATAGGTCTAATACACTGAAATAGGCCTCGATTAAAGTTCTAAAAGTTTGAGCGGACATCATGTTGCATGCATGCACGTACTTTAAGACGACGGGATCTGCGAAGCCTGGGGCACCCCGGGCAGCCGCAGGTACACCTGCGGCTCCCCCCTCTATAAATAGAGGGCCTGTGGTGGCCATTTTATATAGAGAAAAAGACGAGGAAGCCCCGTCCAATTTGCTCTGTACACACTATAAACTGAGTACTTTCTCATTTCAAACACTTGTGAGCTTATATATTGCTATATTTTACCGGTGGGAACCGAGTTTTCATCCATTTAAAGCTATTGAAGTCTTCTTTGGCAGTCCATTATAAGCCTTCTTACATTTCTTAAAGCCTTTCTCCACAACTGTGCACACAATGTTCTTCACGTTGAGAGTCATGTTGCGTGTGTATGCCCGGACTTCGGTCTGTGGCTTTTTATTTCCTTTTGTATATATATATACATATATATATATATGGACTAACATTATCAAGTTATGCCTCAATTAAGCCTGGATTCATATCCGGTGCGTTTACTGCTTTTATATATATATATATATAAATACTTATATATATTATTACCATCTAACTCTGTTTGATTGAGCCTGATATAATATCTGGTGCGTTTACCGCTTTTATATATATGTATATTTACATTTCTATCAGGGCTGGAGTTTAATTCTTGGCCTTTTACTGTTTTATTTACATTTTGTCCCGCATGGAGATTACTTCATGGCGGTCGATTGTCTTTATTGCTTTATATACTTTTCCAATCCCCCATGGAGTTGCTTCGTGGTGGTCGATTGTCTCTCTATATATATTTACCGCTTTTATATATTTATATTTCTAATCCCCTATGAAGTTCGTTTTGTGGTGGTTGATCGTCTGTATATATATATATATATTTACAGCTTTTATATATATAACTGCTTACACCTTTCATATAAAATGCGGCATCATGTGAGCCTATAAATCATGAGATCACATATTCAGTCTTCTGAATCTAGATTCAGTTTCCGTGATGAACATTTTCAGCTATAATCAGCCTCTTGATTATTCATGGTGTTTGAATTTCCTTAGATGGTTCTCATGCCCGCAAGGAGTTCGGCACTGCTACGTATATTATTTTCTCGAAGATGCTTCGCATCTCAAAAATAAAAGTAATCAAGCCGAACACTTAATAAAATGGAAGTATCAAAGGCCTCAATTACTATTGAGTATAAAGGTTTGAAAAACCACTTTTACACAACATCACTGCTATATCTTGTTAAAACTATATTTTTATACAAATTCAAACCCTTTGTATATAGGTGCGAATGGGGCATAACACTACTACCAAATAATTGCACATTGACCCACACATACACACACATTCATATAACAGTTTAAATTGAAAAGTTGCAGTCACCGTGGAAACACGGATGTCGGGGGGTGCCTAACATCTTCCCTCCGTATAATCAAGCCCTCGGACCCTAATGAATCTCGGTTTTATAGACCAGTTTAGCAGTATTACATCACTTGGTCAATGTGAAAACCTTTTCTCGGTTGAGTTGGTGCAACCATATAAAAATACCAAATGGCGACTCTTACAGTCCAATCGTCGACAACGTGCAAAATACCAAATGTCAGACCTTTTCACAACTTATTTTTTCAAACAAATCTCACCTAACATGAGAACACCAAAATACAAGAACAAAAAAGGGACAAATAAAAATCCCGACGTCAACAACGTGCAAAGTTGGACTGTTGATTATTGGTTTTACAATTGAATATCTTTGGCTTACGTGCAAAGTTGGACTGTTGATTATTGGTTTTACAGTTGCATATCTTTATCTTACGTGCAAAGACGAACTGTTGATAGATAGCTTTGGCCCGTAGTGCAAAGATGGACAAGTGTATGACATGATCATGAACACTGGTGATACTAATGAATATCCTTTGGCCCGTAGTGCATGGATAATTTGATGATGTGATTGGCAGGATCATGATCATTAGTTAACAGTTGAATTTCTTTGGCTGTAGTACACTGACAGACAATTGATTGGTATGATCATGACCATTGGTTTTATAGTTCAATATCTTTGGCTCGTAGTGCAAAGATAGACAATTAATTGGTATGATCATTGTTATTACATTTGAATATCTTTAGCTTTTGGGGTAAGGATATTGAGTAAACGTTCTATTAAGTCTTTGTGGCAAGGAGAAACTGTTTATTTACATGATTATAAATATGAATTATGAATTTATCTATAATCTTTGGTGGTTCAGATGAAGACAGGTGATGAAAATTCTCTTTGTCTTAGGTACAACAAAGAACTGTTGATGAGTATTACAAGAATGAAATATTAACGATGGACTTTTAATTTGGAGGAGACATTAGACATTTATGTTCTACTTGACTCTGCTAATGGATTATTGATTCCGCTGCAATTATGGTTAAAACTGTTATTATCTATCGTATGTTCTAAATCTCTTATTTATAACTGATGAAGCCTATTGATAAATTAATTATCTTAGCCATAATATTTTTACTGGGCTATTTGTGCTCACCCTTTTGCTTCACAATTCCTTTCAGATAATAAGAGTGTAGCTGGGTCAAGCGGAGATAATAGGGGAATAGTGTGATGGTCCGAGACTATCGAAGTTTCTTAATACATTATAAAATGGCATGACATGCAATATATAATTGTATTGAGGACCTAAGATGTGTGTCGTATTTTATGTCACTTAATAATTGAATTTGGTGAACAACAATAGGGTGAGGAGAACCCGACTTTGAATGCGTCAAAAGTGCACCTCATTAAAATGAACAAGATAGTAATCTTCTCGTTCTTCTATGGGGTCTTGAAATATTTGCTGCTATATTTTATATGGCATTGTAATAATTTGAGTTTGGTTATTTTCTACGAGATAATGTTGTATTAAAACTTACAGCTTATGTGTTGTCGTATTTTGCACGATAGTTCAACAGTTGTATAAATTAAGTTTGTATTTGAATTCTGTACCGTGTATCTAGCGACTCGAAATTGGTGATTTATACCTATTTTAGGAGTGTCACATTTGGTATCAGAGCTTAGGAATATGATCTCTGGCGGAGATCTAGGATTAGAACTAGGAGGGAAGAGACGAGTAAAATCCTTCACTAGTGTGTGTCCTACCTAAGCTGTTTTTAATTAATTAATTAGTAGACAAATTGTGATATGTCAATTAACCTTTTTTTTGAAGCTATATTCTAGAATGATATCTTAAATACAGGATATAAGCAATGGATGAATCATGAAACAGAAGAATTGGCCTGGGAGCTAAAATCCTTATCTCTTCGGATTACCAGGTACGTGCGTAAATTTTGGGGACAAAATTTCATATGGAGGGGAGATTGTAAGACCCCAAATTTAATGAAATTAAAGTCTAATTTAATTTATAATTATTATTTTAAAAACTGCAAATGTTAAATTGTTAAATGATCAAACGGACATTTAATTGAATAAGTGTGTTAATAAAAGAGGACATGAAATAATTTTTTTGGAAGAACAGCCCATGTGGGCTGCTGAGTAATGAAGATCACGGGGGACAAAAATTGGTGGAAGAAAAGAAAAGAGAAAAAGAAAAGGAAAAGGAGGAGGAAAGAAACAAAATAAAAAGAAGAAGAAAAAATATGAAGTACTCGCACCCATTTCCACTCACTCACGGGAGTTACCAAAGAGAAAGAGAGAGAGAGAGAGAGAGAGAGAGAGAGAGAGAGAGAGAGAGAGAGAGAGAGAGAGAGAGAGAGGATGAAAGAGAAGAAGAAGAAGAAGGAAGAATGAAAGAAAATTTTGATAAAGAGGTAAATTTAAAATTCTTAACTTATTTTCATATTTAAGTTTTCATGAATTTTATATGAAGAGATTTTATTTATACTTGATTTAGATAATTTAAACTTGCGTAAACATGAATCAAATGAGAGAAATCAAGAAATAAAATGAAAAACAAAATCTGGAAATTTTCAGAAAAATTAGTTTATTACTTGATTTTGTAAAATTCATAACTCTTTGTGTATAATGATTTAAGAGATGAGTCATATATCAAAAGAAAGCCCTGGAAGTACGCTAAATGCAGAAATTTGAATCACCCAAAATTTCTTTGTGGATTTTTCGTGGTGACTGTTTGAGTGAAACTGGTCCAAAAGACTCATAGTCCAAAAAAAATAGTGTTCTTAAGCTCTATTGCGTGAGTTATAATTTTTAATCCGACCGTTGTATCGTTGTAATTTTTTGATATGTAATACATATATAAGTTGAGTATATGTCTACAAAATTTGAATTGTTAAAGATTAACGTTTGATTTGTTATGAATTTTAAGAGGTGACTGACTCATAAATTTTTGTAGCAGAATTTTCGATAAGCCTTTCTCTCTATGATAGAGTCAGAATTTGGAAAATCTTTCTTCTACAATGTTGTAGAGAATTAAATTTTACATAGAAAAGACATAAGATCCGTATTTTTTTGATAAAAGGGATAATTATTATGAATTGTTGTAGTTTCTGTTTATTGGAATTTTATAATTAATTTATCAAAAAAATTGTTTAGGCCGAAATATTTTTACTGTAATTCTTATAATATCATCTTAGAATTTGTGTAAATTTTTGATAAATTGTTGAAAAGCGTAAGTAATTATTATATTTTAAAACTATTTATAGTTAGTTTGAAAATAGAAGAAATTCATAGAATATTCTATGAATGATGAAAATTATGAAACTTGGTAAAAAAATCATATAATATTATTTTATAATTTTTGGACAGTTTTGAAAAATTATTGAAAAACAGAAATATTTATTGTATTTTTAAGCTATTTATGGTTAGTTTAAAAATAAAGGAAAATCATAGAAAATTCTATAAATGGTGGAAAATTATGAAATTTCTTTGAAAAATATTATAATAATATAAGATTAATATTGATGATGTTTTAAAGATATAAAAGTATGTGGAGTTAGCATTTCTATTTTGAAGTTATTAAATGATAGTTTTTATAAATAGAAATAAAATGTCGGATAATCCGAAAATGTGAAAATTATTTGAAAAGTTCATAATCATATTTTTAAATATTTTAGAAGTAACTCAGTATTTTATTCAATAATTGTCATAGTAGTTATTGCACAGTGACTCATATTATTTAATATGATATAATTAAACGAGTTAGCAGTATTGTGAGTCGATGTTAATAATTGTGAATAATGTTTCAAAGATTGAAAATGGTGTTGATTAAAGATAATTATGATATAAAGATGTTTGTTCAATTATTTTCTTTTTATAAAAGTAAGTCTGGCGTGACTTACCGACACTTTACTTTTTCTAAAGTAGTCTGGACCACAACTGAATTATTTTTAAAATGTGTACAAGTTGGTTTAATTTTCTCTGTGGGACCATAAATTCCACTACCATTATTATATACCTCATTTTGTTTTTTGGTCAAAATGGGTGTGCTAGTTTGTTACTAAATTTTCAGTATAAATAGGTTCCTCGGTTGAGTAACTAAACACACACCATCACTACACTAAAAATATAGAATTCTTTTACTACAATATTGTGAGTATAATATTGTGAGTAATTCTATTGAGTGTAATGTTACTCCAAGTGTAGATAAGGAATGCAAGCATTATTTAAGTTGATCAATTTCACAGAAAGCAAAATCAAATCACTTGCTAAGGTAAGGGATGTCATTATTATGGTAAGGGGGGTATCATTTTTATGGTAAAAAGATGTCATTTTCTTTCATACTCCATATTATGGTAAGATATTATTATTCGTTTCTTCATCTTATCATTAAATGGTGAAAAGTCCTGAAATGATTAGAATATCCTTAATACTTTATGCTTCATCTAATATCATGTTGGCAATTTGGACTCTGGATAATTAAGTTGAAAATAACTACGATCTATTTTATCTTATTGTTTTGATTATTTATGTTCATTCATTATATATATCATTGTCATCATTATCATGTTTATATTGTGTTGAAAGTCATCTTTGGCCCGTAGTGCTAAGATGGACTGTTGATTATTGGTTTTACAGTTGTATATCTTTGGCTTACGTGAAAAGTTGGACTGTTGATTATTTGTTTTATAATTGTATATCTTTGTCTTAAGTGCAAAGTTGGACTGTTGATTATTAGTTTTACAGTTGTATATCTTTGGCTTACGTGGAAAGATGAACTATTGATTAATAGCTTTGGCCCGTAGTACAAAGATGGACAGGTGTATGACATGATCATGACCAATAGGGATACTAACAAATATCCTTAGCTCGTAGTGCATGGATAATTCGATGATGTGATTGGCAGGATCATGACCATTAGTTAAAAGTTGAATGTCTTTGGCCGTAGTGCACTGACAGACAATTGATTGGTATGATCATGACCTTTAGTTTTATAGTTGAATATCTTTGGCCCTTAGTGCAAAGATAGAAAATTGATTGGTATGATCATTATTATTACATTTGAATATCTTTAGCCTTTGGGGTAAGGATATTGAGTAAACGTTCTATTAAGCCTTTGTGGCAAGGAGAAACTATTGATTTACATGATTATAAATATAAATTGTGAATTTAACTATAATCTTTGGTGGTTCAGGTGAAGACAGGTGATGAAAATTCTCTTTGTCTTGGGTATAACAAACAACTGTTGATGAGTATTACAGGAATGAAATATTAACGATGGACTTTTAATTTGGAGAAGATAGTAGACATTTATGTTCTACTTGACTCTTCTAATGGATTATTGATTCCACTGCAATTATGGTTGAAAACTGTTATTATCTACCATATGTTCTAAATCTCTGATTTATAACTAATGAAGGCTATTGATAAATTAATTATCTTAGCCATAATATTCTTTACTGGCTATTTGTGCTTACCCTTTTGCTTCACAATTCTTTTCAGGTAATAAGAGTGTAGCTGGGTCGAGCGGGGATAACAGGGGAATAGTGTGATGTTTCGAGACTGTCGAAGTTTCTCAATACATTATAAAATGGCATGACATGCAATATATAATTATATTGAGGACCTAAGATTCATGTGTCATATTTTATACGTCACTTAATAATTTATTTTGGTGAGCAACAATAGGGTTCGGAGAACCTGACTTTGAAAGCGTCAAAAGTGCACCTCATTAGAATGAATAGGATAATAATCTTCGTGTTCTTCTTTAGGGTCTTGAAATCTTTGATGCTGTATTTTATATGGAATTTTAATCATTTGAGTTTGGATATTGTCTACTAGATAATATTGTATTAAATCTCACAGCTTATGTGTTGTCGTATTTTGCATGACAGTTCAACAGTTGTATAAATTAATTTTGTATTTGGATTTTGTACCGTGTATCTAGCGACTCAGAATGGGTGATGTATACTTATTTTGGGGGCGTCACACCGATCACGTCCATTCCCCACATTGAGAAGGGCCAGGGCGAACTCATATTGTGGAGCTCCCTTGGAGGGGCGTGGATAGCATTCCAATGAATTTGGCATTGGTAACATCTCTTGACGTGATCATCACAGTCAGCCTTGAGAGAGAGCCAGTAATGCCCTATTTTTAGGATTTTCTTGACAAGTAGATGGCCGCTCATGTGTGGGCCACATACTCCACCATGGATTTCATTCATGAGCCTCCGAGCTTGGTCTTTGTCTAGACATCTGAGGAGACCTAGTCTTGTATCTCTTTTATAGAGTGTGTCTCTGCTTAGGTAGAATTGCATAGCCATTCGATGGATCCGCTTCTTTTCAGCCTGACTCGCCTCAGCGGGTGTAGATCCATCTCGCAAATACTCCTTGATATGCCGATACCAAGGGTGTTGGATGGGAGGCAGTTCATCCGATAATTCTGTAATATAGTTCTCATAGGCTGGAGCCTTTTGCAGGGCAAATGTGATATTTGGCATGTTTTCCTTATCAAGTATGTTGATTAAGGAGGCCAAAGTTGTTAGCGCATCCGCAAAGTCATTCCTATTTCGATGAATGTGGAGGAAGGATATTTCTTCAAACTTCGAAGCCATTCGTATAACCTATCGATGGTAAGGCAACAAATGTAGCTTTTTGGTGTGATAGATTCCCATGGTTTGTCTGATTACCAATTTTGAATCTCCAAAGACAGTTAATTATATGATGCCCATGAATTAGGCTAGTCTTAACACCATGATACAGCCTTTATACTCAATTGTGTTGTTGGTGTTGGCAAACTGCAATTCAACAACAACAGGATATTGTTCCCCCATAATGGATACTAGAGCTGCTCCAGCTCCAGAACCTTTCATGTGTACAACTCCATCAAAATACATCTTCCATGGTTGGTGTGTATTGTCCTAACGGTGTTGCTGAACTGTCATTACCCCTTCATCGGGGAAGTATGTTTCCAAGGGTTTGAAATCCCCTGAAGGTGCGGAGGTCAGCTGATCCGTAATTCCTTGACCTTTGATAGACTTTTGAGTCACAAAGATAATGTGAAATTGTTGTAGGATCAACTGCCATTTGGAAAGTAGACAATTCAACATGGGTTTGTTGAACACATACTTGAGAAGATCCATGCGGGATATGAGATGAGTTGTGTGACCATGGAGGTAATGTTGTAACCTCATTGAAGCTCATGCTAAAGCACAACAAGTTTTCTCAATCAGAGTATACTTGTGTTCACTGCTGCTGAATCTTTTCCTAAGATAATAGATAGCTCTTTCTTGGCCTCTATCGTCTTTTTGTCCCAGCATGCAGCCCATGGCATTGTCATTGATTGACAGGTACTTAAATAGGGGAACACCATCCCTGTGAGGTACCAAAATAGGAGCTTTGATTAGCTGCTCTTTAATGAGAAGGAAAGCTTTTTGACACTCATTATTCCAATTCATAGAGGAGTTCTTCCTTAACAACTTGAAGATGGGCTCACAAGTTGCTGTGAGTTACGGTATGAATCGGCTGACGAAGTTAATTCTTCCCAAAAATCCATGTATTTCCTTCTTTGTCTGAGGTATGGGCATTTCCGTGATGGCCTGGATTTTTGTAGGGTCCAACTCAATCCCTTTGTGGCTGACTAGGAATCCTAGCAACTTGCCTGATTTAATGCCAAAAGCGCACTTGGCTGGATTCAACTTCAAGTTTACTTACGCAACCTGTTGAAGATCTTTTTGAGATGATCTAGGTGGTCTTTCTCCCTTTTAGACTTGGCAATGATGTCATCCAAATAGATTTCTATCTCTTTGTGCATTAGATTATGAAAGAGAGCTATCCTGGCTCGCTGGTAGGTAGCTCCAGTATTGATGAGGCCATTCAGGGTATGTTGACACCATGATGATGCCAGGATGAAATTGTTTCATAGTTTCTTCTTTGACTTTTAAACTCCACTCAGGTGTGAGACCCCAGATTTTATCAATAAAGATTTAAATTTTGTTGAAATAATTTTTAATATTATGGTGTGAATTTAAGATAATATTATAGTTGTGGGTAGTATTTATAAATTTTGCAAAGTATGCAAGTGGTTATATTATATTCGATTGGTCGGGGAATATTCGGTTTAGCGAGGAATATTCGTATAACGGCTCAATCATTGGTGGACCTAACAATGTAATTATTATTCGGATTGAGAAAACGACAAAAATATTTTATTGAAATAACGCCTAAGTTTTACTTTGTGGTTACCGTTGAACTACTCGGTAGTAAAAGTACAACGATGTACGTGTGGTTGCATAGTAGCACTACAGTATTGATTATTGATGCTTATGTGAGAAGTCACCGGTTTGATTCCATTATTGTCGATTAATAATATGAATTATTATAGCGATAATGACGTTTTATTTTATTCAGATTATTAACGTAATAAAATGCGAAACATCTTTTTATATAAAATAGAATACTTTATTAAAGTTATTCTATAAATAGAATATATTATATTTTATTATGCATAGTGTTGCATAGTGTTTTTGCATAGTGTTTTTGCATAGTATTGCATAGTGTTTGCATAGTAAAATGTTTTTATATAAATAGAATATATTATATTTTATTTAAAAGATTTTTCTTTAAATATGGACCGTCGATTAAAGTAAATCAATCTGGACCGCTCATGGATTAGTTACTATGCATTCCATTTTCCTATAAATAGAAGCTCATTCCTTCATTATTTTCTTACGAATTCATTGAAACTCTGAGAGAGAAATTATAGAGAGAAGCTATAGAGAGAAAGTTATAGAAAGAAGAAGAGTATCCTGCTACTTCATACTTCTATATTCAGTTCTTTTTTACTGTAAGAGGTGTTATTCTTTCTTCTTGAAGAGAACTTCATTATTCCATTCATTATTATTACATTGGAATAACTTTTGTAAAAGTGGCATACCCTATACATAACCTCAGATATCGCAGATACCCTATACTTGGTGAAATCCTTATGTTATTCCATTGCTTATTATTACATTGGAATAACTTTGATATCTGTGATTTACCCTATACTTGGTGACATTCTTCTATTATTCTCATTGGAACATCCCATGCATGTGTTTTTACACCTACACAGGTATTTCGCTTTTTATTATTCTGCTGGAACATCTTGTGCATGTGTTTTACACCGACTGGTTAAAATCTTTATCATTCTCATTGGAATATCCTATCGGTGTGTTTTACACCGGATCCGGTTCCATCTTTATTATTCTGTTGGAACATCCTCGCTTGCAATTGTGAATTTCACCGACCGGTTCCGTTATTATTATTACATTGTTGAATAACTTTTGTCTGTCGCGAAGTACCGCATGCATGGTGATTTCTTTTGTTATTCCATTCGTTATTATACCCAGTTGGTTAAAACATTGACTTTTATACTCCATGAAATTAGTAGAATATCCTTGATATTTGTGTTTCATCCAGTATCTTTTCATGGAAATATTCTTCTGATCATTATTGAATTTTACTCTACGAAACAGTATCATGTTGACAATTTGGACGTTAATAATTCATGGATTAAATAATTCTTGAACTTGTTTTATTGAATTACTATGTCATTGTCATCATCCTCATGTTATATTATGTTATCTTTGGCTTACGTGCATAGATGAACTTAGTATGATTATGACCAGGGATCATTCGGTATAATCATGACTTGATATAAATGATGTGACAAAAAGTCCTCGATTAGTCCGTAATGCAAAGGATGGATAGTTTTTGGTATGATTATGACCAGGGGTGATTCGGTATAGTCACGACCATTGATAATTTGATGAAAATCCTTGACCGTGGTACAGGGATGATTAGATATGGTGGTTTATTATTAAAATCGAGTCTCAAATGATAAAAATTGATGAAAACCTTTTAAAACCTAAAAGATAGTAGACTTTATTCTCTACTTGATTTTTTAATGGATTGCATATTCATTGCAGCTTAAACTGGTTGTCTATTGTATTTTATCAGTTTAACACTGTTGAAGGCTAATGATAATTTATTCTGCATTATCTTAGTCATAATATTTCTTACTGGGCTAGTTGAGCTCACCCTTTCTTTCACTGTTCTCTTCAGGAAATGAGAACATAGCTGGGACGAGTCGGGGAACGAAGTAATGGTCCAGAGGATAGTATTAGTAGTCCTCACTATTCTGTGAAATAGTGTGATAATAGTTGTAATGAGGACTCCTTTTGAGTTTGTATAATATCTAGTAGACAATATTTGTATTCAAACTCACGCTTATGTCGTATATTATACACAGCAGCTTATATTAGTAAGTTGTATTTGAATTTATGTACCATGTAAGTGGCGACCCAAGATGGGTGGCGATATACCTAATTTTGGGGGCGTCACGGTTGGTATCGAGCTTAGGGATATGATCCCCGGCTAAGATGTGAGAATAGTACTAGGAGGGAGAGACGAATTCCTTCGCTAGTATGACCTACCTAAAGCTATTTGGTATTTAATTGGTCGGTCGAGTATAGGGATAATATGTGATATGTTAATTAACCCTTATTTTGTGGCGATGATTTGAAAATGGCATCCGAGAATGTTGAGAATAGCAATGGAGCACGCGAGACTGTTGATTCTCCACATATCAATAATCGAGACAATGTGCAACAGTTGGCGATAATCCTCCTGTAAACAACAACACCGATCAATTGATGAATGACGGTGACGCGTTTAAAGGTTTTTAGAATTCATGCAACATCAAAGCAAAAGCGACTCTCGCCCAAAACGTAGGTGGAAACACGAGAAAACTCTCGGCGGTCACCGCTAAACAATTCAAGGAGCCGGGACCACCGGAGTTTAAGGGAGAGCCAAAACCACTTCCGCGAAAGCATGGATAAAGCAGATTACCAAGATATTTGATGTCTTGGGATGCTCCGAGGAGCAAAGGTTCCTTTCGCGCCTTTATGTTGCGCGAGAGGCGATTCTTGGTGGGAATCGGTAAACGTACTCAACTTCTTTGTCTTGAAGATATCTTGGGAGAAGTTCCAGAGTCGTTCAACGACAAATACTTTCACGAAAGTATTCGCCACATGAAGGAGGTGGAGTTTATCAAGTTGGAACAAAACAATATGGCCGTGTCACAATCTGAGGCAAAATTTGCGGAGTTATCACGATTCGTCCCACTTGGTGGATAATGAAGAGAGAATGGCGCGAATGTTTTTAAGAGGTTTGAAGCCGGAGATACGTCGAACATCTTATTTCTCATAAACCGTATTTTTATTCGGATGTTGTAAATAGGGCTCGATTAGTGGAGCGCGATAACGAGTCAACGCAACTAAAAGAGAGCAAATTTAAGCAAAATTATAATACCGGTGAAAGTAGTCATCGAAGCGGTGACAACAAGCGTGGAGGGAATCAACAGGCCAGATATGGTAACCACTTCGGTGGTAATCAGGGCCAAAATAATAAGAATGGACATTTCAAGAAAAGGAAATTCAACAATGATGGAAAGACGTCAAGACCAAAGACTTTGTTGTTAAGGAAGGAGAAGGACCACCTATCATATGCTTCAAATGCGGAGGAGAGGGACACATCAGTCCGAACTGCGCCATGCCATCCAAAGCATGTTATAATTATGGAAGAGAAGGCCACTTAGCTCGATTTTGTCGTTTACCGAAGACGAATTCAACTAGGATGGAGGCACCAAAGGCTGTCCCAGACAAACCAGAGCCGGTAGTTTAAGAGAGAGCGTTTTTTTTTCTCGTGACGAGGAACCTGAATAAAATTATCACGGGTAAGTTAATCATAAGCTCTTGCGAAGTCTATACCGTGTTGAATCCTACATACCCATTCTTTTATCTCTCTTGCTTGCGTTCAACGTTTAAATTTGACTCAGGAGAAGTTAGACTTTGACTTATTGGTTGAAACTTCGTTAGTAGGAGCCTTCGTTCGCTTACTATTTTTTTTAATCTTGTTGTTTCAAATAAACACTTTCACGTTACTTCGTCGATCTTATCTCTTTTTGAAAATACTTGCCTTTGAGGTAATTTTTGAAAACGATTGATTAACTACTCATTATTCTTTTTTGTAGGTTGTTAGCTTTCATATTCCTAACCAACCCATTATACTAATTCAAAGTAACCAAACCCTAAAGTTAATCATTGTTATATCAAGCCATAAGTAAAGAGCCCCGAACCTTTCGTTGTTGACTTCCTTGTGTGGAATGCACCGCCGGACTTTCTCAGAGGCTTACGTCATGACCGAGATGGCAAGTTTATAGGTATCATTGTGAGGTGCTATCTAGGTTAAGGGATAGAAGTCACGATTCAGATCAATGTGACGTATTATCCAAGTCTTGGATGAGAGTAATGCTTTTTTGAATGATATTTCTATCATTAATAAATTTCTTGACGTATTCTTGAAGATTTCTAGCCTACCCTAGAGCGTGAAATTGAATTTTGTATTGACCCCAAAGATAAAAACCCATTTCTTAAACCCTCAAATATTTCTTCAACTAAATGAACAGTTTACGTGGTTTATGATGAAAGTCATAATAAAAGCATTGGAATAATGAAAATCATGGATATATGAAGTATTAGTAAGTTTTATGGTGAGTTATGTTGGTTGGTATGTGAAAACATGAAAGTTTCTTAGAAATCACAAAGAGTTGAAAATCAGATTTTGGTGAAAAACGTAACATGAAATTCAATTGACCATATCTCCTATTATATTTTGAATTTTTGAGTGTGGTCAAGTCCTAGAGTTAGATCTATGAGTTACCTAACTAATCCAAGTGGAATTACTGGAAAAGGTGTTGTAGATTTTTGTGTGGACTGATTTTAGTAAAAGGAGGCCAAAGCTGTAAATTTCGAAAATGCTACTGCCCAGAAACTTTAAGGGGCTATTTCGGCCACTTAAATTATGAGAAAAATTATGGCCTTTTGGGACATGAAAGTATATGGTATAAAGTACCTCCTGTCCAAAAATGAGCTCATTCTGACTTAAAATGAGCAAGTTATGACTATTTCAATATTTAGGTTTTTCCGACGAAAAATGCTATAACCAAAGTTCTATAACTCCGATGACCATGAAATTTAAACTGGAAGCTCACGTTAACATGTGTAAGGTCCTGCCAAGATTTGGGAATTTTTGGAGTTAAACTTGAGGTAGCTAATTTCTTAAGGAATTAAGTGGAAATTGATTTTTGAAAAATAGTAAATGAATTTTAAAAATTCCGAGAAAATATATTTTCATTATGGGACTATATTATGCTAAATCCCAGAAAAGAAATATTTTTGGGACTGATTTGTTATTTTTCATGAAAATAGTTTAATTACTGAACATATGAGTTAAATATGTTATGTGAAGTAACAAAGTTGAAAATAGGATTTTATGGCTAAAGAATCCTATATAGAGTATATGCATATTTTTTTTGATGAGGGATTTGATAATTGGTGATGATATTTTATGAGTATGGCATTTTGAATGATTAAATGCATTATATGGTAAAAGCGTAAACAATTGAGATAAATTGTTTATAAATTTAAGAAGTGATTAAAATATTATTATAATATTAATGTTATTAGATTATGAGATTATTAAGTGATTGATAACATGGGGATATTCTTGAATCTGGATAAATTATATTATAAATGTTTAATATTTATCCTTTATCTCATTTGATTGATTCTTTATATCATTATCCTCATGTTTATATTATGTTGAAAGTCATCATGGCACATGTGTGCATAGATGGACTTGGTATGATTATGACCGTGATTGTTCTAAGTATAATCATAACAGTAATTGAAAACACAATTATCTTTGGTCGTAGTGCATGGATAATTTGTGGTCGTGATACTAATGAATACACAATTATCTTTGGTAGTAGTGCATGGATAATTTGTGGTCGTGATACTAATGAATACACAATTATCTTTGGTAGTAGTGCATGGATAATTTGTGGTCGTGATACTAATGAATACACGATTATCTTTGGTAGTAGTGCATGGATAATTCGTAGTCGTGATACTAATGAATACACAATATCTTTGGTAGTAGTGCATGGATAATTTGTGGTCGTGATACTAATGAATACACAATTATCTTTGGTAGTAGTGCATGGATAATTTGTGGTCGTGATACTAATGAATACACAATTATCTTTGGTAGTAGTGCATGGATAATTTGTGGTCGTGATACTAATGAATACACAATTATCTTTGGCCGTAGTGCATGGATAATTTGTGGTCGTGATACTAATGAATACACGATTATCTTTGGCCGTAGTGCATGGATAATTCGTAGTCGTGATACTAATGAATACACAATATCTTTGGCCGTAGTGCATGGATAATTTGTGGTCGTGATACTAATGAATACACAATTATCTTTGGCCGTAGTGCATGGATAATTTGTGGTCGTGATACTAATGAATACACAATTATCTTTGGTAGTAGTGCATGGATAATTTGTGGTCGTGATACTAATGAATACACAATTATCTTTGGTGGTCGTAGTGCATGGATAATTTGTGGTCGTGATACTAATGAATACACAATTATCTTTGGTCGTAGTGCATGGATAATTTGTGGTCGTGATACTAATGAATACACAATTATCTTTGGTAGTAGTGCATGGATAATTTGTGGTCGTGATACTAATGAATACACGATTATCTTTGGTAGTAGTGCATGGATAATTCGTGGTCGTGATACTAATGAATATCCTCGGCACAGAGTGCGGGATGATTCGATGATATGGATTAATTATTGAAATGAGTCTCAAAGAATGAAATATTAATTCATGGATGTGGTAAAAGTTATCTTTGGCACATAGTGCAAAGATGAATTGTTAATGAATATCTTTGGTAGGATTGCAAAAATGAATTTAATGTTTTCAACGATAAAGGTATTCAAGGTATCCTCACCTCTTTATCATATCAGTATCGTACCCTAATTTCGAGGGCTAAATTCCATAAGGAGGGAGATTGTGAGACCCCAGATTTTATCAATAAAGATTTAAATTTTGTTGAAATAATTTTTAATATTATGGTGTGAATTTAAGATAATATTATAGTTGTGGGTAGTATTTATAAATTTTGCAAAGTATGCAAGTGGTTATATTATATTCGATTGGTCTGGGAATATTCATTTAGCGAGGAATATTCGTATAACGACTCAATCATTGGTGGACCCTACAATGTAATTATTGTCGGATTGAGAAAACGACAAAAATATTTTATTGAAATAACGGCGGAAGTTTTACTACCGTGGTTCTTGTTGAACTACTTTCAGTAGTAAAAGTACGATGAATACGTGTGGTTGCATAATAGTAACACTACGGTATTGATTATTGATGCTTATGTGAGAAGTCACTCGGTTTGATTCCATTATTGTCGATTAATAATATGAATTATTATAATGATAATGACGCTTTTGTTTTATTCAGTATTATTAACGTAATAAAACGAAACATCTTTTATATAAAATAGAATACTTTATTAAAGTTATTCTATAAATAGAATATATTATATTTTATTATGCATAGTGTTGCATAGTGTTTTTTTGAGTGTTTTGCATAGTATTGCATAGTGTTTGCATAGTAAAATGTTTTTATATAAATAGAATATATTATATTTTATTTAAAAGATTTTTCTTTAAATATGGACCGTCGATTAAAGTAAATCAACTGGACCGTTCATGGATTAGTTACTATGCATTCCATTTTCCTATAAATAGAAGCTCATTCCTTCATTATTTTCTTACGAATTCATTGAAACTCTAGAGAGAAAATTATAGAGAGAAGCTATAGAGAGAAAGTTATAGAAAGAAGAAGAGTATTATGCTACTTCACTACTTCTATATTCATTCTTTTTTTACTAGGTGGGGTGTTATTCTTTCTTCTTGAAGAGAACTTCAGTTATTCCATTCATTATTATTCTGTTGGAATAACCTGTAAAAGTGGCATACCCTATACATAACCTGTATACGCGGCATACCCTATACTTGGTGAAATCCTTATGTTATTCCATTACTTATTATTACATTGGAATAACTTTTGTATCGCCATTTACCCTATACTTGGTGACATTCTTCTATTATTCTCATTGGAACATCCATGCGTGTGTTTTACACCTGGACTGGTTCTACTTTTTATTATTCTGCTGGAACATCCTCATGCATGTGTTTTACACCCTGGTTTCCGCCTTTATCATTCTGTTGAATATCCTATCGATGTGTTTTACACCGGATCTGGTTCCATCTTTATTATTCTCGCTGGAACATCCTGCTTGCGGTGTGAATTTCACCGACTGGTTCCGTTATTATTATTACTGTTGGAATAACTCATCTGTGCGGCACCGCATGTATGGTGATTTCTTTTGTTATTCCATTCTTTATTATACCCAAATGGTTAAAATTTTGACTTCTATACTCCATGAAATTAGTAGAATATCCTTGATATTTGCGTTTCATCCAAAGATCTTTTCATGGAAATATTCTTCCGATCATTATTGAATTTTACTCTACTGAAACAAAGATTATCATGTTGACAATTTGGACGTTAATAATTCATGGATTAAATAATTCTTGAACTTGTTTTATTGAATTACTATGTCATTGTCATCATCCTCATGTTATATTATGTTATCTTTGGCTTACGTGCATAGATGAACTTAGTATGATTATGACCGAGGATCATTCTTATATAATCACGACTTGATATAAATGATGTGACAAAAGTCCTCGATTGTGCAGATGCGATGATGGATAGTTTTGGTATGATTATGACCGAGGGTGATTCGGTATAGTCATGACCATTGATAATTTGATGAAAATCCTTGGCCGTGGGTACAGGGATGATTAGATGTGGTGGTTTATTATTAAGGTCGAGTCTCAAATGATAAAAATTGATGAAAACCTTTTAAAACCTAAAAGATAGTAGACTTTATTCTCTACTTGATTTTTTTAATGGATTGCATATTCACCGCAGATTAAACCGGTTGTCTATTGTATTTTATCGGTTTAACATCTTTGTTGAAGGCTAATGATAATTTATTCTCGCATTATCTTAGTCATAATATTTCTTCTTGGGCTAGTTGAGCTCACCTTTTCTTTCACCGTTCTCTTGTGAAATGAGAACATAGCCGGGACGAGTCGGGGAACGGTAATGGTCCGTAGGATAGCATTAGTAGTCCTCACTATTCGTGAAATAGTGTGATAATAGTTGTAATGAGGACTCCTTTTGAGTTTGTATAATATCTAGTAGACAATATTTGTATTCAAACTCACGCTTTATGTCGTATTGCATATGATACGCTTATATTAGTAAGTTGTATTTGAATTTATGTACCATGTAAGTGGCGACCCAAGATGGGTGACGTATACCTAATTTTGGAGGCGTCACATCAGGTTTTAATCACTTGTGTTTCTGCCTGACTGGCTTGAATCCCTCTTTGATGGGGAGGCGATGAATGATGATGTCAGTGGACAAACCTGAAAGTAGTATGCATACAAGCCAATCATGTTTGATGATAAAGCATATACTTTGTAAACAATCTTATTCATTTATTAATAAAAAGTATTAATTTATTAAAGGCTTTTAATTATCTACATGATGTCTTTTTTTATAATATGTGATAAACCCATAGTTTTAAGCAATGCTTTTAGAATAATGATGATGATCATTCTAATGAGATCTAAATTCTTAGAAAGCTTAAAACTAAAATAGTTCCCAATCATTGGATTACTAAATTGGGGATTAGTGAATCCTGGATAGATTGGTACATACGTTGTTTCTTTTCATTGGATGAGGATGATTGATCTCATGATCATTTGTGTGGAGACACTAAAGCAAGTATGTAGGTGCTTATTAGAGAATAAGTTCAATCGAACGTGGCTCGCTAAGGAATACCTAATGGAGTTTTATTTGCTCATCAATAGGAATTCTGTAGTGATAGTAGTACAAGTAATCCTTGGACTTGAGATCATCATAGTATCTTGTGTATGATGAGTTATACTTTGACTTATTCCTTAAGACCCTTAGGGTATATCAAAGGGTATGCTTGGGTATAATAAGTTGTACATGGAGATAATGTATGATCAATAAAGAATCTACCACTTCTAATAAAAGAAGAGAAATGTCCTATGTGATTCGATAAATGACAACCCAAAGAGTCCTTGGCAAAGGCGTAATGAAATTAGAAAGGAGTTTCTAATTTGCATTATTTGAGTTGTGCATTTAAGGATCGAAATACATATAATTAAATAAAATAAGACTTGACAAGAATTCCATGTCTTATATTTGATTGGGACATTGTATGGTGGAAGGATTGAATTGTACGGTAACTATTTACTCAAAGGTTCTTTAATGATTAATGTTGAAATCTATATTATCCGGAAAGTCGTTGATCGCTAGGGATGCTTATCCTTATTGTAGAATAAATATTATTTAAATAAATTAATTGTTTAATTTATTTATTTAAATAAGATTAGAATTGTTCTAATTGATTTATTCACAACCTAGCTTTAATATGGAGAACCTAAAGGGTCACACCATAAAAGGAAGAATAATTATTTAAGAAGTTAATGGCATAATCGTAATAATATATTATGTATATTTAATTTAATCTATGGTGATAGAATAAATTAAATAGCTTAATATTTATTATTTAATATTTTAGAAATATTAAATATAAATTAATAAGAGGAGTCTTATTAATATTATTACAATTATTATTATTTTAATTTCTAAAAGAGTTTAGGAATTAATTTAATATAAGTACTCTCATTTATTCCTAATTGGATTAGGAAGAAAATTAGTTAAAGGAGTTTAATTAATTATCTCTAATAAGATTAGGGAGCTTAATTAATTAAAAGAATTAATTAATTAAAACCCAATTCCTTAATTGTTAAGGTGGGTTGCCCACATCTATAAATAAGAGGAGTCTTATTATGGGTGGGATGGGTTGTTGACTTTTACAACGTAATAATTCCAATTTGTTGGAGAGTACCCTTTTTCTATAGAGATAAGAAAAACTAGGGTTTGAGCCATAACACCCATCTTCTTGAATTTTATTCTTCCTTGGTGGATCACCTCTAGAGGCCAAACATATGGGTGGCTAACGTTGATCAAAGGAAGGAACCAAACCCGGTGGATTCAAGTTGAACGCGAAAAGGATTGGAGGTGAACTTGTACCTGAGGAAGCTCGATCTTCAAGGGTATGATTTATTCTTTATCTTTTCGTTTAATTAATAATTGTGCATAAAGGGTGATCCGGGTATATGGTTTGTAAATTTTTAAACTCTGATTTTACACGCTTCCGCTAATTTTATGCAATTTGATTGCGTTATGAATATTACAAACCTAACAAAACCGACCATGTCTTTATGAGAACATGCAAACACATCATGGACTTGGTCAATAGAGTAGCCATATCACTCCTTTGGTTTGGAGTAAAGTCTGTAACAATCTTGATTTGTTTGGGGTTTTTTGAGGTTCCAAGGTTAAAAGAGGTGGTTTGATCAAGATTTGGCTTGGATTTGTCTTCTACCCATTCTTTGATCTCCTAAGGTATCTCATAGTCTTCTTGTTCAATCTCCATCAAGTTTGAGTCCAACTTTACATCAAAGTTACAGTCCTTGTGAATAATAGACACCTCATCAGCAAGTTTAGGCACATCTATTTTTAGAGTCTTGAAACAAAATACTTTCACTTAATATATTAAATTGTTCAATTATACAAAGTGTTAGCATGAAATGACAAAAACAACTGCTAATATTGTACAACAAAAGTAAGCAGTTATGGTTATCTACAGGGTAGAGGGAGTTTCTGCCCTTTTTACCCTTGTCGACAAATGCAAGGAGTGCTGCTCCAATTGCCAAGGGTGAAGTCCTGGTGGACAGCTGTGATGAAGGGGCTGTTATCATCCTCCTTCTCTTGAATGATGACCATTATTTCTGGACAATCATCATCTGGAATGTCTCTGTTCAAACCATCCGTACGGACCAGGACGCGCATGTTTGATAACCATCTTGCAATGTCTTGTTTATGTCTCTGATCCTTTTCCTCCCCCTCGGGGTCTGGAATCAGGACTTCTTTTCCTTTGACCGGTATCGGCTTTAGGAAATAGCATGGCTACCACAGGGGCAGGGACCTTTAATAAAGGACGTACATGAGTATCACCCGTAGGTTTAGGCAAACGCCTTGTAGATGAAGGAACCGGTTTATGCTTATGAAGGTTCATGTGACTAGTCCCAAGAGAATAGCCTAGTTCGGTTGTCCCTGTTTAACTGTGAACTTGAATTGGGCGCTTAATGCCCTGATGATCCTTTCCTAACTCATGTCTAGGTTAAAAACCCAAGGATATCATCTCTTGACTTGCCGACATTACCTCGGTAAAAATTCTGGGTATCAGAGGTGGCGCCCCAATGGGTTGATAGTGAGTGTTTCTCACCTCAAGGGTCTGGAAGCTGACAGGCTCAACTTCTGAATTGAAACTGATGAGTGGTATATCAACTTGAACATGACATTCTAGCTCCGCATTAAAAGTGACCAGGCTATTGTTAATGATGTATTTGATCTACTGATGAAGGGTGGATGGGACAGCTCCTACCATATGAATCCAAGGTCTTTCTTACAACAAGTTGTATCATGTAGTGATCTTAAGTACCTGGAAGGATATATAGAATGTATGTGGACCAATCTCCACAGGTAATTCAATCTCTTCGACAACATTTCTTCGGGATCCATCAAAAGCTTTGATAATTGTATGGCTATTTTGGATCCTGTTGAGATTGATGTTCATTTTCTCCAATGTGTAATAGGGGAAGATGTTTAAGGATAATCCTCCATTTATAAGCACTTCTCTAACCACGTATCCGGAGGACATAACCGCTATGTACAACGGTTTGCAATGACCCGTCCCTTCTGGTGGTATGTCATCATCGGTGAAGGATATCACATTACTGTTGAAGATGTGATCAACCAGATGATGGAACTTTTTAACATCCATTAATTTTGGCAAGTGGGCTTCTTCTAAGACTCTCAGTAGGACATTCCTGTAATCCTCAGAAGAGAACACCAAGTCCAGTATAGAAATCTGTTGTGGAGCTTCTTTCAAGCTTAAAACAACCATGGCTTCATTGTGTCCCATAGTACGGAGGAATTCTTCAATCTTCTCTATGAGAACTTTCCCCTTTGACCAGATGGTAGGCTTCATCACCCGTTAAGGAAGATACAGTGGATTTTCTTTTGACACTGCAGCAGTTGTATTGGATGTAGATCCTTCAGCCTCTCCATAATTCCATGGCACTTTCTTAGGCTGATAACATGATATTGTGGCCTGAAAGGCAATATGATTGGCTTTGGGGAAGCCACTTTCAAAAGATTTTCAACAGCTTTGAGCTGAATTGATTGTATTATAAGTGGTGTGGCAGCCAAGCCTACCTCAGAGGATATAACTGCTACGACTTCCTTCTATCTGGTAGGAAGTGTGTCCCCAATCTCAAATAATACAACGTCATTATCTGCCATTTCCAGGTCACTACTGTCAATCATGTTCTGAATAAGATGGCAGAGTGCCAACATTGTTCAATGCTATAACCGCGAGACTGGAAGTGGTATTGACATACTCCATTAGAATTAAATCGTCTTGAGCGTGGGTTAACTGGAGGTAGCAGTGCTATGATTCTTCCTTTATTAATTAGCATATTCAATATTTCTTCCATCAGTTGGCCCAAATAGGTAAATTCCCTTTTGTTGGAGAAGTCCCGACGGGCTTTAGCTTTTGCTCTTTTTGCAATCTTATCCTCTAGTGTTTCACTTTCTGGAGCAAGTGGTAGAGTACTTGTAATAAAAGGGAAGAGGCTAGCATGCTCCTGACTGAATAATTGACGTGTGACTTGATGCTAATGAACCACCAGTTCTGCCAATTGATTGACTTGTTCGCCAAGAGCCTTCATTTCTCATTCCATCATAAACTAGAACTGTGCATAATCCCATCTGTCAGCACTGTCCTTGCTAGTTTGGGATGATCCACCCACATACTTGAGGTACTTGGAGGTCTCTCCATTGCCTTTGTTGATCATGTTAACCTCCTCATCCTTATATTGAGGGAGAGAGTTATTTTAAACATGGGGTTGGTGAGGTTTAGTCACCACGATCTCACCATTGTCAATTAAATCCTAGATCTTATACTTAAGGGCCCAACAATCTTGAGTGTCATGGCTTGGAGCTCCAGTATGGTAAGCACATTTCTTGCTAGCATTGAAACCCTTCCCACTCGGGTTGGCTGGTGGAAGAAGATGAGTGATTTTCTTCTGAGTTGTCAGAAGTTTGAGAATGTTTTCGAGTGAGTCCCTTAAGGGTGTGAACACTCTTGTATGTTTGACTTCTCCATTTTTTGGAAATGGAGGGTTTGAAGACTGTGCTTGAAAAGGGGAATAGTTTCTCCTCTAAATAGGCATGTTTTGATTGCCTTTTTGTCCTTGTAGTATCAAGGAAACATCCTCCTTTTTCTTCTTATGGACCCTCCGGGGGTTGTTCCCATAACTTCCAGACTGGATGTGCTCAGCTACAACTTTTAAAGTGGCAAGGTCTTGAATCTTCCCTGATTTCAATCACAGCTTAACCATTTCTCCGTGTTTGATCATTTCAGAGAATGGCTTGCCTATACCAGCTAAGACAGTCCCATAAAAGGGAGCTTCTTGAATGTCAATGAAGGTTATCACCATTTTAGACTCAGTCACGGATGGAATAACTTGAGCAGCCAGACGCCTCCAGCTTTGGGCATACTACCTGAAAGACTCATTGACTTGTTTCTTGACCTTGGTAATTTGGTACCGATCTAGAGCCATCTGAGTTTGGAAACTGTACTGACTGAAGAAAGCATGGGCTAACTCTTCCCAGCTATGAATCTTGGAGTTGTCTAATTTGGTGTACCATGCTCTGGCCTCTCCAGTCAAACTTTTCTGAAATAACTACATTCTGATCTTTTCATCCTCGGCATAAGATCTGAAGTCTCCAATGAATACCTTTAAATGGGTGTAAAGATCTCCTAATCCATTATATTTCTCAAAATCTGGAGTCCTAAATTTTTCTAGATAATGAACCCCAAGGAAGATACAAAGGTCTGAATATGAAACACTCCCATGTGTTTCAATCCCTTTGATAGACCGAACGGTCTCTTCCATCTGTAGAACCTTCTTCCTAATATCACTGGTGTTTTGATCTTCATTGTGATGGGTGATTTCATGGGTTTTGTTGGTTTATCAGACTGAGACTCAGGTGCTGGAATTTCCTTGTCCGGACCCTGGATTCCTCTATATGCAGAGGATTCTATGTGGATGGGTATTTATGGACCCTAAGTGGACTTGTGTAGTTCTTTGAGCAAAACAACTAACTCTGTAATTTGATTGCTTAACTCTTCGAACTCCTCGTGAGAGACATGAGTAGGATTAGACTGGCCAGATGTAGCCATGTTTGGCTGTAGGCTTATTGCCTTTTTGGATTTTTAACGGGTAACTGGACCAATTGCTTCCCTACAAAAAGACTCATGTAGTTTAGTCTTAGGGAAATGTGGCAATGTTACATGCTATGTGATATGTCCAAATTTTAGAAGTATTATCCTACAAAACGGATGTCAGTGGGTTTAATGACAGTATAGCATAACAGATTTTGATATGAAAAGGGAATGCATGTACACATATTCCTTTATATTTTCAATTACATTGAGATTGACGTGGAAATGAAATTACAAGTAATTGAAATTACAATTAATTAAAATGGGAAGGTATGAAGAGACTTCCCTCCGCGTTTGGTTTATCAGAGGTTGACCTATCTTAGGCTACTCTCGCAGATTTTTGGCATAAAGGCTCCCAGATCATCGCAATTTACTTGACGAGAAGTTAATCTGGTCTTTCAACTGGAGCGAATCTAGGTGGTGCCTTTCTTGAGCCTTGTTGGAATTAGTCTCCCTACGAGTCCAGTAATCAAACACCAACGGGATAGCCTCCTGGTGGAGGGACCACACAACATACATTCACATAAAATGTGTCTCACCGTATAGAAATGATGACATGTGCAAAGCACTAGTATCACAGGCAGATATGGTGCGAAGCACTAAGTGCAGTAACTAAAATATTATTACACATTCATTCAAATGTAAATGAAACATCCACACACAAGTAGATAAATGTTTTTGAAAAGTTTTGAATAGCAACTTAAGCCCTCTTACTGGAAGTCCCCAGTAAAGTCGTCACGTATCGACGTCGGGATTTTTATTTGTCCCTTTCTATTATTGTCTTTTGGTGTTCTCATGTTAGGTGAGATTTCTTTGAAAAAACAAGCTTGAAAAGGTCTGACATGTATATGTCGACGATTTAACTTTAAGAGTCGCCAGTTGGTATTTTTAAATGGTTGCACCAACTCAACCGGGAAATGGTTTGCATATAGACCTAGTGATGTGACACTATTTAACTGGTCTATGAAACCGAGATTCATTAGGGTCTAAGGGCTGTATTATGCGGAGGAAAGGTGTTAGGCACCCCCAGATCATCCGTGATAACATACAGTTCTGCCACTTTTCAATTTAAACTTTTATCTGAATGTGTGTGTGTGTAGGTCTGTGTTGTTGTTTGGAAATAGTGTTATACCTCGTTTCCACCTATATACAAAGGATTTGAATTTTGTATAAAAGTTCAATTTTAACGAGATATGACAATGATGTTTTGTAAAATAGGTTTTTCAAACCCTTGTGCTCAATAGTAATTGAGGCCTTTGATACTTCCATTTTATTAAGTTTTTGGCTTGATTGCTTTTATTATTTTCGAGATGTGAAGCATCTTCAAGAAAATAAGATACATAGCAGTGTCAAACTCCTTGTGGGCATGAGAGCCATCTAAGGAAATTCAGACGCCGTGAATAATGTATAAGCTAGCTGCAGCTGATAATGTCCATCACGGGAACGAAAACTAGATTCAGGAGACTGAATCTGTGATCACATGATTCATAGGCTCAAATGATGATGCAATATATACAAAAGCTAGAAAATAGACTAGATTTGAATAAATCTAAGCATTCCAGCTTCAACGGTTCTAGTTTAGTCACTATGAATCGGTTAAAGTGAGAAATAGCCTGATTTAAGCAAATCTAGCCTGCAGACTGATAAACGGTTATATATATATATATAAGCGATAAATGCACCAGATGTGTATATCCAGGCTCCATATATATATATATGGAGCATTTACCACTTATATATATAAGTATTTATATATATAAAAGCAGTAAACGCTCCGGCTGTATATCCAGGCTCAATCAAACAGATTTTGATGATAGTAGCTATATATATATATATATATATATATATATAAGTATTTATATATATATATATATGAAAGTAGTAAACGCTCCGAATATTATATTCGGGCTCAATCGAGTCATAACTCAATAATGATATATATATATATATATATAAGCAATAAAAGCCACGGATCGACGATCCGGGCATATGCACACAACACGACTCTCAACGTGAATAAGTATGTGTGGATGAAAGTGGAGAAAGGCTTTAAGAAATCTGAGATGTCTTACAGTGGGCTGCCAAGAAGACCAGATAGATTTAAATGAATGACTACTCGGTTTCCACCGATAAAATATAGTAAAACACAAGCTCACATGTGTTTGGAAAAAGAAAGCACTCGGTTTAAAGTGTGTACAAAGCAAAATGGACAGGGCTTCCTCGCCTTTTCCCTTCTTAAAATGGCCACCCAAAGCCCTCTATTTATAGTGGGGGGGAGCCACAGGTCCAATTGCATTTACTTTCTGCACCCCAGGGCTCAAGTGGGCCTTCTTTGTCTCAAAGTACGCAAGACGCGCATGCAACGCATCGTCTTGCTTTGAACTTTCATAACTTTCAATCCGGGCATCTGATTAAGGCGTATAATACCTTTCTAGAATGATGTCGTCGAGAGCTACACAATGAAATGGGATAAGAGGTTGTACGAAGTTGGGAAGATGGGTCCATGACTAGATCTTTAGGTCTTCAAATTTTACTGGTGTGTTGTCTTGTGCAGTAGTCACTCGGGATTTGAGCTATGGTTCTTGTAGGACACTTCTGTGTAGAATGTGGTATGAAATGTTGTTGAGATGGCGTGTATATGGGATCGAGGGGGAAAATGATGATTTTTCCCCTCACCAGAGTTATCTCTAGCTCTGGGCTGATTTAACAGTCGTTGTTCAGGGTTATCTTTGAGATTGGGCTGCTGTGAGTACTGAATGTCTGGGGTTATCTCCGGGGTTGAAATTGAGTGCCTCGGGGTTATCTCCGAGTTTGGATTGGACTCCTAGGAATTAGAACGGCCTTTTCTAGGGTTATCTCCAGAACTACAACTGCATTCCTCGGGGTTGTCTCCAAAACTGCAACTGCATTCCTCGGGGTTGTCTTCGAGGTTGAAACTAAAACTCCTGAGGTAATCTCCGGGACTGGAATTGAGTATCTCGGGGTTGTCTCCGAGGTCAAAAACTTAGTATCCCGGGGTTGTCTCTGGGATTGAGCTAATTTAACCTCCAGGGTTATCTCTGGAAGACGATTATGCTCTAATGCAAGGTTAGTAATAGGAATGCAAAATTTCATGTCTACAGTAAAGGTGAAATTGGTTGCCATCAAACTAAAGGGCCGAGCATCTGCTTGGTGGGAATAAATGAGGCATTCATGGGAGAGACAAGGAAAGACTAAAATCACCAAGTGGGAAAAGATGCCGAAGAAGATGTAGAGTCACTTTCTTCCTTATGGAAACATTCAGTCTCTATTTAAGAGATTGCATCTGTTGAGACAAGGCACTTAATCTATGGATGATTATACCGAAGAATTTTACCAATTGATAGCAAGGAATGATCTATCAAAAACTAAAGAACAGATGGTGGCACAGTATTTGGGAGGATTAATGTAGCCTTTGCAGAGCACCCTTAGCCTCCATTGACTTTGGACTATTTCTAAAGCATATTAGTAAGCTCGTGAGGCAGCGCAACAATAAAACTAATGCCAAGGAGGCAGCGCAACAATATCAGTAAGCTCGTGAGGCAGACCAATGCCAAGGAGCAATCCCCCCAACAAGCCAAGCCCATCTTCACAATTTCGTACTACCCTGCAACCTCAGGGTAACTTTAATCCCAGCATCAAGTGTTTCAAATGTGGAGAATCAGGTCACAAAGCAACAGAGTTCCAAAAGCCTGCTAACCAGAAGGGTAAGAACCTTTTTATTGAAGAAGGCATGATTGATGAAGCGGAGGAGTTCGGAGAGCCTGTATATAATGAGTACGAGGACAAAGATGTATTGTATGGGGATGGGCAGGAAACCCTAGTCGTTCGTAAAAGTCTACTAACTCCGAAAGAAGAATCCGAAGAGGATCTTCCACACTACTTACGCAGTGGCGGAGAAGGTCTGGAAAGTAATTATTGATAGTGGCAGCTGTGAGAATGCGATGTCCGAAGAGGCTGTTCAAAAGTTAGACTTAAAAACAGATCGGCTTCCGAATCTGTATAAGTTGTCGTCGTTGAATAAAGGCAGTGAAATAATCGTTGATAGAAGGTGTCTAGTATCCATTTCAATTGGAAAGAAATACTTTTATAACGCTTGGTGAGACGTGGTGAAAATCGATGCTTGTCATATATTATTAGGAAGACCATGGCAATACGACCGAAGCGTCATCCATGATGGTCGAAAGAATACTTACTCCTTTAGCATAAAAGGGAAGAAGATTGTGTTAGCACCTCGGCGAGACGAAGACAGTTGGGCTCGAGCAGTCTGAAATCCGAACTTACTATCTATAACGAGGTTCCTAACAGAGGAAGAACGTGAAAGAGTTGTGTATGCATTACTTCCTTGTGAGAACAGTTCGGCAAATGGAATTGCAAAGTGTCACCTGATGTACAGAAGCTGCTATCAGAGTTTTCTGACTTAATGCCCGAAGAACTTCCACCGGGATTACCACCATTAAGGGATATTCAACATGAAATAGATCTTATCACAGGATGAAGTCTATCGAACAGACCAGCCTATACACTAAGCCCCAAGGAGTTTGAAGAACTACAAAATCAGGTAATGGACTTAATGGAGAAGGGATACATTCGTGAAAGTATGAGCCAATGTGTAGTCCTAGCTCTATTAGTGCCAAAGAAGGACGGCTCATGGAGGATGTGCATCGACAGTAGATGTGACGCCCCCAAAATAGGTCCTCACAACCCATTCTGAGTCGCCAAATACATGGTACAAAATCCAAATAAAAACTTCATTAATACAACAATTGAACTGTCGTGCAAAATACAACAACACATAGACTGTGGTTTTAATACAAATATTATCTCGTAGACAATATCCAAACTCAAATAGAATCCTCATCATAATTATTGACACACTATTTAACCATCTTGGACCATTACTCCACTCCCCGACTAGTCCCAGCTACATTCTCGCCTCCTAGGAAGAACAATGGAACCAAAAGGAAAAGGGTGAGCTCAACTAGCCCAGTAAAGAATATTATGACTAGGATAATATAAAACAAATTATACTTAGTCCTCACTAGGGAAAAATCTGATATAATACAATAGACAACAAGTTTCAGATCAACAACTGCATCGGAAACAACAATCTATTAGAAGAGTCAAGTAGAGAATGATGTCTACTATCTTCTATGATTTAAAAAATCCATCATCAATATTTTATCCATGTAATACCAATCAATAATCGTTTCACATCATCGAATTATCCATGCACTACGGGCCAAAGATATTCATTAGTATCTTTAGTGGTCATGATCAAGCCAAACAACTGTCCATCTATACACTATGTGTGACGCCCCCAAATTAGGTATACATCACCCATCTTGGGTCGCCACTTACATGGTACAGAATTTAAATACAACTTATTAACATAACTGTCGTGTACAAAACGACATAAACTGTGAGTTTAAATACAAATATCGTCTACTAGATATTATACAAACTCAAAAAAAAGTCCTCATTACAATTATTATCACACTATTTCACAGGATAGTGAGGACTACTAATGCTATCTTCAAGACCATCACTCGTTTCCCCGACTCGTCCCAGCTATATTCTCATTTCCTGAAGAGACCAGTGAAAGAAAGGGTGAGTTCAACTAGCCCAGTAAGAAATATTATGACTAAGATAATGCGAATAAATTATCAATAGTCTTCAACAATATTAAACCGATAAAATACAATAGACAACCAGTTTAAACTGCAGCTGAATATGCAATCCATTAAAAGAGTCAAGTAGAAAATAAAGTCTACTATCTTTTAGGTTTTAAAAGGTTTTCATCATCATTATAGCCGAGACTCAACTTTAATAAATATTCCACATCATCGAATCACCCCGCACTACTGACCAAGGATATTCTTTAGTATCACGACCACAATTATTCATGCACTACTGACAAGAATATTTGTGTATTCATTAACTATGATGATCATGCCAACAACCGTCCACCAATGCACTATGGCCAATCGAGGATTTTTATCACATCATTTGTAACATTACGGTCATGATTACACCGAATAGTCTCTCGTCATAATCATACCAAGTCCATCTATGCACCATGTGCCATGATGACTTTCAACATAATATAAACATGAGGATGATGACAATGATATAAGAATTCAATAAAACAAGTTCAAGAATTATTTTATCCAGAATTATTAACGTCCAAATTATCAACATGATATCTGTTTTGTAGAGTAAAATTCAAGAATGATCGTAAGAATATTTCCATGAAAAGATATCGGATGAAACGCAAATATCAAGGATATTCCACTAATTTCATGGAGTATAGAAGTCAAAGTTTTAACCAACCGGGTATAATAAAGAATAGAATAACAAAAAAAATCACCATGCATGCGATAGGCAAGACAGCAAAAGTTATTCCAATGAATAATAAATAACGGAACCAGTCCGGTAAAACGCATGCATGTGATGTTCCAACAGAATAATAAAGAATGGAACCAGTGTCCACAGTAAAACACATGCATGGATGTTCCAAATGTAATAATAATAAAGATTTTAACCAGTCCTGTAAAACACACAGATGTGATGTTCCAATGAATAATAATAAAGACGGAAACTGTGCACGGTATAACACACATGCATGTGATGTTCCAATGTATAATAATAAAGAATGGAACCAGTCCTGTGTAAAACACACAGCATGTGATGTTCCAATGTAATAATAAAGAATGGAACTGTGTCCGGTAAAAAACACACGCATGTGATGTTCCAAATGTAATAATAGAAGAATGTCACCAAGTATAGGTAAATCACAGATACAAAGTTATTCCAAAGAGAATAATAAGCAATGGAATAACAATAGTTCTCTTCATGAATAAGAAAGAATAACACCCTTACTTTTGGTAGGAGATTGAATATCGCAAAGATTGTAGTAACAAAATACTCTTCTTCTTTCTCTCTTATTCTTTCTATACTTTCTCTCTATAGCTTGAATGAATTCGTGAAAATAATGAAGCCCTAGGCCTCTATTTATAGAAGATTTCTAGCTTAGCACCCCGCCGTGTGAAAAGGCAAGTGGCTCAACGACTAATGATGTGAAAAGAAAAGTGGTTTGACGCTTTTATGTAATGTGAAACGACAAGTGGTTCGATCGCTCTGTAATGTGAAACGACAAGTGGTTCGACGTCTGTAAAAGGTAATTACTATTAACGAAGGTAATTACTATTGACGAAGGTAAATACTATTCACAAGGGTATTTACTATTGACGAAGGTAATTACTATTGACGAAGGTAAATACTATTCACAAGGGTAATTACTATTGACGAAGAGACTCTTAGATGATGACATATGAGCCCCCCATAAAATAATTAAACTTACCACAAATCATTTTATTTTTCATCAACACATTTAATCTTTCAACAATTATTAATCATTTATAACTTGTCGTCTCAATTATTGATTTAATACTATAACATATTATACAGATGATACTGTGACAATAATTGAATCAATAATATAAGAGATATGATGCAGCAATTACTATAGCAATAATTGAGCATAGCTGAGTGACTTCTCACGTAAGCATCAATAATCAATACCGTGTGCTACTATGCAACCACACGTATTCATCGTACTTTTTTTACCAACGGGTAGTTCAACAGCTTTAACGGTAACACCTCCGCCGTTATTTTTATAAAATATTTTTGTCGTTTTCTCAATCTGACAATAATTACATTATGGGGTCCACCAATGATTGAGCCGTTGTACGAATATTCCCTAAAAAGAATATTCCCCGACCAAACGAATATTTTATAACAACTTGCATACTTTTGCAAAATTTATAAATATTACCCACAACTATAACATTATATCAAATTTATTCCATAATATTCAAAATAATATTTATAGAAAAATTCATCTTTATTTATAAAAGTCGGGGTCTTACAACCTCCCTTCTTATGAAATTTCATTCCTCGAAATTAGGGCGATACACTGTATGTCGAAGAGGTAAGGATACCTTGATTTCATTTCGATTCTAACTCCCAAGTCATTTCCTCAACATCGTGGTTCCTCCACAAAACTTTGACTTGAGGTATAACCTTGGAGCGTAGAATATGTTCCTTTTATCCAAAATTTGAACAGAACCTCTTCATACGTCAAATCTTCCGCTATTTCGTCCGGGTCTAACTCAATAATATGGTTCGGTCTTTCATATATTTACGTAACATAGATATGTGAAAACGTTATGAACACGAGAGACATATTTGGCGGTAAGCGAGTCTATAGGCCACGCCCTACTCGATCGAGGATTAAAATGGACCGATGAATCGAGGATTAAGTTTTCCTCTCTTTCCAAATCATGTAACTCCTTTCCATGGAGCAACTCTTAACAACACATGATCTCCTATATCGAATTCCACCTCCTTTCGATGAAGATCAAGATAACTCTTTTATCGATTTTGTGAGGTTTTTATACGTTGTTTGGATCGTTTGAATCTTTTCCGTAGTCATACTTACCAACTTCGGTCCCAACAACGTTGCTTCACCCACCTCATCCCAGCATACTGGAGAACAACACTTTCTTCCATACAATGCTTCGAATGGAGCCATGCCAATACTTGCTTGATAACTGTTGTTGTAGGAAAACTCCACCAATGGTAAGAACTTGTCCCAACTCCCTTGAAATCAAGGACACGAGTCTTAATAGATCTTCAAGAGTTTGAATAGTCCTCTCCGATCGTCCGTCCGGCTGCGAGGATGATATCTTAGAGCTAAATCGTAAGTCTGCGCCCATAGCTTTTTGCAAACTAACCCAAAATCGTGAAGTGAATCTTGGGTCTCGATCGAAACTATGGATACCGCATACCATGCGATCTTACAATCTCGTTTATGTACATACGAGAAAGACGTTCAAGTGTATAAGTTTCTCGATATCGGAAAAATGAGCGGACTTGGTCAATCTATCAATAATGACCCAAATCGCATCAATGCCTTGAGAAACCTTAGGAAGACCGTGAATTAAATCCATGGTAATGTGCTCCCACTTCCATTCCGGAATTTCAAGTGGTTGCAATGGACCTTTTGGTACTTGATGCTCCGCTTTAACTCGTTGACAAGTTAGACACCTTGAGATAAACAGGATGGTGTATGGCGAATATCATGATACATTTGGTACTCCCAGATGGATTGCAAATGGTGTGTTGTGCGCCCATCATGATATTATACTTTAAATCGTGGTCGTTAGGAACACAAAGTCCGGAGTTGACTCAAGTATTCCTTCTTCATCGATTCTTGCTTCCTAAGATAGCACCTTCTTGCACTTTCTTCCTCATACGCATCGCCTCCGGTGTCAGTAGCTTGAGCGACTTTTAATTTTATCGATTAAAGTCGGTTCTACTATCAGATACGCCGCTCATCATCACACGCGTCCCCTCGAGTCTTTAACTCTATCTCCATCCTTTGCAAGTCATACAAAATGGGCTCTTTGCGTTGACAATATCGCACTTTTCGTGCTTGCATATGATTTTCTACTCAATGCGTCGGCTACCACGTTAAGCTTTTCCGTGATGGTATTGGATGGTATGATCATAATCTTTCAACAATTCAAGCCAACGTCGTTGTCGCATGTTGAGTTTCTTTTTAGTGAAGAAATATTTGAGGCTTTTATGATCCGTAAAGATCTCCACTTTCTCCCCATACAAGTAATGCCTCCAAATTTTAAGTGCAAAGATAATGATACCGCTAACTCTAGATCATGAGTAGGATAATTCCTCTCATATTCTTTGAGTTGTCGTGAGGCATAAAGGCTATAACTTTTCCATGTTGCATAAGAACACATCCCAACCTTTTGCTCGAAGCATCATCAGAGATGACAAATCCTCCGAGCCGGATGGTATTGTCGAACAGTCTTGAAATAAGTCTCCTCTTGAGTTCTTGAAAAATCTTCTCACATTCTTCGCTCCAATCAACTTTGTATCTTTCTGAGTCAGCTGAGTCAATGGAATAGCGATTCGAGAAAATCCTTCCACGAATCTCCGATAATAACCAGCTAAACCGAGAAAGCTACGTACTTTCGTCATCGATTTAAGTTAAGCTACCAAGATTGAATAGCTTCAATCTTTCTTTGGGTCAATGATATTCCATGACTTGATACCACGTGCCTAAGGAATGCTACTTCCTCAAGCCAGAACTCCCATTTCTTCAACTTAGCATAAAGCTTATATTCACTAAGGTTTTGGAGTATCAGCCTCAAGTGTTGCTCATGATCTTCACGGCTTTTGGAATAAATAAGGATGTCATCAATAAAGATGACCACAAAGTGATCCAAATATTCCTTGAATACTAGGTTCATCATATCCATTAAGGCAATAGGAGCATTAGTCAATCCAAAAGACATGACTAGGAATTCTTAATGCCCGTATCGAGTTCTGAAAGCCGTCTTTGGAATGTCATCGGTTCTAATCTTCAATTGGTGATATCCGGAATGAAGATCAATCTTTGAAAAGAATTTGGCATCTTGCAACTGGTCAAACAGGTCATCAATACGTGGTAATGGGTACCTATTTTTGATGGTGACATGATTTAACTCCCGATAATCAATACAAAGTCGCATACTCCCATCTTTCTTCTTCACGAATAGAACAGGAGCACCCCAAGGAGAAGTACTGGGATGAATAAAGCCAATGTCTAACAATTCCTGCAGTTGGGTCTTTAACTCCTGAAGTTCAATAGGAGCCATTCGATATGGGGCTTTGGAAATAGGTTTTGTACCGGGTTCAAGGTCGATACAAAATTCAATTTCACGCCCGGGGTAGGCGGGAAGTTCTTCTAGAATACGTCAGAAATTTATTAACAATAGAAATATCGTTCAAAATGACGTATTTTTGTTTAAATCGCGATATGAGCTAAGAAAGCTTGACATCCGCTTTTTCAATAAACGAATAGCTTTATGGCTTGAGATGACTGTGATTGATTTTAATGGTTTGGTCGTTTGAATTCGCATAATAGGTTGATTAGGAATATGAAAGCTAACAACCTTATGAAAACAATCAATTTTTGCATGATAAGTAGTTAACCAATCAATCCCTAGAATCACGTCAAATGCAAGTATTTTTAATGAAATAAAATCGACAGGTAATGTGAGGGTACCGAGTTTAACCAAACAAGACTTATAAACAGTGGATGTAATGAAGGTTTCTCCCAACGGAGTTTTCACAGATAAGTCAAAGTCTAATTTCTCCGGAGTCAAATTTAATCGATGAACGCAAGTAGAGAAATAAAAGAATGGGTAGAACCCAGATCAAATAAAGTATAGACTTCATTAGAGTTTATGATAAGCTTACCCGTGATGACCTCATTCGATTCCTTGCTCTTTGGGAGGTCACAACAAACGCCTCCCTTGCACTACTAGGTTTTGAATTTTCTCGGGATGGCCTTTGGTGCCTCCATCCTAGTTGAATTTGTCTTCAGAAATGACAAAATCGAGCTAAGTGACCTTCTTTCCATAATTATAACATGCTTTGACTATGATGACGCAGCTTTGATCGATGTGTCCCTCTCCTCCGCATTTGAAGCATATGATAGGTGGTCTTTCTCCTTCCTTAATAATGGGTGCTAGTCTTGACGCTCTTTCCATCATTGTTGAATCTCCGCTTCTTGAAATGTCCATTCTTATTGTTTTGGCCCCGATTACACATCAAAATGGTTACCATATCCGCCCGTTGATTCCTCCACGCTTGTTGTCACCGCTCGATGACTACTCTCGGGTATTATAATTTTGCCACGCTCTCTTTTTAGTCATACGTTGACTCATTATCGCGTTCCACTAATCGAGCCCTATTTACAACATCTCAATACAAACACGCTTTATGAGAAATAAGATGTTGACGTATCTCCCGCTTCAAACCTCTTAAAAACATTCGCCCATTCTCTCTTCATTATCCACCAAGTGGGACGAAACCGTGATAACTCCGCAAATTTTGCCTCGATCATGTATTACGACCGTCATATTGTTTTGTTCCAACTTGATAAACTCCACCTCCTTCATGTGGCGAATACTTTCGTGAAAGTATTTGTCGTTGAATGTACTCCTGGAACTTCTCCCAA
Source organism: Panax quinquefolius (assembly GCA_020205615.1). NCBI lineage: Eukaryota > Viridiplantae > Streptophyta > Magnoliopsida > Apiales > Araliaceae > Panax > Panax quinquefolius. The sequence continues at coordinate 108,519,628 of CM035154.1, read as the reverse complement.
GATATCTTCAAGACAAAGAAGTTGAGTACGCTTTTGGATTCCCACCAAGAATCTGCCTCTCCGCAATGACATAAAAAGGCAAAGAAGGAACCTTTGCTTCCTCGGAGCATCCCAAGACATCAAATATCTTGGTAATCTGCTTTATCCATGCTTCCGCGAAGTGGTTTTTTGGCTCTCCTTAAACTCCGGTGGTCCCAGCTCCTTGAATTGTTTAGCGGTGACCGCCGAGAGTTTTCTCGTGTTTCCACCCCACGTTTTGGACGAGAGTCGCTCTCGCTTTCTTGTTGCATAAATTGCATAAAGCCTCCGAACATTTGATCATTCATCATTTGGTCAAGTGTTGTTGTTGTTTGCATGAGGATTGTCGCCTTCGATGCACATTATCCTCGATTATTGATATGTGGTGAATCAACGATCGTCTGTGGCTCCATTGCTATTCTCAACATTCTCGGATGTCATTTTCAGATATCGCCACAAAACAAAAGGTTAATTGACATGTAACAAATTATCCCTATCTTCCCACCAACCAATAAAATAGCACATAAACTTAGGTAGGTCATACTAGCGAAGGTATTCCCTGCCTCTCCCTCCTAGTACTATTCTCACATCTTAGCCAGGATCATATCCCTAAGCTCGATACTAACCGTGACGCCCCCAAAATTAGGTATACATCACCCATCTTGGGTCGCCACTTACATGGTATGTAATTTAAATACAACTTATTAACATAACTGCCATGTACAAAACGACATAAATCGTGAGTTTAAATACAAATATCGCTCTACTAGATATTATACAAACTCAAAAAAAAGTCCTCATTACAATTATTATCACACTATTTCACGTAATAGTGAGGACTACTAATGCTATCTTCAAGACCATCACTGCGTTTCCCAGACTCGTCCCAAATATATTCTCATTTCACGAAGAGAACGGTGAAAGAAAGGGTGAGCTCAACTAGCCCAAAGAAGAAATATTATGACTAAGATAATGCGTAATAAATTATCAATAGTCTTCAACAATTTTAAACCGATAAAATACAATAGACAACCGGTTTAATCTGCAATGAATATGCAATCCATTAAAAGAGTCAAGTAGAAAATAAAGTCTACTATCTTTTAGGTTTTAAAAGGTTTTTCATCATCATTATAGCCGAGACTCAAATTTTAATAAATATTCCACATCATCGAATCACCCCTCGCACTACTACCAAGGATATTATTTAGTATCACGACAACAATTATTCATGCACTACGGCCAAGAATATTTGTTTATTCATTAATGGTCATGATCATGCCAACAACTGTCCACCAATGCACTATGGCCACTGAGGATTTTTATCACATCATTTGTAACATTACGGTCATGATTACACCGAATAGTCTCTGGTCATAATCATACCAAGTCCATCTATGCACTACAGAATACGATGACTTTCAACATAATATAAACATGAGGATGATGACAATGATATAAGAATTCAATAAAACAAGTTCAAGAATTATTTTATCCAGGAATTATTAACGTCCAAATTATCAACATGATACAATTTTGTAGAGTAAAATTCAAGAATGATCAGAAGAATATTTCCATGAAAAGATACTGGATGAAACGCAAATATCAAGGATATTCCACTAATTTCATGGAGTATAGAAGTCAAAGTTTTAACTAACCGGGTATAATAAAGAATAGAATAACAAAAGAAATCACCATGCATGCGATAGACCCATACAGGCGTGTTATTCCAATGTAATAATAAATAACGGAACCAGTCCCAAGGCGTAAACGCATGCATGTGATGTTCCAATGAATAATAAAGAATGGAACCAGGTCGGCGTAAAACACACGCATGTGATGTTCCAAATGAATAATAATAAAGATTTTAACCAGTCCTGTAAAACACATGCATGAGATGTTCCAACAGTAATAATAATAAAGATTTTAACCAGTCCTGTAAAAAAACACAAACAGGATGTTCCAATGTAATAATAATAAAGAATGGAACCAGTCCTGTAAAAAACACCGCATACCGATGTTCCAAATGAATAATAATAAAGAATGGAACCCGTGTCCCAAAAACACACGCATGTGATGTTCCAACAGTAATAATAGAAGAATGTCACCAAGTATAGGGTAAATCACGTGATACAAAAGTTATTCCAAATGAATAATAAGCAATGGAATAACAATAGTTCTCTTCATGAATAAGAAAGAATAACACCCCTTACTTTTGGTAGGAGATTGAATACTGCAGCAGTGTAGTAACAAAATACTCTTCTTCTTTCTCTCTTATTCTTTCTATACTTTCTCTCTCTATAGCTTAAATGAATTCGTGAAAAATAATGAAGCCCTAGGCCTCTATTTATAGAAGATTTCTAGCTTAGCACCTGCCGTGTGAAAAGGCAAGTGGCTTGACGACTAATGATGTGAAAAGAAAAGTGGTTTGGCGCTTTGTAATGTGAAACGACAAGTGGTTCGGCGCCAGAATGTGAAACGACAAGTGGTTCGACGTCTGGTAAAGGTAATTACTATTAACGAAGGTAATTACTATCGACGAAGGTAAATACTATTCACAAGGGTAATTACTATCGACGAAGGTAATTACTATCGACGAAGGTAAATACTATTCATTAAGGGTAATTACTATTGATTTAAGAGACTCTTAGATGATGACATATGAGCCCCCATAAAAATAATCAAACTTACCACAAATCATTTTATTTTTCATCAACACATTTAATCTTTCAACAATTATTAATCATTTATAACTTGTCGTCTCAATTATTGATTTAATACTATATAAATATTATACGATGATAATCTTGTGACAATAATTGAATCAATAATATAAGAGATATGATGCAAAGAATTCTCGTAGCAATAATTGAGCATAGTGAGTGACTTCTCACGTAAGCATCAATAATCAATACTGTGTGCTACTTATGCAACCACACGACATCGCATTTTTTTACCACCGGTAGTTCAACAGCTTTAACGGTAACACCTCCGTAGTTATTTTTATAAAATATTTTTGTCGTTTTCTCAATCGACAATAATTACATTATGGGTCCACTAATGATTGAGTAGTTGTACGAATATTCCCTCAAAAGAATATTCCCCGACCAAACGAATATTTTATAACAACTTGCATACTTTGCAAAATTTATAAATATTACCCACAACTATAACATTATATCAAATTTATTCCATAATATTCAAAAATAATATTTATAGAAAGTTTCATCTTTATTTATAAAAGCTGGGGTCTTACACTACGGACCAAAGAGGACTTTCACCACATCATTTTTCTGTAACATTACAGGTCATGATTATACCAATGCACAATTCCTGATCATAATCATACCAATCAACAGTCCATCTATGCACTACAGGCTAAAGATGACTTTCACCATAATATAAGCATGAGGATGATGACAGTGATATAAGGAATCAATCAAGTGAGATCAAGGATAAATATTAGAGATTTATAATTCAATTTATCCAGAGTTCAAAAATGTCCAAATTATCAACATTATAATTAATTATGGAGTAAAATTCAAGAATGATATTCATGTAAAAATAATTTGGACAGAAAAGAAATCACTTTTGTCGTGAATAGTACCCCCGAGCGAATGGTACCCGAGTGAATAGTATCTCATGAATAGTACCCTGAGTGAATAGTACTCGAGTGAATAGTATCCCGTGAATAGTACCCCGAATGAAAATATTGAAATTTAATAAGAAATTTCAGACCAATATTCCAATGAAACGATACTAGATGAAGCGCAAAACTCAAAGATATTTTACTAATTTCAGGGAGTATAGAAGCAATACTAACCATAGTAAGTTTAGATTTAGGAATATGAAAAGAAGTAATATACGAAACTGCAAATAGATTTTCACCTGTCATGCGATAATCCGTGTAGATAGATCTTTTCCACAAATAAAGAATGAGTATGAAGGGTTATTCACCATGCATGCGATAATCCGGGTAGATAGGTTATTCCCATAGACTAAAAAAGAATGAATACAAAAAATAATATCCCTTACGAATACGAAAAAAAACATCCCTTACGGATACGAAAGAAATAATACCCCTTACCTTAGTAGGAGATTGGATACTGCAATAGTGAAGTAGCAAAATACTCTTCTTCTTTCTCTCCATAGATTCTCTTGTGAGTCTTAGTGAATTGGTGAGAATAAAAGAAGAAATAAGCTTCTATTTATAGAAGAATGGACTAAATAGTAATTGAATCACGGACGGTCCAGATTAATTTACTATTAAAACGGACGGTCCATATTGATTTACTATTAAAACCACAACCAACGGTCCATATTGATTTACTATTAAAACCACACCCGACAGTCCATATTAATTTACTATTAAAACCACAAAAGACGGTCCATATTGATTTACTATTAAAACCACAACAGACGGTCCAAAAAATTAATACATCTCCCCATGGAATAATAAGTCAAACTTACAAAAAATGCCTCATGACAAACCCCTCTATTTATATCAAAAATTGAATAAATATTTACCACAAATCACTTATCTTCAATAAACACATTTTTAATCTTTTAACAATTATTCATCATTAATATTATAACTCACATTATTGACAACCAGATCATTCCCCGGAAAGAGTGGGCTTTCTGATAATGATTTCTCCTTATTGGCGCGCAATTAAATAACATAACCCCTTTCCTCGACAAAACTTTCTAGACATTGTCAATAATAAAAATAAGAATATGAATAAATATGTTGTCTCAATTATTGATTTAATAATATAAAATATTATGCAGATGATACTGTAACAATAATTGAATCAATAATATGAGATACTATGCATCAACTATTGTTGCAATAATTGAATAAAACTGAGTGACTTCTTACATAAGCATCAATAATCAGAGATACTAAGCAACAATGCGTATTATTGTACTTTTATCACCGAATATTTCAATAGTTTAACGATAAAAGTTTTGTTGTTATTTTTATAAAATTGTTATTTCTGTCGCTTTCTATATTCGACAGTTATTCCATTGTGGGGTCCACCAATGATTGTGTCATCGTACGGATATTCCCCGACAAAAAGAATATTTCCCGACCAAACAAATATTTTATGACAACTTGCTTACTTGCAAAATTTGAACATATCACCCATAACTATAACATTATATCAAATCACACCTTATTATTCAAAATAATATTTAGAGAAAATTAAATCTTTATTCATAAAAAGTTGGGGTCTTACAACATCCCATTCTTATGAAATTTCGACCTCAAAATTGATGTACGTGCCTGGTATGTCGAAGAGGTGAGGATACCTTGTTTTCATTTCAGATTATAACTCCCAGGTCATTTCCTCAATATCGTGGTTTCTTCATAAAACTTTGACTTGAGGTATAAGCTTTGAGTGTAGAATATGTTCCTTCTTATCAAGATTTTAACAGGTACCTCTTTATACGTTAAATCTTCTGCTATTTCGTCTGGTTCTAATTCAATAATGTGGTTCGGGTCTTCCACGTATTTACGTAACATAGATATGTGAAAAACATTATGAACACGAGACATACTTCGCGGTAAAACGAGTCTATAGGCTAGAGTTCCTACTCGGTTGAGGATTTTAAATGGGCCAATGAATCGAGGGTTGAGCTTTCCTCTCTTTCCATATCTCGTAACTCCTTTCCATGCAGGATGTTGCCTAATTTCTTAATAGCACTTTAACAGGCAAGTATACGCGTTCAATTGTAATATTCAACAAGCAAGGATATCGTTCCCACGAGGAAATAGAGTAATATTTATCAATTACTAATTCCAATGCGATTAATCCTATTTTAAACTACGAAATAATGGTTGTGATTTGAAAATTAAACTTAACAAAACTAGTAATTAAAATCAGAATTTCACAAGAATAACTGCAGATTTAACAGGTTAAGATTACAACTTCCCTTGGTATTTCATTTAAACCAATTTAATTCCCATTTAAATCAATTAATTAATATGAATCATTATCCAATAATATTTTATAGTGCTCACGCACTTCTTCTAAAGACACGTGAACAATTCCTCCTAAATCTGATCTTTAAGATACATAATTACAAGGAACACCCTAGTTAATTAATTCACTATATTCCTATATGAATCAAGTTAATTAGGATTTTACGCACAAATTCTTTCAATGGATACAAAAGACACATAGGTATATTCCTATCCTACATGCTAATCATATTAACCCTATTCAGTTTATATGAACATATGTTATTATATCCAGATATAAATCTATATTCCATCTTCCAATTTTATATAGATTATCACAGTAATTGTTGTCCAAACAATTAACCAATAAGTATAAGATATAATAAATAATTCAATAAAAACCAACTTTCATTCAACGTGAAGATTTAATTTAAACTACATACCAAGTTCTGTTGCAATCTTAATGAAAATTTAGTTCATGATAATAATAAAGAAATACATCATCCAGATTAATAATCCAAACATCCCAGGTAATTACAAAAGATAAAACTAGAAAAGAGAAGAAGAAAGTCTGAATTTGCTCCAATACTCTCTCTTTGATCTTCAACCCTTGCAATTCTCCTTCATGTTTTTCTTCATTGTTATCTCTGCAAATCTCTTGAAAAATTAAGTGATACAACTTTTCTATAGTCTTCTCCTATTTGTATTGGTCTCAGCCCTCATTCAGATTCCATTTTGGCTTCAAAAACCCACTCAGCAGTAGAAAAATCCCTCTTTAGCCGCACATGAGCGCCTAGGCGCTCAACCCAGGTCATTTACAAGCGCCTAGGTGCTTGACTAGGATCATGTATTTACAAAAATGCCACTCAGCTCTAATTTTAATGATTTTGATCTTTTTCTTCTCCCAAATGACCAATTTGTCTCTCCAACTCCAACCTATAAGAAATAAACACATAAAAAGATACTAAAAAACAATTAAAGATAGCAATAATTAAGTTTAATAATATCATATTCATAGGTATAAAATCTACTCATCAAATACCCCCAAACATAACTAATTGCTTGTCCCCAAACAACAAAACACAATGCAATAACTAAATATGGAATGCAAATGCAGCTATCTACATGCCTACGAGTCCAGTAGTCAAACAGAACAAAATCTATTCATCAGGCCTCAGAGAAATCACAATAAACATGCTAGTACATCATACCAAGAAAGATCAATAATTTCCCAATCAATCATCAAATCTTACCCTATTATTACTTATATAGTGTGTGTGTGTGTGTGTGTGTGCTCAACAAACATGCTAACTGATATAAAATCAAATTTAACATAATAGATCTCTTTTAAGGCATCATACAGTATAAACTTAAGAAATCCAAAAAATGGCTAAATCCAACTAGAATCAAACACCAACCAAATTCAAAGGTCAGGATGGGATACTTATTCTTTATTTTTCATTTACGGGGGCTTTTTGCTCTTTTTCTCATTTTATTCTCTCTTTTTTTACTCATGGATGTGCAATGTCTTATTCCCTTATGCTTTTCAATGTTACCTTAATGAGCTTTCGACCAACGACTCCCAAGCCATTCAGGCCTTAGGGCGTTAGGTGTAGAGACATCCCCTCGAGCTTACTTACTTAAGTAACAAAGACCACAAAACTAGACTAGCCACGGTGTTTATTCATACTCTTTTTTTTATTTAGCTTATATATCCCAAATTTTCTCCCAAACTTAGGTTATTGTATAACTTTAGCCATCACTACCTATTCATGAGTTTCTTTCATTCAAACTAGCATTATCCTTAAGAATTCCATTATGTGTCAATTTAGACTCAATCAGTCAACATAGTTATTTTTATTGTGCTATCCTTATTATATCAGTAGGTAAAGATTCAATTCATGACAAGAAATCACATCAAAGTTTTAACAGTCAATACTATACTTGTATACTCAATTCCAATCTCATCATTGGCCAAAATAGACTTAAACTATCTAACAGCTGGAAACATGCAAATATGAACTATATTCAATCAAACATAATATTTCTAAAAATTTTTATTTTTATTTTTTTTAGAAATTAGAATGAAAACTACATGGGAAACTAAAAAATGAATAAGTTATATTAAACAAATGCAAATACTAAATGAATGCAACTAAATGACTGTAATGCAACTAGAAGAATTCACCCCCAAACTTAATATATGCAATGTCCTCATTGTATATAACAAAAAAAAACATATGAAATTAGGCACCGAGGACTTCCCTGAAATATCGAAGCCTTACTCCTCGACAGTATCCTCTGCTTCTTCTTCATCAACCTCATCCTCGGGGGGTAAATCAAACGGGGGGTATGTAGACAAGGGTGGAAATTGGTAAGGAGCGCCTGCTGGATTCATGCGGGTGAACATATTTATGAATGATGCACTACAGTTCTGATACATCTTCATTTGTCGCTGAGCCAGACTATCCTGATTTTTATCCACCTGGTCAAAACCTTGTTGAACTTGAGTAGCCACCATGACAATCCATCTAGTTTGATTTCTTAATTCTTGACGAATATCCTCAAAAAAATTCGATGGTGGCCCGGAACTTCCAGCTGCAGTAGGATTATCATTTGACTGTTGATTAGGCTCGTCAGCAGGCTCTGGAGGCTCAATAATGAAACCTAACCCTCTTGGGTGCGGTGTACCCCCAATCTATACCTTGTACTTTTTTATAACTGAGTGGTCAATTAGGGCTAAAGGAGGTTGTCTAGATTCCTCGGCATCCCATTTTACTCCAGCTTGTTAACATAGTCCAGTAATCAAAGATGGATGAAGCATTCCACCTGAAGTCCCACCTTGAATTGCTCTATCGATTGAATCATGTATAACTTGACCCACATCTATAGTTTTTTCTTGTGCAATGTAGAAAAACAATGATGCCCGTTGATTTATGACATCCCTCATATGCCTACACGGTATCAACTTGGCACAAATAAAGGCATGCCATGTGTGACGCCCCTAAAATAGGTATACATCACCCATCTTGAGTCGCCAAATACATGGTACAAAATTCAAATACAACTTAATAATACAACTGTCTTGTAAAATACGATAAAATATAAACTGAGAGTTTTAATACGAATATTGTCTTCTAGACAGTATTCAAACTCAAATGGAGTCCTCATTACATTTATTATCACACTATTTAACAGAATAGTGAGGACTATTAATGCAATCATCTGGACCGTCACTCCGTTCTCCGACTAGTCCCAGCTATATTCTCATTTCCTAAAAAGAACAATGAAAGCAAAGGGTGAGCTCAACTAGCCCAATAAGAAATATCATGACTAAGATAATGGAGAATAAGTTATCGTTAGCCTTCAACAATGTTAAACTGATAGAATATAATAGACAACAAGTTTAACTGCTGCGGAACAAGCAATCAATTAGAAGAGTCAAGTAGAGCATAAAATCTACTATCTTCTATGATTTAAAAAGTTTTTCATCAACTTTATCGCTGAGACTCAGCTTAATAAATAAAATCGAATCATCCATGCACCACGGACAAGGATATTCATGTAATCATCAATGGTCATGATTATACCGAATAATCCTTGGTCATAATCATACCAACAACTGTCCATCAATGAACTACAGGCCAATGAGGACTTTTACCACATCATTCATTATATTACTGTCATGATTATACCTAATAATCCTTGGTCATAATCATACCAAGTCCATCTATGCACGTAAGCCAAAGATGACTTTCATCACAATATAAGCATGAGGATGATGACCATGACATAATAATTCAATAAAACAAGTTTAAGGATAAATTTTAAAGATTTATAATTTAATTTATCCAGAAATCAATAACATCCAAATTGTCAACATGATACTGCTTTGTGGAGTAAAATTCAAGAATGCTCAGAAGAATATTTCCATGAAAAGATACTGGATGAAGCGCAAATATCAAGGATATTCTACTAATTTCATGGAGTATAGAAGCCAAAACTTTAACCAAATGAGTATAATAGAATATATGAAATTGTAAATGGATTTTCACCCGCCATGCGGTAATCCACGTAGACAGATCATTTCCATAATTTAATAAGGAATGAATACGAAGGGTCATTCACCATGCATGTGGTAGTCTGTATAGACAAGTTATTCCAATAGAATAATAAAGAATGGAATAACAGAAGAATTCACCATGCATGCAGTAGTCCACGTAGACAGGTTATTTCAACAGAATAATAAAGAATGGAATAACAGAAGAATTCACCATGCATGCGGTAGTCCGCGTAGACAGGTTATTCCAATAGAATAATAAAGAATTGAATAACAGAAGAATTCACCATGCATGCGGTAGTCCGCGTAGACAGGTTATTCCAACAGAATAATAAGGAATAAAATAACAACCCTTACGAGTACTGAAAGAAAATAACTCTCTTCATAAATTCGAAGGAAATAATATCCCTTACCTTAGAAGAAAACTGGATACTGGAATAGTGAGGTAGTAGACTTATCTTCTTCTTTCTCTCTATAATTTCTCTCTATAATAATTGCCCTTGTGAGACTTAGTGAATTGGTGAGAATGAAAGAAGAATGAGCTTCTATTTATAGGAAAATATAGTTTCGATAATTGCACGTTTTGGGGCTCAAAATATTACAATATAATACCTTCCTCTTTTTCTTCATTTTTAATTCAGTCCTGCAAGTATTATCAAACTTGCACCACCTCCCCAAATAGTAAATCATGTGAATTAATAGTTCATTTATGTGACTCAATAGTATAATCATGTGAAAAAACTAATTACAATATAGTACCTTCATCTATACCTCCATTTTTAATTTAGTCATGCAAATATTATCAATCTTGCACCAACTCCCCTAATAGTAAATCATGTAAATCAATAGTACACATATGTGAACACATAGTTATAAGTATGTGAATTAATAGAAAATAATTGCTCATTTATCCGGTGAATTACCCGATTGGTCAATATAACCTCCAGACATCAATTATTATCGAAATAAATGTCGATTTCCACTAACACTAATAATTCCCACATAATGGAACTATCAATTTTATCTTTAATCAACACGAACTTATTAATCATTAATATTATAACTCACAATATTTAACAGCCAGGTCGTTCCCATGAAAGAGGGGGCATTCTGATAAGGATTTCTCCATATTGGCGCGCAATTAGGTGACCAAACCTCTCCTTGATAGAACTTCTAGACATTGTCAATATTGTAAATAATAATATGAATAACTTTGTCGTCTCAATTATTAATTTAATAATATAAAATATTATGCAGATGATACTATGACAATAATTGAATCAATAATATGAGATATATGATGCAGCAATTACTGTAGCAATAATTGAGTATAACTGAGTGACTTCTCACGTAAGCATCAATAATCAATACCATGTGTTATTATGCAACCACGCATATTACTGTGCTTTTACTACCGGGTAGTTCAATAGTTTATCGGTAAAACTTTCGCTGTTATTTTTATAAAAAGATAATTCTGTCATTTTCTAACTACGACAATAGTTTCGTTGTGGGGTCCACCAATGATTGTGCCGTCGTACGAATATTACCTGTTAAAACGAATATTCCCCGACCAATCGAATATTTTATAACAACTTTCTTACTTATAAAATTTGTAAATATTACCCACAACTATAACATTATATCATATCCAGACCATAATATATATTTCGAGAAAATTTAATCTTTATTCATAAAAGTTGGGGTCTTACAACCTCCCCTTCTTATGAAATTTCGTCCTCGAAATTAGGGTGCATACCTGGTATGTCGAAGAGGTGAGGATACCTTGACTTCATTTCTGATTCTAACTCCCAGGTCATTTCCTCCACATCGTGGTTTCTCCACAAAACTTTGACTTGAGGTATAACCTTGGAGCATAGAATATGATCCTTCTTATCCAAGATTTTAACAGGTAACTCTTCATACGTTAAATCTTCCTCTATCTCATCTGGTTCTAATTCAATAATGTGATTCGGGTCTTTCACATATTTACGTAACATAGATATGTGGAAAACGTTATGAACATGAGACATACTTTGCGGTAAGGCGTGTCTATAGGTCACAGTTCCTACTCGTTCGAGGATTATAAATGGGCCAATGAATCGAGGATTGAACTTTCCTCTCTTTCCAAATCTTGTAACTCCTTTCCATGGAGCAACACGTAACAACACATGATCTCCAATATTGAATTCTACGTCCTTTTAATGAAGATCAGCATAACTCTTTTGTCGATCTTGTGAGGTTTTTATACGTTATCGGATTGTTTGAATCTTTTCTGTAGTTATACGTACCAACTTCGGTCCCAACAATGTTGCTTCACCCACCTCATCCCAGCATACTGGAGAACGACACTTTATTCCATACAACGCCTCAAATGGAGCCATGCCAATACTTGCTTGATAACTATTGTTGTAGGAAAACTCCACCAATGGTAAGAACTTGTCCCAACTTCCCTTGAAGTCAAGGACACAGAGTCTTAATAAATCTTCAAGAGTTTGAATAGTCCTTTCCGACTGTCCTTCCTTTTGAGGATGATATGCCGAACTAAATCATAAATCCGTGCCCATAGCTTTTTGCAAACTAACCCAAAATCTTGAAGTGAATCTTGGGTCTCGATCAGAAACTATGGATACTGGCATACCATGCAATCTTACAATCTCATTTATATACATACTAGCAAGATGTTGAAGTGTATAAGTTTCTCGTATCGATAAGAAATGAGCAGACTTGGTCAATCTATCAACAATGACCCAAATCGCATCTATGCCTTGAGAGACCTTGGGAAGACCAGTAACGAAATCCATGGTGAAAGTAGTATGCATACAAGCCAATCATGTTTGATGATAAAGCATATACTTCGTAACAATCTTATTCATTTATTAAAAAAAAGTATTAATTTATTAAAGGCTTTTAATTATCTACATGATGCTATTTTATAATATGTGATAAACCCATAGTTTTAAGCAATGCTTTTAGAATAATGATGATGATCATTCTAATGAGATCTAAATTCTTTGAAAGCTTAAAACTAAAATAGTTCCCAATCGTTGGATTACTAAATTGGGGATTAGTGAATCCGGATAAATTGGTACATACGTTGCTTGCTCATTGGATGAGGATGATTGATCTCATGATCATTTGTGTGGAGACACTAAAGCAAGTATGTGGGGTGCTTATTAGAGAATAAGTTCATTTGAACGTGGATCGCTAAGGAATACCTAATGGAGTTTTACTTGCTGTCAATAGGAATTCTGTAGTGATAGTAGTCAAGTGATCCTTGGACTTGAGATCATCATAGTATCTTGTGTATGATGAGTTATACTTTGACTTATTCCTTAAGACCCTTAGGGTATATCAAAGGGTATGCTTGGGTATAATAAGTTGTACATGGAGATAATGTATGATCAATAAAGAATCTACCACTTCTATTAAAAGAGAGAAATGTCCTATGTGATTCGATAAATGACAACCCAAAGAGTCCTTGGCCAATGCGAATGAAATTAGAAAGGAGTTTCTAATTTGCATTATTTGAGTTGTGCATTTAAGAGTCGAAATACATATAATTAAATAAAATAAGACTTGACGGTAATTTCATGTCTTATATTTAATTGGGACATTGTATGGTGGAAGGATTGAATTATCATTTTAAATATTTACTCAAAGGTTCTTTTATGATTAATGTTGAAATCTATATTATCCTCGGAAAGTCGTTGATCGCTAGGGAGGCTTATCCTATTGTAGAATAAATATTATTTATTTAAATAAATTAAGCTGTTTAATTTATTTATTTAAATAAGATTAGAATTGTTCTAATTGATTTATTCACAACCTGTTTAATATGGAGAACCTAAAGGGTCACACCATAAAAGGAAGAATAATTATTTAAGAAGTTAATGGCTTAATCGTAATAATATGTTATGTATATTTAATTTAATCTATGGTGATAGAATAAATTACATAAACTTAATATTTATTATTTAATATTTTAGAAATATTAAATATAAATTAATAAGAGAGTCTTATTAATATTATTACAATTATTATTATTATTTTAATTTCTAAAAGAGTTTAGGAATTAATTTAATATAAGTACTCTCATTTATTCCTAATTGGATTAGGAAGGAAAATTAGATAAAGGAGTTTAACTAATTATCCCTAATAAGATTAGGGAGCCCCTTTAATTAAAATGGTTTAATTAAATAATACCTTATTTTAATAGGGTTACTTGATATCTTTATAAGAGGAGTCTTATATCAGATATCAAGACGAGGTTATAATTCCAATGATTGGAGAGTACGCTCATTTTCTATAGAGATGGAAAAACTAGGGTTTAGCCAACCACCCATCTTCTTGAATCCTTCTTCTTCCTTGGTGGATCACCTCTAGAGGCCAAATACTTGGGTGGCTAACGTTGATCAAAGGAAGGAACCAAACCCGATGGATTCAAGTTGAACGCGAAAAGGATTGGAGGTGAACTTGTACCTGAGGAAGCTCGATCTTCAAGGGTATGATTCTTATTCGTTATCTTTTTGTTTAATTAATAATTGTGCATAAAGGGTGATCTGGGTATATGGTTTGTAAAAATTGTAAAACTCTGATTTTTACACGTTTTCGCATTATTTTTGCAATTTGATTGTGTTATTGAATATTACAAACCCAACAGTGGTATCAGAGCCAAACCTTTATGTAAATTATTAATTATTTTAATTTAATATTTATATTGATATGTGTTTAGAATAATTTAATTGGGCATAATTTTGTTGTATAAAATTTAAAAAAAAAAAAAAAAACTCGCGAAATTTCAAACCGCGGTTTTAAATACAAAGTTGCTGATTCGCGTTAGTTTTTCAAGATAATAATGAATCAGGATTCACGTGATTGTTTACTGTTAGTGGACAAACATCTTATCTTTAACAGGTTTGTAATATATCACATGGTTATATTATATATATATATATATATATATATATATATTACCGTAATATATTATAATATATATATATATATATATATATTATTCTTAATTATTTTATTATTAAAATAAAAAAATTATTCTAATTTTAAAATAAAAGTTTATTTTAATTTTAAAATAAAAGATTTATTTTAATTTTAAAATTAAATTTCATGCTAACTAATTAGAGTTGGAATTGGATTTCAAGATAACTAATTAGAGTTGGAATTGGATTCCATGTTTCCTTAAATAAAGAAGTTTATTTAGATATGAAATAAGATTTCATATTATTCAAAATAAAAGAGTTTATTTGTGAATAGGAAAGAGAATCCTAATTTCCTTAAATAAAAGAGTTTATTTAGATATGAAATAAGATTTCATATTATTCAAAATAAAGGAGTTATTTGTGAATAGGAAAGAAAATCATGTTTCCTTTAATAAAGTTTTTTTAATTGGAATTGGATTCCATAACTAATTAAAATAAAGGAGTTTATTTTGATTAAAGATTTTGATTAAAATAAAATAATTTATTTTATTCAAAATTGGATAAATTAAAATAAAATAGTTTTATTTTGATTTAAATTTGGATTAAAATAAAGGAGTTTATTTTGATTCAAAATTAGTTTTTATGCTAACTAAATTTGCCCATTAAATGATATCAATATATATATTGAATGTTTATTATTCATGAGATGAATGTTATTTATTGATGCATATGGTGATGTGTATGATAATAAATGGTATTGATTATGGACTATTGACCAATATGATTGGATTTTATTTTAGTTGGATGCATGAATGTATGGGTTTTATTAAATGGGGTCTGCGTACCTCGTCTTCTCTAATTTTTCTTAATATAAATTTTATCTCCCTCTTATGTACTTCCCTTTGACTGCTGATCAAGGTTTCTATTTATTTTAAATAGTTTTGTAATAGGAATAGTTAGAATTAATTTTGAAGAATTAGAGATCAAGGAGTAAGGAGCGCTTGAAGACCCGTTTGTAATGGAGCCCGGGTTTAAATGTAATAGTTATATTTAAATATTATTTCTTGCACCCTGGGGGTTTGACCTTTTTGGTTCACTTGGTGGCTCTAGTGAACCAAACTAGAATAAAAGTCCATAATCAATTCGGTAGAATATAGTATTCTATATGTGCATGCTTATACTATATATATTATATATTATGCAAACATGCTTCGTATGTTCATTAATATATTTCGTATTTTATATATATATATATAATGCTACTAAACAAGATGAGACAAATTAATAACAAACCCTCAATTTTTATATTAAGTCCTAAGCGTTCAAAGATATTTGGAATATCGAACGTCGCCTTTCTAGCATGATAAAATTAATAGAGTATTAAATATTTAATATGAGTTTGTTGTGTCACCACAAGCAAGCAAGTATTAAGTATTTAAGATGTTAATTTATCACATTTGATGCTTATAAAAATTGAACAATATTGTTTTGTTGTGTCACCACAAGGATGATATTTTTCTTTTTGAATATATGAAGTGCTAGGTCGGACTTAACTTGGATAATTTTGATTCGGATGTGCCACCACTTGATCAAAATAATCTAAGAGGCAAAAGAAAAGGAGTTGCATAGTTGATGTAATTGACAAAAGTTGTCTACCTATTTATTTATATATAGTTTGTTGTGTCACCACAAGGCTATATACATTTGAAATGGGATCCTTATTCTCACTAGCAAATCTTTAATTAGATTTTGCCCGAACTATATAAGTGAGGTAATATAGTTTGAATAAAATAGTGGGAGATACCAATTTAAAACAAGACCTAAATTATTTTGGTAATTAATAAAAGAATGTATGTTAAAATGTTGTTAATTACAAATTCATTTACAGAATTTTACAATGTCTAAAATTACTATCACTACGAAGTATATTAGATGCTAAATTAACTTGAGGCCAATTTAAACGGATTGGTTAAGGGATTTGAGAATAGTTCTCATGGAAAAAGCTATCTTATGTCCTAATACGCCTATCCTCGCAATGGTTGCAGACAATGCCTCTGAGGAAGAGATTGCTACTTTTAGAAAGTGGCAAGATGATGCACAGTTGGCCCAATGCATCATGCTCGCATCCATGAGTAACGAGCTTCAATGTATGATGGAAGGATTGAATTGTACGGTAACTATTTACTCAAAGGTTCTTTTATGATTAATGTTGAAATCTATATTATCTGGAAAGTCGTTGATCGCTAAGGAGGCTTATCCCTATTGTAGAATAAATATTATTTATTTAAATAAATTAACTGTTTAATTAATTTATTTAAATAAGATTAGAATTGTTCTAATTGATTTATTCACAACCGGTTTAATATGGAGAACCTAAAAGGTCATACCATAAAAGGAAGAATAATTATTTAAGAAGTTAATGGCTTAATCGTAATAATATATGTTATGTATATTTAATTTAATCTATGGTGATAGAATAAATTACATAGCTTAATATTTATTATTTAATATTTTAGAAATATTAAATATAAATTAATAAGAGGAGTCTTATTAATATTATTACAATTATTATTATTATTTTAATTTCTAAAAGAGTTTAGGAATTAATTTAATATAAGTACTCTCATTTATTCCTAATTGGATTAGGAAGGAAAATTAGTTAAAGGAGTTAAATTAATTATCCCTAATAAGATTACGGAGCCCCTTTAATTAAAAGGGTTTAATTAAATAATACCTTATTTTAATAGGATTACTTGATATCTTTATAAGAGGAGTCTTATATCAGATATCAAGACGACGTTATAATTCCAATGATTGGAGAGTACGCTCATTTTCTATAGAGATAGAAAAACTTGGGTTTAGCCAACCACCCATCTTCTTGAATCCTTCTTCTTCCTTGGTGGATCACCTCTAGAGGCCAAACACTTGGGTGGCTAACGTTGATCAAAGTAAGGAACCAAACCCGGTGGATTCAAGTTGAACGCGAAAAGGATTGGAGGTGAACTTGTACCTGAGGAAGCTCAATCTTCAAGGGTATGATTCTTATTCGTTATCTTTTTGTTTAATTAATAATTGTGCATAAAGGATGATCCGGGTATATGGTTTGTAAAAATTTTGAAACTCTGATTTTTACACGTTTCCGCATTATTTTTGCAATTTGATTGCGTTCTTGAATATTACAAACCCAACACATGGTAATGTGCTCCCACTTCTATTCTAGAATTTCAAGTGGTTGCAATGGATCTTTTGATACTTGATGCTCCGCCTTGACTCGTTGACAAGTTAGACAACTTAAGATAAACCCCGCTATCTCTCTCTTCATATTGCTCCACCAAAATGTATGTCGAAGATCACGAAACATTTTGGTACTCCCAAGATGGACTGCAAACGGTGTGTTGTGCGCCGCCATCATGATTTTATACTTCAATTCAGAATTGTTAGGAACACAAAGTATGGAGTTAACTTGAAGTATTCCTTCTTCATCGATTCTTGCTTCCGGAATAGCACCTTCTTGCACTTTCTTCTTCATATGCATTAGCTCCAGGTCTGTAGTTTGAGCAGCTTTAACTTTATCAATTAAAGTCGGTTCCACTCGTATATTCTCCATCATCACATGGGTCCCTGGAGTCTTTAACTCTATTTCCATCCTTTCCAAGTCATACAAAATGGGTCTTTGCGTTGACAATATTGCACTCATACCCGCATATGATCTTCTACTCAATGTGTTAGCTACTACGTTCACTTTTCCAGGATGGTATTGGATGGTATGATCATAATCTTTCAACAACTCAAGTCATCGTCAATGTCGCATTTTGAGTTCCTTTTGAGTGAAGAAATATTTGACGCTTTTATGATCCGTATAGATCTCCACCTTCTCACCATACAAGTAATACCTCCAAATCTTAAGCGCAAAAATGACTGCTGCCAACTCTAGATCATGAGTAGGATAATTCCTCACATATTCTTTGAGTTGTCGAGAGGCATAGGCTATGACTTTCCCATGTTGCATGAGAACACATCCTAACCCTTTGCCTGAAGCATCACTATAGATGACAAATCCCTCCGAGCCAGATGGTATTGTCAGAACAGGTGTTGAAATGATTCTCCTCTTGAGTTCTTGAAAACTCTTTTCACATTCCTCGCTCCAACCAAATTTTGTATCTTTTCGAGTTATCTTAGTTAATGGAGTAGCGATTTGAGAAAACCCTTCTACGAATCTCCGATAATAACCAGCTAAGCCGAGAAAACTACGTACTTCGGTCACTGACTTAGGTTGCTCCCAGCTTTGAATTGCTTCAATCTTTGCCGGGTCAACAGATATTTCATGATTTGATATCACGTGCCCAAGGAATGCAACTTCCTCAAGCCAGAACTCACATTTCTTCAACTTGGCATAAAGCTTGTTTTCACAAAGCTTTTGAAGTATCAACCTCAAGTGTTGCTCATGGTCTTCACGGCTTTTGGAGTATATGAGGATGTCATAAATAAAGACGACCACAAAGTGATATAAATATTCCTTGAATACTTGGTTCATCATGTCCATAAAGGCAGCATGAGTATTAGTCAATCCAAAAGACATGACTAGGAATTCATAATGCCTGTACCGAGTTCTGAAAATAGTCTTTGGAATGTCATCAGTTTTAATCTTCAACTGATGATATCCGGAATGAAGATCAATCTTTGAAAAGAATTTGGCTCCTTGCAACTGGTCAAACATATCATCAATGCGAGGCAATGGGTACCTATTTTTGATGGTGACATGATTCAACTCCTGATAATCAATACAAAGTCATATACTTCCATCTTTCTTCTTCACGAATAGAACAGGAGCACCCCAAGGAGACGTACTAGGATGAATGAAACTGATGTCTAACAATTCCTATAGTTGGGTTTTTAACTCTTGAAGTTTAATAGGAGCCATTCGATATGGGGCTTTGGAAATGGGTTTTATACCGGATTCAAGGTCGATACAAAATTCAATTTCACACTCTGGGGGTTGGCCAGGAAATTCTTCAGGGAATACGTCAGGAAATTTATTAACAATAGAAATATCATTCAAATCTAACGTATTTTTATTTAAATCCGTGGCATGGGCTAAGAAAGCTTGACATCCGTTTTTCAATAAATGAATAGCTTTATGACTTGATATGACAGTGATTGACTTTAGTGGTTTGGTTTCTTGAATTCGTATAATAGGTTAGTTAGGAATATGAAAGCTAACAACCATACGAAAACAATCAATTTTAGTATGATGAGTAGTTAACCAATCAATCCTTAAAATCACATCAAATGCAAGTATTTTCAAAGAAATAAGATCGACGGGTAACGCGCGGTTACCAATTTGAATTAAATAAGACTTATAAACAGTGGATGTAATGAAGGTTTCTCCCAACGGAGTTTTAAAAGATAAGTCAAAGTTAAATTTCTCCGGGGTCAAATTTAAACATTGAGCGCAAGTAGGAGAAAAAAAAGAATGGGTAGAACCGGTATCAAATAAGGTATATACTTCACTAGAGTTTATGATTAGCTTACCCGTGATCACCTCGTTCGGATTCCTCACTTTTTGGGAGGTTACGACAAACGCCTCCCTTGAACTACTAGGTTTTGTCTTGTCTCGACTCGACCTTTGATGCCTCCATCCCAGCTGGACTTGACTTTAGTGCATAACAAAATCGGGCTAGGTGACCTTCTCTTCCACAAATATAACATGCTTTGGACTGCATCACACAGTTTGGACTGATATGTCCCTCCCCTCCGCATTTGTAACATACGACCGGCGGTCGTTCTCCTTCCTTAACAACAGGTGCTGGTACTGACGTATTTCCATCATTGTTGAATCTCCTCTTCTTGAAATGTCCACTCTTATTGTCATGGCCATGATTACCACCGAAGTGATTACCATTTATGGCATATTGATTTCCTCCATGCTTGTTGTCACCACTTCGATGACGGCTACCACTGGTATTATCTACTTGTCGGTTGGTCTCTCTTGGTTAGGTTGACTCATAATCGCGCTCCAATAATTGAGCCCTATTCACAACATCTGAATACAAGCAAAGTTTGTGAGAAATGAGGTATTGACGTATCTCGGGTTTTAAACCTCTTAGAAACATTCACGTCATTCTCTCCTCATTATCAACCGAGTGGGACGCAAACTGGGACAACTCGGCAAACTTAGCTTCGTACTGTGACACAGTCATATTGTTTTGCTCCAGCTTGATAAACTATACCTCCTTCATGTGACGAATATTTTCGGGAAAGTACTTGTCATTGAATAGTTCTTGGAACTTCTCCCAAGACATCTTCAGTGCGGCAGGTTGAGTACGCTTTACAGATTCCCACCAGTAATCTGCCTCTGCTCACAACATGAAGGTGGCTAAGGGAACCTTTTGCTCCTCGGAGCATCCCAAGACATCAAATATCTTGGTGATCTGCTTTATCCATGTCTCTACCTTAAGTGGTTTTGGCTCTCCAAAAAACTCCTGTGGTCCCATCTCCTTGAACTGTTTAGCGGTGACCGTCCGAGAGTTACCAGTGATTCCACCTGCATTTTGAATAGGAACCGCTCTCGCCTGATGTTGCATGAATTGCATAAAGCCTCTGAACATCCCATCGTTCACCATTTCATCGGTGTTATTGTTTACCTGAGGATTATTGTCTTCCTGTTGCACATTATCTTGGGTATTGATCATTGGTGACTCAACTGTCTTATGTGCTTCATTACTTATCTCAACATTTTCGGATGCCATTTTCAAATACTACCACAAAACAAGGGTTAATTGACATGTCACATATTATCCATATACTCTGACCGACCAATTAAATACCAAATAAACTTAGGTTGGTCATACTAGCGAAGGAATTTCCCGTCTCTCCCCTCCTAGTTCTTGTCTCACATCTTAGCCAGTGATCATATCCCTAAGCTTTGATACCAACTGTGACGCCCCCAAAATAGGTATACATCACCCATCTTGAGTCGCCAAATACATGGTACAAAATTCAAATACAACTTAATAATATAACTATCGTGTAAAATACGACAAAACATAAACTGAGAGTTTTAATATGAATATTGTCTTCTACACAATATTCAAACTCAAATGGAGTCCTCATTACATTTATTATCACACTATTTAATAGAATAAAGAGGACTACTAATGCAATCATCTGGACCGTCACTCCGTTCCCCGACTAGTCCCAGCTATATTCTCATTTCCTGAAGAGAACAATGAAAGCAAAGGGTGAGCTCAACTAGCCCAGTAAGAAATATTATGACTGAGATAATGGAGAATAAGTTATCATTAGCCTTCAACAATGTTAAACTGATAGAATATAATAGACAACAAGTTTAACTGCAGTGGAATAAGCAATCCATTAGAATAGTCAAGTAGAGCATAAAATCTACTATCTTTAATGATTTAAAAAGTTCTTCATCAACTTTATCGCTGAGACTCAGCTTAATAAATAAAATCGAATTATCCCTACTCCACGGACAAGGATATTCATGTAATCATCAATGATCATGATTATACCGAATAATCCTTGGTCATAATCATACCAACAAATGTCCATCAATGAACTACAGGCCAATGAGGACTTTTACCACAACATTCATTACATTACGGTCATGATTATACCGAATAATCCTTGGTCATAATCATACCAAGTCCATCTATGCACGTAAGCCAAAGATGACTTTCATCACAATATAAGCATGAGGATGATGACCATGACATAATAATTCAATAAAACAAGTTCAAGGATAAATTTTAAAGATTTATAATTTAATTTATCCAGAAATCAATAACATCCAAATTGTCAACATGATACTGCTTTGTGGAGTAAAATTCAAGAATGCTCAGAAGAATATTTCCATGAAAAGATACTGGATGAAGCGCAAATATCAAGGATATTCTACTAATTTCATGGAGTATAGAAGCTAAAACTTTAACCAAATGAGTATAATAGAATATATGAAACTGTAAATGGATTTTCACCCGCCATGCAGTAATCCACATAAACAGATCATTTCCATAATTTAATAAGGAATGAATACGAAGGGTCATTCACTGTGCATGTGGTAGTCTGCATAGACCGGTTATTCCAACAGAATAATAAAGAATGGAATAACATAAGAATTCACCATGCATTCAGTAGTCCGCGTAGACAGGTTATTTCAACAGAATAATAAAGAATAGAATAACAGAAGAATTCACCATGCATGCGGTAGTTTGCGTAGATAGGTTATTCCAACAGAATAATAAAGAATGGAATAACAACCCTTATGAGTATTGAAAGAAAATAACTCTCTTCATGAATACGAAAGAAATAATATCCTTTACCTTAGAAGAAAACTGGATACTGGAATAGTGAGGTAGTAGACTTCTCTTCTTCTTTCTCTCTATAATTTCTCGCTATAATAATTGCTCTTATGAGACTTAGTGAATTGGTGAGAATGAAAGAAGAATGAGTTTCTATCTATAGGAAAATATAGTTTCAATAATTACACGTTTTGGGGCTCAAAATATTACAGTATAATACCTTCCTCTTTTTCTTCATTTTTAATTTAGTCCTGCAAGTATTATCAAACTTGCACCACCTCCTCTAATAGTAAATCATGTGAATTAATAGTTCATTCATGTGACTCAATAGTATAATCATGTGAAAAAATTAATTATAGTATAGTACCTTTATCTATACCTCCATTTTTAATTTAGTCATGCAAGTATTATTAATCTTGCACCAACTCCCCTAATAGTAAATCATGTGAATCAATAGTACACACATGTGAACACATAGTTATAAGCATGTGAATTAATAGCAATTAATTTCTCATTTATTCGGTTAATTGCCCAATTGGTCAATATAACCTCCAGACATCAATTATTATCGAAATAAATGTCAATTTCCACTAACACTAATAATTCCCACACAATGGAACTATCAATTTCATCTTTAATCAACACGAACTTATTCATCATTAATATTATAACTCATAATATTTAACATCCAGGTCATTCCCAGGAAAGAAGGGGCTTTTTGATAAGGATTTCTCCTTATTAGCGCGCAATTAGGTGACCAAACCCCTTTCTTCGACAGAACTTTCTAGACATCGTCAATATTGTAAATAATAATATGAATAACTTTGTCGTCTCAATTATTGATTTAATAATATAAAATATTATGCATGATAATCATTATAACAATAATTGAATCAATAATATGAGATATGATCGTGCGAATTATCATAGTAATAATTGAGTATAACTGAGTGACTTCTCATGTAAGCATCAATAATCAATACTGTGTGCTACTATGCAACCACGCGCATTACTGTACTTTTACTACCAGGTAGTTCAACAGTTTATCGGTAAAACTTTCGCCGTTATTTTTATAAAATGATAATTCTGTCGTTTTCTAACTACGACAATAGTTCTGTTGTGGGGTCCACCAATGATGTGTCATCGTACGAATATTCCCTGTTAAAATAAATATTCCCCGACTAATCGAATATTTTATAACAACTTGCTTACTTTGCAAAATTTATTAATATTACCCACAACTATAACATTATATCATATCCACACCATAATATATATTTTGAGAAAATTTAATCTTTATTCATAAAAGTTGGGGTCTTACACTATGCTTTCTCGTAACTACTTAGTGCGGATGCAGAGAACAAAATAGTTTCTTGCTGATTTGTTAATTTCCATTTTGTTCCAGGTACACACATTGCTTGAATGACCTCACTATAGTCCAGCTCGCGCTCTAGATATTGCATGTAGCCATTATTAGGTACTCTGTCCAAGCCATAGTAAGCATTTATTATCCTGAAACTGACCTTCACTGATTTTTCGCGAACCCAAACCATGTTACCATTAACATCTTTTGCATTGGCGTAGAATTCCTTAATAATTTTAATGACTGACGGATCCGGTTGAGCTGTAAAATTCACCCATCGTCTACTTCCAATCATTTGTAGTAACTCCCCATCTTCTGCCTCTAGCAATAATCCACGCTCAGAAATTAGCATTTTACTAATTACAATATCTCTTTCAGACGCACTGGAACTTGTACACCTGGCAAACATGTACCAAGCCCGCGGGCCGGGCCGTCCCGCCCGCTACGGGTCGGGCTTTGTGCTGCAGTTTTTTAGCCCAATAAAATTCGGGCCTTTTTGTCCCGCCCATTTTTTTCCTGGCCCGACACGTTTGGGCCAAACCCAAAAAATGCATAAAATAGGAATAAAATTGGTTTCGGCCCGCGGGCCGGGCTATGGGCTGCAGAATTTTGTCCCAGTCAAAACCGGGCCTTTTTGGCCCTCCCATTTTTGGTCCGACCCGCCACTCACCCGGCCCGTTTGCCAGGTCTAAGCACTTGTAAATCTCTTTTTGTCAAACTTTATCGAAGTGCCCGAAGTCTCTCCTCTATGCCTTTTAGTAGCCATAAGTCTTGCGTGTTAATTTCTTGCCCAACAAATGATGTTCAGTAGCTTAGTATGGGCAAATCCTCTTTGTGACAAATTATCGAACACTTGGTGTGTAAAAATTTTGAACACTGTTGTTAAGAACTCCACCAAACTTAATTTTCACCGATTTTGTCAAATAACTAATCAAACTAGCCTTTCAATGCAATACAAGCAATAATTAAAAGTACCCAAACCCACTTGAGCCAACACAATTAAAGAAACTGAACTTTAAATTACTGACTTAGCCACTATCCGAGCAAATCTTAAAAAAATTTGCAATAAAATTTTTCACACTTACTTGGTTATTTCCAGATATGATGTTCCAATTGAAGTTGTAGGAGCAATTTTTTAGGCATATTTAGTGATCAAATGCAAACATCAAACAGTTCGACTTCTAGGATCATATTTAGTGGCATCTCTTGTCGTTTTGATATATTACCAACTCTTTGACATCTGTCACATTTCAATGGAAACACACGGGCAACCTTAAAGAGTGTTGGCCAGAAGCATCCATATTGAAGCACCTTAGCTGTCGTTCTTTCTCCCCCAAAATGTCCACCATAGTCAGATGAATGACATTGGTATAAAATATTTTCCATTTCAACGTCTGAAACACACCTTCTTATTACTTGATCTCCACACTATTTAAATAAAAACGGCTCATCTCATAAATACTATTTCACATCATAGAGAAATTTCACACCTTCTCGGATCATATTTAGTGATCAAATGCAAACATCAAATAGTTCGACTTCTAGGATAATATTTAGTGGCATCTCTTGTCGTTTTGATATATTACCAACTCTTTGGCATCTGTCACATTTCAATGAAAACACATGGGCATCCTTAAAGAGTGTTGGCCAGAAGCATCCACACTGAAGCACCTTAGCAGCCGTTCTTTCTCCCCCAAAATGTCCACCATAGTCAGATGCATGACATTGGTATAAAATATTTTCCATTTCTACTTCCGAAACACACCTTCTTATTACTTGATCTCCACATTGTTTAAATAAAAACGGCTCATGTATCCATCCTTACCGCAATCAGTTGTTCATCCGAAAAAAATTCGTTGATCATTGTTGTGTCATCTTTTTTTAGTTCTGCATTCTCTAACCGTGATAAATGATTAGTAACCTGATTTTATGTTCCTTTTCAGTCCCGGATCTCCAAGTCAAACTCTTTTAGCAATAATACACATCGAATTAATCTCGACTTCGCATCCTTCTTTGCTATCAAGTACTTAATTGCCAAATGGTCTGTAAACACGATCACTTTTGTCTCAATCAAATATGAGCAAAATTTATCAAATGCATAAACAACTGCTATTAACTCCTTCTAGGATCATATTTGGTGGCATCTCTTGTCGTTTTGATATATTACCAACTCTTTGGCATCTGTCACATTTCAATGAAAACACACGTGCATCCTTAAAGAGTGTTGGCCAGAAGCATCCACATTGAAGCACCTTAGCTGCCGTTCTTTCTCCCCCAAAATGTCCACCATAGTCAGATGCATGTCATTAGTATAAAATATTTTCCATTTCAACTTCTGAAACACACCTTCTTATTACTTGATCTCCACACTATTTAAATAAAAACGGCTCATCCCATAAATACTGTTTCACATCATAGAGAAATTCCACACCTTCTCGGATCATATTTAGTTATCAAATGCAAACATCAAACAGTTCGACTTCTAGGATCATATTTAGTGGCATCTCTTGTCGTTTTGATATATTACCAACTCTTTGGCATCTGTCACATTTCAATGAAAACACATGAGCATCCTTAAAGAGTGTTGGCCAGAAGCATCCACACTGAAGCACCTTAGTTGTCGTTCTTTCTCCCCCAAAATGTCCACCATAGTCAGATGCATGACATTGGTATAAAATATTTTCCATTTTAACTTCCGAAACACACCATCTTATTACTTGATCTCCACATTGTTTAAATAAAAACGGCTCATCCCATAAATATTTTTTCCCATCATGGAGAAATTTCTTCTTTTCTAACTCATCAAATATGGCGGAAACACCTTACTCACAATGAAATTTACATAATTTGCATACCATGGTGTATCCATCCTTACCGCAAATAGTTGTTCATCTGGAAAAAATTTGTTGATCACTGTTGTGTCATCTTATTTTAGTTCTGTATTCTCTAACCGTGATAAATAATTATTAACCTGATTTTTAGTTCCTTTTCGATCCCAGATCTCCAAGTCAAACTCTTGTAGCAATAATACCCAAGAATTAATCTCGGCTTCGCATCCTTCTTTGCTATCAAGTACTTAATTGTCAAATGGTCTGTAAACACGATCACTTTTGTCCCAATCAAATATGAGCAAAATTTATCAAATGCATAAACAACTGTTATTAGCTCCTTCTAGGATAATATTTGGTTTCATCTCTTGTCGTTTTGATATATTACCAACTCTTTGGCATCTGTCACATTTCAATGAAAACACACGGGCATCCTTAAAGAGTGTTGGCCAGAAACATCCACATTAAAGCACATTAGCTGTCATTCTTTCTCCCCCAAAATGTCCACCATAGTCAGATGCATGACATTGGTATTAAATATTTTCCATTTCAATTTTCGAAACACACCTTCTTATTACTTGATCTCCACACTATTTAAATAAAAATGGCTCATCCCATAAATACTGTTTCACATCATGGAGAAATTTCACACCGTCTTGGATCATATTTAGTGATCAAATGCAAACATCAAACAGTTCGACTTCTAGGATCATATTTAGTGGCATCTCTTATCGTTTTGATGTATTACCAACTCTTTGGCATCTATCATATTTCAATGAAAACACACGGGAAACCTTAAAGAGTGTTGGCCAGAAGCATCCATATTGAAGCACCTTAGCTGTCGTTCTTTCTCCCCCAAAATGTCCACCATAGTCAGATGAATGACATTGGTATAAAATATTTTCCATTTCAACTTCTGAAACACACCTTCTTATTACTTGATCTCCACACTGTTTAAATAAAAATGGCTCATCCCATAAATACTATTTCACATCATGGAGAAATTTTACACCTTCTCGGATCATATTTATTGATCAAATGCAAACATCAAACAGTTCGACTTCTAGGATCATATTTAGTGGCATCTCTTGTCGTTTTGATATATTACCAACTCTTTGGCATCGGTCACATTTAAATGAAATCACACAGGCATCCTTAAAGAGTGTTGGCCAGAAGCATCCATACTGAAGCACCTTAGAAGCCATTCTTTTTACCCCAAAATGTCCACCATAGTCAGATGCATGACATTGGTATAAAATATTTTCCATTTCAACTTCCAAAACACACTTTCTTATTACTTGATCTCCATAATGTTTAAATAAAAACGGCTCATGTATCCATTCTTAATGCAAACAGTTATTCATCCAAAAAAAATTCGTTGATCACTGTTGTGTCATCTTTTTTTAGTTCTGCATTCTCTAATCGTGATAAATGATTAGTAACCTGATTTTATGTTCCTTTTCAGTCCCGGATCTCCAAGTCAAACTATTTTAGAAATAATACACATCAAATTAATCTCGGCTTCATATCCTTCTTTACTATCAAGTACTTAATTGCCAAATGGTCTGTAAAAACGATCAATTTTGTCCCAGTCAAATATGAGCAAAATTTATCAAATGTATAAACAACTGTTATTAGCTCCTTCTAGGATAATATTTGGTTTCATCTCTTGTCGTTTTGATATATTACCAACTCTTTGGCATCTGTCACATTTCAATGAAAACACACGGGCATCCTTAAAGAGTGTTGGCCAGAAACATCCACATTAAAGCACATTAGCTGCCGTTCTTTCTCCCCCAAAATGTCCACCATAGTCAGATGCATGACATTGGTATAAAATATTTTCCATTTAAACTTTCAAAACACACCTTCTTATTACTTGATCTCCACAATGTTTAAATAAAAATGTCTAATCCCATAAATATTATTTCACATCATGGAGAAATTTCATACCTTCTCGGATCATATTTAGTGATCAAATACAAACATCGAACAGTTCAACTTCTAGGTTCATATTTAGTGGCATCTCTTGTCGTTTTGATATATTACCAACTCTTTGGCATCTGTCACATTTCAATGAAAATACACGGCATCCGTAAAGAGTGTTGGCCAAAAGCATCCACATTAAAGCACCTTAGCTTCCGTTCTTTCTCCCCCAAAATGTCCACCATAGTCAGATGCATGACATTGGTATAAAATATTTTCCATTTCAACTTTTGAAACACACCTTCTTGTTACTTGATCTCCACACTTTTTAAATAAAAATAGCTCATCCCATAAATATTGTTTCACATCATGGAGAAATTTCACACCTTCTCGGATCATATTTAGTGATCAAATGCAAACATCGAACAGTTCGACTTCTAGGATCATATTTAGTGGCATCTCTTGTCATTTTGATATATTACCAACTCTTTGGCATCTGTCACATTTCAATGAAAACACACGGGCATCCTTAAAGTGTGTTGGCCAGAAGTATCCACATTGAAGCACCTTAGCTGCCGTTCTTTCTCTCCCAAAATGTCCACCATAGTCAGATGCATGACATTGGTATAAAATATTTTCCATTTCAACTTCCGAAACACACATTCTTATTACTTGATCTCCACACTATTTAAATAAAAATGGCTCATCCCATAAATACTGTTTCACAACATGGAGAAATTTCTTTTTTTGCTAACTCGTCAAATATGGCGAAAACACCTTACTCACAATGAAATTTACATAATTTGCATACCATGGTGTATCCATCCTTACCGCAAATAGTTGTTCATCCGAAAAAAATTTGTTGATCACTATTGTGTCATCTTTTTTTAGTTCTGCATTCTCGAACCGTGATAAATGATTAGTAACCTGATTTTCTATTCCTTTTTGGTCCCTGATCTCCAAGTTAAACCCTTGTAGAAATAATACCCATCGAATTAATCTCGGCTTCGCATCCTTCTTTGCTATCAAGTTCTTAATTGCCAAATGGTCTGTAAACACGATCACTTTTGTCCCAATCAAATATGAGCCAAATTTATCAAATGCATAAACAACTGCTAATAGCTCCTTATCCGTAGTGGTATAATTCAGTTGGGCATCCGTTAATGTCTTACTAGAATAGTATATAGCATGAAAATATTTATCCTTTCGTTGGCCAAGAACTACGGCAATCACAAAGTCGCTAGCATCACACATTAATTCGAACGGGATGCTCTAATCTGGCACTATGATCATAAGTGCGGTAACTAGTTTCTTCTTCAACACATCAAAAGCTTCCAGGCATGCTTGATCAAAGTTCAATGGGACATCCTTCTCTAAAAGATTGCAAAGTGGTTTCATGATTTTGGAGAAGTCTTTTATATATCTTCTATAGAAACCAGCGTGTCCCAAAAAATTTCGAATACCCTTTACTGAAACTGGTGGTGGGAGGCTCTCAATGGTTTCGATCTTAGCTTTATCAACCTCAATTCCTTTTGCTGACACTCGATGACCCAAGATTATCCCCTCTTGTACCATAAAATGACATTTCTCCAAATTTAAAACCAAATTCATTTCCATACACCGTTTGAGCACAAGAGTGAGATTTTCCAAACAATAATCAAACAAATCCCCAAAAACTGAAAAATCATCCATAAATACCTCGAGATTTTGTTCGACAATATCAGATAAAATAACCATCATACACCGTTGAAATGTCACCGGCGCATTACATAATCCAAAAGACATTCTACGAAAAGCAAAGGTGCAATATGGGCATGTGAATGTCGTCTTCTCTTGATCCTCGGGTGCAATGGCAATCTGGTTATAACCTGAGTATCCATCCAAGAGGCAATAATACTCATGCCCTGCAAGCCTATCCAACGTCTGATCTATGAATGGTAGAGGAAAATGGTCCTTATGAGTGGCCTTGTTCAACTTTCTATAATCCATACACACCCGCTAACCCATAACTGTTCGAGTTGGGATCAATTCATTATGGTCATTGACAACTACTATCATTCCCCCTTTCTTTGGCACACATTAAACCGGACTTACACATGAGCTATCTAAGATAGGGTAGACAATTCTTGTATCCAACCATTTAATGATTTCCTTTTTTACAACTTCCTTCATGATGGGATTGAGTCTTCGTTGCTGTTCAATAGTCGGTTTCGCTTCATCTTCCAACAAAATTTTATGTATGCAAATTGATGGGCTTATCCCCTTAATATCCGTAAGAGTCCACCCAAGAGCAGTCTTGTATTGCCGAAGTACCCTTAGTAGATTTTCTTCTTGAACCTCATCAAGTGATACAGAAATAATAACTGGAAAGGTAGAAGAAGAACTAAGGTAGTCATACCATAGATGGTTAGGCAATGGCTTAAGTTCCAAGGTAGGCGGTTCTTCTAAGGATGATTTCACCTTTTCAACTAGATTTCCCCAATAATCCAAAGGTTCAAATTTTTACAAACATCATGTGAACTTCGGAGCTAAATCTAACATTTGAACCCATTCTAGCACAGTTGAATCATCAGATATATTTTCACTAACCAATGCGGTTTCAAGAGGGTCTTCATTCACATATTCAATAAATACCTCCCTAGTTGCTCCTTCAATCAGATCAACTCTAAAGAACTCTTCTTTTCCCTTCAGAAATTTCATAGCCTTGAAAACATTAAAAGTTACTTCTTCATTTTGGACTCTCATCATTAACTCTCCCTTTTGTACATCAATTAATGTCCTTCTAGTGGCTAAAAATGATCTTCCAAGGATAATGGGTATGTCTTTATCCACTTCATAGTCCAACACAATGAAGTCGGGTGGAAATATGAATTTGTCCACCTTCAGTACTAATATGTCTTCCACAATGCCCCTAGGGTATGTCACTGATCTATCGGCGAGATGTAAAGAGATATTTGTTGGCTTTGGTGCTGGTAATCTCAACTGAGTGTAGATCAAAAGTTACATTAAGTTAATACTCGCCCCCAAATCACACAAACATCTGTTAAAGAACTTGGGTCCAATCGTGCAAGGTATGCTGAAGCTACTCGGGTCCTTCAACTTCGGTGGTAACTTTCTTTGCAGAATTGCGCTACATTCTTCTATCAACGCTACAGTTTCAAACTCCCCTAGCTTCCTCTTCCGTGCTAAAATATCTCTCATTAATTTTGCATAGCTAGGCATTTGTTCTAAAGCATATGCGAATGGAATGTTGATTTTCAACTTTTTGAACACTTCTAAAAATTTAGAAAACTATCTATTTAATTTTTACTTTTGCAATCTTTGAGGAAACGGCACATGTGGTAGGACTACTGTTTGCTTATCTTCTTGCTGCTTTTTCACAACTTTTTCCACAGATTTACTTTTCAAATTTACACTCTCTTTTTCACCATCCTTAACAGAAATTATTTTCTTTTGTCCTTCTAAATCTGTTGTCAACTCCTTCCCATTTCTGAGTGTAACTGCCTTACATTGTTCATTTCCATCATTCCTTGGATTTTCACCGTATCACTAGGTAAAGAACCTGGATTTCTAATAATCAAAGCACTAGCTATCTGCCTAATTTGGGTCTCAAGGTTCTTTATTGCAGCTGATTGGTTTTTTGTTGAGGCTTCAAACTGAGTTGTCAATCATGCCAATAATTCTTCCATCTGTGATAGCTTATCAGGTTGTTGAGGTTGTGGGTGTTGTTGGGATTGTTGATGTGGCTGAAATCCAGGTTGATATGATTGCCTTGGAGCTTGTGCTTGAGCATGTGACTGATTATTACTCCAAGAAAAATTCAGCTGGTTTCTCACTCCTGGATTGTAACTATTTGGATAACTGCCATGCTGCCTATTATAACTAGAAACAAACTGGACTGACTCAGGATTTATTGCACATTGATCACTTGAGTGGCTACCCGTACATATTTCATAAATCGTTTCCATTTTTTGAATTGGTTGTACCCCAAATGCATCTATATTCTTTGTAAGAGCAGAAACCTAAGTTGTCACTTGAGCTAATAATGTTGTCATCGCATCCACTTCATAAACCCCGACTGTCCTTGGCTGAGCCATTCTTGCTGTTTGTTGGGTAAAATCTAAATACGAACAACATGAAAGTATACGTGGTCAACAAGTAATAAAGTGATAAGTAGAGTATCGTTCCCACATAGATCAACTAGCAATAATCTTAACTTACAAGTACCAATTTCCTATTAATCCTAATTTTACTAAACTATTCAACTCAATGATTATAATTAAAGAATACTTAAACTACCACAGAACAATCACAAATATCAAAATCTGGAATTTCAAACAAATAATGGAGAATTAGACTTATGATTTCACCCTAAGCTCCACTCTGATCTCAACACCTTAATTCCAATTCAATTCAATATCCCAGTTTATTAATCAAGAACACGAACGTAGTATTAACTACCTCTCGATACACTAATACCGTATTAACATAAATCCACAATGAAGATAGAAACACGTTAAACACCTTAATCAACTAACTCACTATATCTCTATGTGAATTACAATTAAAGAAGGTTTAAGAATAAGTTCTCTATTCGATTACATGCGATGTCAAGCATATCTCTACCTTAACATACATCAAGATTCTGCTATTCACAAAATTCATGAACACATGCTATATTAACTAGGTCTAGATTTGAATATCCTCTCTCAATTCCAAACAAATCAATAAAGAATTGTTGATCAGGCAATTCATAAATTCACGCTCAAATCAATATAGATAAACTGGAAATAGATTACTGAAATGGAAATCAAAGGTTACAAAATCATCGTTTCACTTAAAGATCCATCATAAGCCTAAAAAGTGAATTAGTTCATAATAAACAAAATAAACACTGAATAAATCATAGAAAACATTCTTTTGATTACAAATAATAGCCTAAGATGAAGAATATTGAACAACATCCTTCTCATTGCCTAGAATCACAATCGCCTTAAAAATCTCCTCGAAATACTCCTCCAAAGCTTGCTATGAAAAACTCTGATCAATCTTCGTTATATGCCTTGTGTTTTTGTTTTAGTTTTTATTGATTGAGTAGTAGATGTCTAACACACAAGTCCCAGCCAAAATTCCCTTCAATTAGAGTTCCATTTGCTATCCAAATGCTAGAAACCATACCCAAGAAGAATTTCAATCATAATAGGACAACTTCAGAATCGACACCCCCCGCCCCGGCGGGGGTTCATGTGCTATAAACGCCCGCCCCGATGGGCCACCTTTCTGTCAAGCTCGAATGAAGACCCCCTGCCCCGGCGGGGGTGTATAAGCTAATTATACCCACCCCAATGGGCTACCTGTATGCTAACTGAAGATCAAGACCCCCAGCCTACGGGTACCTAATATAATATTGCTTACCCAGTAATGCTAGTCTTCTATAAATGACTTTCTTTGAATTTCATGTTCTACTCAAATTTTGCTCTAATTGACCTCAAATCATCCCAATTGACTCCACATATCCGTTAAATGCCATAAAAACCAACCTACACATGAAATAACATAAAACAAGTAAAAATGAACATGATCACAAGAATTTAGCAACAAATAAGCATGAAATAGACATTGAACCGCGTATATAAAATCCACTTATCAAAATTCCCCAAACTTAAACCGTGCTAGTCCTCGAGCACAAAATAACTACATGCAATGCAATGAGATGAAATGACAACGACCTAACTTATATGCTTTCAAATCTAACAATATCGCAGAATCAAGATTATCTTAACGGCATTTGCGAAAACAAGCAACTATACAATATCAACCACCAAAAACCAATCTATAATTCCATTTTAATCCTCAAATCTCAAGCCTTCATCACTGGTATAGTGTGTGTGTGTGTGTGTGTGCAACATCTATGATAACTGATATTAACTCAAATTTCAATACATAATCAATCTCTTAGAAGGAATTATGCAGCGCAAACTTAAAAATTTCAAAAACAGACAGTTCCAACTAAAACTAAACAATCACTAATCTCGGAGGTTCAAGCAAGGTACTTATACTTTATTCATATACTTCCTCTTTTTTTCTCTTTTTTTTTTTAGATACGGGGGCTTTTTGCTCTTTTCCCATTTTATTCACAATTTTTTTTATACATACATGACAGTGCAATGTCTCATCCCATTAGGCTGACAGTGCTACCCCTTAGCGAGCTTTCAACCAACGACTCCCAGACCATAAAAGACCTTAGGGCGCTAGCTGTAAAGACAATCCCCTCGGGCGTACTTGCTCAAGTAACAAAGGCCCCAAAACAAGACTAGTCATGATACATATATATTCTTTATATATAAAGCTTATATACCCCACATATCATCCCCCAAACTTAGGTTCTTGCCTAATTTTCGCCTTTACTGTCTATCCTTATCATTTTCTCATTTACTCTAGCATTATCCTTTAGAGACCATTTAGGTATCAATTTGAACTGACCAGTCAACAATGATGTTATTATTCATTCTATCCTTATTATACCAGTTCAAACAAGCTCAAGATTCGATTCATAGCAGAAATTGTATCACAGTTCTAATACTCAATACTGTGTTAGTTAACCTATTGTCAGTCACATCATTGGCCCACAAACAATATGAAATACAACATTGATGGACTTACGCAAACATAATATTTAACTAACTAAATTTTTTTATTTTTTTTATAGATAACAAAATGCATTACAAGATTATTTACTATGCAATGACAAACATTAACCTACGCTACTATGAATGCACCTAAGCTATCATGCAATACTGAAATTAAGATGCAATACGGAAATTTAAATGACAAAATGCAAAATGCACCCTAAATGAATTAAATGCATGCAAACATGTATATAAATCCCCCAAACTTAAGTAATACAATGCCCTCATTGGATGAATAGTCAAAATAAGTACGTGAGGACTTCCCTGCTATCGCTTAAGTCTGAGGAGGTGGTTGTTGTTCTTCTTTGTCTAAATCACTTAGTGGAAACCTTGGCATTGGCATGGGCTGTTGATATGGAAATTGGGCCGCCGGGTTGTAGCTTTGTAGAGTTGTGTTGAGCGAGGCGAAAGATGCGTTCATAGCATCAAACATATGATCTTGCCTCATTGTCAATCGCCTCATTTCCCGACGTGTTGCGTTGTTGTGTGCAGTCATTTGCTTTTGAAAATCAAGGAACTGAGAACTGGATATGGCATCAGCCTGCGGTACCTGCTCAGCCCCTTGATTGCTTCATCGTCATCCCCCAATGTCTCTGTAACATCAACGTCGTCTTCTGAATCTGACGGGAAAATGAACCCCAGACCACGTGAATGTGACTCTCCTCCTGTCCATACAGAATACCTCGCTATCATTCTAGAATCAAGCAACACGAGCGGCATTTGTGTGGGCTCATCGTCGGACCATCTCACCCCGGCATTGCGACATAACCCACAAATGAGTGATGGGTGTGGTAAGCCTCCAGAAAAATTTCCACGTAAGTACCGGCGGATAGAGGAACAGATGATGGCCCCGACATCGATGATGAAATCTTGCACAATGGCGTACAACAGTAATGCCTTCTCTTTTGTGACATCCGAGGTGTGTTGGGATGGAAGAAATTTAGCACATATAAAGGCGTACCAGATTTTTCCATACCGGCTAAGGTCTTTGCTATGAAACACGGTGCCTCCCTTCTGACCCTTGATCAAAGATGTTCCTGGCTTTGTCATCTCCATGATTATAGCATCATAATTCGGGTCAGAATTACGGAGATGAGCATAATGGCAGTGGTAAGGTACCCGTAGTTGGTAGTAGGTGTTGATTGCGTTGACACTGAATGGAACCAACCGTCCTCGCACAAATGCGTGGAATGGTTCTTTGTCCTCAGCATTTGCATAAAATTCCTTGACAATGTTAACAACGGCTGGTTCCGGCTCCCCAATGAATTTGGTTCATCCCTTTTGGTAATTTGAGGCATAAGCTCCCCAACGTTAGGATTCGGTGCCAACCCCTGCTCCGGTGTAAGGGCTTTGGTGAGCATATAGTCATACCGGTTAGCGGCGGCGGCACTTGCAAATTTCCGGCGATCGAAGGTGCGGGTTGGTTGAGATGATCGTGAGCTTTCTCCCCTTTGGTGTTTAGAAGATGATGGTGAGGCCATGATTTCTCTCTAGCTCTCAAATATACTCTATGATTGCTCTATATCAAGTGTGGTGAGAGATATGATATAAGGTGTAGTGCTATATATAGATGTGGAAGGATGGCTATCATTGGTGGAGTGAGGAGGTGGAGAGGAGTAATGGAGTATTGGGAATAGTGGGGTAGTGGGTGGTAGATGGAGTTATGAAGTAGTGGGGAAGTGGGAAAGTGGTATGTTATTGGGAAGGGGAGAATTCTGTAACTGCCCAAAGTCTGTTACTTTCCAGGACCCCCGCCCCGGCGGGGGGTATTGTACTAGGAAGGCCTGCCCCGGTGGGCTAGTATTCTGTCAACTGTGTTTGGGGACCCCATACTAGCTTGCTTGCTATCTCTTACTTACTCCTTGAGACTCCCTCCCCCGTGGGGTTATTCTGATGTAAAAGGGCCTCATTTTGGCATGTACCCTCTGTCAAGCTCCTTTGTTTTGCTTCACTGTAGTTCACTTTTACTTCAATGTAGTGCTTGATCATCCTTCATCCATCCTGTGTGACATAAAACATGAAGTTTAGTAGGTTGTTTATAACGAGAAGTATTGTTGAGAGATTAACTAGACTTTCATTGTATGCTACTAACTATTAAATGAATAAAAGCTATATTGTAACGACTATAAATGAAAAATACGAGAAATAAACTAAAGATTGGGTTGCCTCCCAATTAGCGATTGATTTTAAGTCGTTCATCCTGACTACTTCCTGCTCATGTTGTGTCAGTCAATGTGATGGCGATCACGTCGTAGTTGGCTTTTCCACCCGAATAATGCTTCAAACGGTGTCCGTTTACTTTGAACGTGTCTAGTGGATTTTGACTGTAGAGTTCCACTACGCCATGAGAGAATTTGATAGTGAATGGTCCGGACCATCTCGATTTAAGCTTTCCAGGGAATAATCGCAACCGTGAGTTGAACAATAGTACTGATTGACCCGACTCGAATGTTCGGTGCATAATTTTCTAGTCGTGCCATCTTTTTACCTTTTCTTTGTAAATTTTGGAATTCTCATAGGCATGAAGGCAAAATTCATCGAGCTCATTCAATTGAAGTAATCTTTTCTCCCCTACAGCTGCTTGATCAAAATTGAGTTTTTGTACCACCCAATATGCCTTATGTTATAGCTCGACCGGTAAGTGGCATGCCTTCCCGTACAGTAGTTGATATGGTGACATCCCGATTGGCGTCTTGTATGCAGTCCGATATGCCCATAATGCATCGTCTAATCTAAGCGACTAATCTTTCCGACTCGGATTCACCACTTTCTCTAATATCTTTTTAACTTCTCCGTTTGATACCTCAGCCTATCCACTGGTTTGAGGGTGATACGCTGTAGCTACCTTGTGGTTGATCCCATACTTGGCCAAAAGAGCTGTAAAAGACTTATTGCAGAAGTGACTACCTTCGTCACTGATAATTGCTCTTGGCGTGCCAAACCTTGTGAAGATGTTCCTTTGTAGGAACTTGAGGACAATTTGTTATCCTTTATTTCTAAGTCAAATTCTTGAAGTAAGAGAATCCACCGGATAAGGCGTGGCTTATCATCCTTTTTCGCTATCTAGTACCGAATCGCCGCATGGTCTGGGTAAACTATCACCTTAGTCCCGATCAAGTAAGCCCAAAATTTGTCAAGCACGTTGTTTATTGAAATTGTCATACTTGTTGAGCTAGTTATGCTCACTCTTGCTTGAACCATATGAATGCAGCTAAGACTGAACGTCCCGAAGGATCGAATAAGGATAAAGGAAAAGCTAAGGCAGATCGTTAAGTTGTCTATGTAATAGTATAGGTTTAATGTTATAATGTAATTGATATTATGACAAAAAACCTTTGTAATGGGTTTATAACTTGGGAGAATGTAAATATTATTTTGATTATATATAAAAGATATTCGTTCTTTTGAGGCTTTTCAATTGAATGAATGTATGAATGTTTGTACAGTATAGCACCATCTGTAGGGTTGGAAGATACCCGGATTTGGGGGCGCTACAGGTTGGTATCAAAGCCTAGGTTATAAAACTTAAAGGGGAAAATAAAACCTTAAGTCATAACCTTAAGAAAGAATAAAGAAGTAAAAGATGAAAGCTAACCCTATAAAAATGCATTATATTATGTTATGTGTTTTTATTATTCTACTGACCTGTACTAATCAAACTATATTGTTTTATTGTAGATGTCAGGAGAAA
This sequence comes from Panax quinquefolius, assembly GCA_020205615.1. NCBI lineage: Eukaryota > Viridiplantae > Streptophyta > Magnoliopsida > Apiales > Araliaceae > Panax > Panax quinquefolius. The sequence continues at coordinate 108,479,833 of CM035154.1, read as the reverse complement.
ATGATATGTATAGAGACATACATGTAGTGAGCGAGGATTCAGTTAATCGAGTAGAAATACTACCCAATCCCATAGCAGTAGAACCAGAAGTGGTGGTAATCGAGTCTGGAGACTCGAACAATTTAGATTACATGTCTATATTTGATGGCATGCTAGAGGAAGAGGTGGACGTGATGTCATTTGACCAGGTTCCACCTACAGAAGAGTTGACTGGGGGAGTCAATGAAGGCCTTTATTCATGTCGGATTGGATAGAAATGTCCATTCTTTGTCATGAGGTTAAGGAGTTGAAAGAGGAACTCCAAGCTGTCCGGGAGGACAAGATAAGTATGGAAGGTATGTGGGAAGAGGAACACGACGATCGTGTTTTGGCCAAGGACAAGGTCCACGAGCTGAAACACGAAGTCTTTGAGCTCAAGTAGGAGCTAAAGACTATGAAACGGAAGGTAGAGAGGATGTCCTATATATATAGGAGTTCTCATGTGGATTTCCAGTAGCAAGTAGCTGGGTATCTGATAGAAAAGGGCAGACTCGACATACTATCAATCGGGATGTCATTGCCGGTCTGGCCATGAAAGACTTTGAGAATGCCATTCGGCAGATGTAATCTAGTTATAGCTGGAATAGTTTAGATATGTAAATATTATGTATCTAGTAGGGACGTAAAACCCTCTTTTGTATATCAAGGGTAGTCTTTTGTAGATCCCAATTTTTGGAAAGCAATTGCGGGATGGTAATGTAATCAGCTAAGGCTGAGTAATGTAAACAATGTAGTGTTATACTACAAGTTATGAATCAATATAAGTCTTTTTATGGAACATATTGAGTAATGATTATGAGTTATTGTTTCATCATAAATAATAACTAACCAACCAGAAGAAAGTAATAATGACGTGTTGTTTTCTTAACAGCAAAATGCCTCCAAGAAGGAGACAACAAAATCAAGATTCTAATGTTAACCGACCGGAGGAGGTCCTCCAATTAATCCGATGCAAGAGTTAGTTAATCTTTTAACGGTAGCGTTTAATAGAATGGGGCTAATGTACCCATAAATCTCAGGGTAATCGAAAGCTACTACTTTTAAGGATTTTAAAAGTGTCGATGCGCCAGAGTTCAAAGGAACTACGGACCCTATAGAAGCTCAAACTTGGGTGAAAGAGATTGAGAAAGCATTTGTTATAACAAATGTTGATGAATGTCAGAAGGTTGCCTTTGCAACCTATATGATGAAAGGGGAGGCCAATTTCTAGTGGGAGGCAAACCAGGCTAGGGCCAGAATAGAAAATTTAACGTGGGTGAGGTTCAAGGAGATTTTCTTCGAGAACTATTTTCCCACGAGTATGCAGGGAAGAATGGAGATGCGATTTCTTGATTTGAAACAAGGGGATATGATTTGTTCCCAAAGATGTCTTGCCAGTTTAATGAACTGGCAAGATTTACTCCACATCAAGTGGACACTGAAGTAAGAAAGGCTAGACGATTTGAGCTGGGCTTGAAACCCTGGCTCTATAGCCAAATTTTTGTGTTCCAAAGTACTTCCTTTGGAACTATATTAGAAAAGGCAATAATTGCCGAGGGTGGGAATGAGGCTCTCAGCCAGTACCATAAAGATAAGAAAAGCAAGGGTAAAGTTGAGGGAGGAATGAAGACCGAAGGAGCCAGTGGTAGTGGCGACGGTCAAAAGAGGAAGGGTTTTAACTCTGGGAATACCGGAGTAAAGCAAGGGGATTCTAAAAGGAGGATGGAGGCCTGTAAAACCTGTGGGAAGACTCATTTAGGAGTCTGTCTCAAAGGAAAGGTAGTATGTTATAATTGTGGGCAGGAAGGGCATATTTCGCCTAACTGTCCAAATCTGAAGAAAACCCATGGATGCTTTGTATGTGGATCAACTGACCACATAGCAAAGAACTGCCCAAAGAAGGGGACAGATGGAAATAAGGGCACTAATAGCGGTAAGTTGGCTATTAGTGGTCCAGCTCAGCTGGGTAGATCAATGGCTCGCACTTTTAATATGACGGTCCAAGATGCGGTGGCATCAGGGGATGTAGTTGCAAGTATTATCCCAATCAATAACATAAATGTTTATGTGCTATTTGATTCGGGTGCTACTTGTTCGTTTATAGCATGTGATTTTGCTAGACGATTAGAATTACTTTCCGAAAAGTTGCTTATACCTTTGAATATTAAGGTGGCAAATGAAGAGATAATTCTTTTTGAAGATATTCATAGGAGTTATTGCATAGATATGCGGGGTTGTGAATTATCGGTAGATTTAATACCGATAAAGTTGAGAGAATTCGATGTAATTCTCGGAATGGATTGGTTGATTAACCATGGTGCAATTATAGATTGCCAAAAGAAATGTGTGAGCAATAGGACGTTGAAACAACCTCCTGTAGTGTTTTACGATAATAAATCGTCGGGATGCTCGTGTTATCTTACGATGACACAAACTAGAAAACTTTTAAGGAAGGGATGTGTAGGTTATTTGTGTCATGTTGTTGACACCCAGCGAGTGGGAGCAACCATGGAACAAATACCCATAGTGAATGAATTTATGGATGTATTTCCAAGTGAATTACCGGGTTTACCACCGGATAGAGGGATCAAATTCGTAATAGACATTATGCCAGGAGCGGCACCAGTCTCAAGGGCACCGTATCGTATGGCGCCTGTGGAAATGAAAGAGCTAATGGTTTAGTTATAGGAACTATTGGATAGGAAGTACATTCAACTGAGTGTTTCCCCGTGGGGGGCACCAGTGTTGTTTGTCAAGAAGAAAGATGGATCGTTAAGGCTTTGTATCGACTATCGAGAGTTGAACAAGTTAACGATAAAGAATAAATACCCATTGCCCAGGATCAATGATATTTTTGATCAGTTGAAAGGGACAAAGTATTTTTCTAAGATAGATTTACAGACAGGGTATCACCAATTGAAGGTTAGAGAGGAGGACATACCAAAGATAGCATTCAGGACTCGTTATGGTCATTACGAGTTTCTGGTAATGTCCTCTGGGTTGACGAATGCACCAGCTGCATTTATGGATATGATGAATAGAGTGTTCAAACAATATTTGGACAAGTTCATTGTTGTGTTTATCGATGATATTCTAGTCTATTCTAAAATGCCAGAATATTATGCTGAACACTTAAGATTAGTGTTGGAGACACTAAGAAAGGAGAAGTTATATGCAAATTCACTAAGTGTGAATTTTGGCTGGAGAAGGTACAATTTTTAGGTCATGTCATTGACCAAGAAGGGATTTCAGTGGATCCAGCAAAGGTAGAAGCAGTGATGAGCTGAGAACAACCGAAAACGCCGACTAAGGTGCGGAGTTTCCTAGGGTTAGCGGGATACTATCGAAGATTTATCCAAGATTTTTCGAAGATAGCTACACCGTTGACTAACCTGACAAGGAAGACGGTAAAATACGTGTGGATGGATAAATGTGAGGACAGTTTTCAAGAACTGAAGAAAAGATTAAGTGAAGCACCTGTTTTGTCATTACCCGATGACACAAGAAATTTTGTAGTTTATAGCGATGCTTCGCATAGGGGACTTGGTTGCGTGCTCATACAGCATGGCAAGGTCATTGCGTATGCATCACGGCAATTGAAGGATTATGAGAAAGTTTATCCTACTCATGATCTGGAACTAGCCACGGTAGTATTTGCCCTAAAGATATGGAGACATTATCTTTATGGGTAAAAATGTGAGATATATACGGACCATAAAAGTCTAAAGTATATCTTCACTCAGAAGGACTTGAAAATGAGACAGAGAAGATGGCTAGAGTTTATAAAGGATTACGATTGTGAAATCCTGTATCACCTTGGGAAAGCCAATGTAGTTGCCGACGCCTTAAGTAGGAAGGGTCGGGAAAAGTTGTCTATGTTAACAACTCAAGATGAGTTAATAACAGAGATGGCTAGGATGGAAATAGAAGTAAAGATGCCAAGTGATTCGAGACAGATACTTTTTATGATGGAGATGCAATCTACCATCGTAGAGAGAGCCAAGGAGGTACAACTCAAGACTGACGAGTGTAACCAAATGAAGAAGTGGTTATCCGATAAAGAAGATACTAAGTATAGTCTTGATAATGAGGGATTATTAAGATTTGAAGAAAGAATTTGGGTTCCGAATGAGACAGAATTAAAGGAGCAAGTATTACAAGAAGCTCATAGTTCAAGGTACTCGATACATCCTGGTAGCACTAAGATGTATCAAGACGTTCGACAGAGTTTTTGGTGGCCGAACATGAAGAGAGAAATAGCTGAATACGTGAGTAGATGCTTAACTTGTCAAAAAGTTAAAGCCGAACATCAACAACCAAGTGGCTTGTTAAAGTCATTGGAGATTCCAGAATGGAAGTGGGAGCATATCACAATGGACTTCGTGGTGGGACTTCCGACAATGACCAAAGGGTACGATTCAATTTGGGTAATAGTAGATCGGTTGACGAAATTGGCTCACTTTTTACCAATTAGGGTCAAGTATAACTTAGACCAGTTAGCTAAAATCTAAGTTAAGGAAATTATTTCTAGACATGGAGTACCAGTATCAATTGTGTCAGATCGTGATCCACGATTCACATCGAACTTTTGGAGAAGTTTCCAAGAACAGTTGGGAACACAGTTGAAGTTAAGCTCAACTTATCAACCATAAACTGATGGGCAGAGGAAGAGGACAATTCAGACGTTAGAAGACATGTTGAGGTCTTGCATCATGGATTTCAAGGGTAGTTGGGATGAACACCTACCACTTGTAGAGTTTGCGTATAACAACAGTTATCATGCAAGCATAGGCATGTCACCTTATGAAGCTTTGTACGGAAGAAGGTGCAGAACACCATTATATTGGGATGAAGTGGGAGAACGCCGGATGCTAGGACCAGAATTGGTGTAGCAGACAGTGGATGTAATAAAGTTAATTCGGATGCGTCTTGTTACAGCTCAGGATAGACAGAAGAAATATGTGGACTCGCATAGATTAAATCGAGAGTTTGAAGTAGGCTCGTATGTGTTTCTAAAGGTATCTCCCTGGAAAGGAAAGATACGCTTTGGAAAGAAAGGAAAGTTAAGTCCAAGGTTTATAGGACCTTTTGAGTTATTAAAAAGGGTGGGAGAGGTAGCTTATGTAATAGCATTACCTCCAGACCTAGAACGAATACCTAACGTGTTTCACGTATCTGTATTATGTCCTTATAAACCAGATTATAAGCACGTAATTGAATATGAGCCGATTCATATTGAAAAGGACTTAACCTATGAAGAATCGCCGATTCAAATCATTGATAGAAAGGAACAAGTTTTACGGAACAAAATAATACCATCAGTAAAGGAATTATGGAAGAACCACGATGCCGAAGAAGCAACGTGGGAATTAGAAGAAAAGATGAAGAAAAATTTTCCTCATCTATTTGATTAAAGTAAGACGAGATTCTGGGGACATAATCTTTATAAGGGGGGAAGGATGTAACGACCGAGAAATTCGGATTCTATTGTAAAATGATTTTATTAAATTAAATAGTAATAAAATTATATTTTATGTGATATCAAGATGGTTGTCATTCTATAGCCTATTGATGTTGGAATGTCGTAGTATTTTAGCTGTGTGGTGGAATTAAAGTGTTTGAATTTCCAAGACGAAAATAAAAGTTTTCCGAGAAATTTTTCGAAAAACACTATTCATCGGTATTTGCTCGGGAATTATTTTTGAATTTCTGAGAAATACGTAATGATAGAATATCAAGGTAAGACGGATTATGTAATAATAATCTAGTTATGGAAAATGTAATATTTAAACATGGACTTAAGTTATGAATATTAAGGAAAGCGAAGTATTATTATGTAAGTAATAATTGTATGATACTTAGGTATTGTACAAAGTAATGAAAACGAGTATAATACGAAGTATTATACGAGTTTGGACGAATGATGGATTAGCGTATATAATAAATTTATATACGAGTTAAATACGAGAATGATACATAAACTATATGTATATGTATTGAGTAATGAGAATGGACTTAGAAGATTGGTTATAATTGGTACAAGCCCAAGTGAATTAAATGTGAGGCCCAAATGTTAATTAATGAACAAGTTGGTGTTTATTAATGCAAGCCCAAAAGCTAGGTTAATTTAAGCCCAAGCTAGAATCCATGAGTTGTTTGATCCATGGGGCAAATCATATTAATATGGTTACTCTTGGTAATCATGTTTTATGTGTGGTTACCAAGTTAATGTAATGACCAAGCAAAGGATAGGATTTGTGCTAAGCAAGTAATGAATAGTAAGGAGGTGGGATTAGTTTATTGTCCAAACTACCCTAACCTTGTGAGTTCTATAAATAGAGAAGGTTTGCTAGCCATTTAACACTTGTTCAAGCAATCCAAACTATTACAAAGTGTTTAAGTGTTAGGGAGATTAAGCAACAAAATAAGTTACTTCCATAAGCAAGAAGAAGAAGAAGAAGAAGACTACTTTGCAAATACTTCAAGAGTAAGACTTCTTCTCCAAATTATCTTCTATCTCTATCATGATAGGTTGATAAGAAAAGTATGGATTAAAGAACATGTATGTTAAGAAGTAAGAAGAATGAATAAGCAATGAACTTAAGTCACATAAGTTGGAAATAAGTCATTTGAACTTATAAAAGTTAGGAACTTGTTATAAGTTAACCTTGAATGTTAGTATGAAAGTTAAGGGTTTATATGAATTTGTATCATGTAAACATAAATGATATTATATGTTATGAACATATAAGTATGATGATTAAAAGACTTTAACTTTCATAAGTTATGAACAAAGAAGCTAAAAGTAGTTTATAATTTAATAAGTTATAAGCTCATGAAGGAATAAGTCAAAATCCAACAATGAAAATAAATTGTTGTATTAGGTATGTTGAGATGTTCATATGATGAATTGAATTCATTTGAAGTAATGAACAAATCATAAGTAATGAAGATTTGCCGGAAATTGCACGATTGGACGATAATCGTCGAATTCGTGAAATTCCCGGATTAGAAGTCAAATTTTGTGTTTGAACTCGAAAATATTGGTTTTCGATGGAGACAAGTCATATTTGGCATTCTAGAGTTGCGGACTCAAAAATGACCGAATTCTGACTTATAACGAAGAAACGAGCATTGAACGTTCACGTACGTTTATCGTTTACGTTAAAAATAAACCAATAAGTGAATTTTTAGCAAACGAAGTCAAATAGATAAAATTTTTGCATGAACGCATAGAGTATGTAATTTGTGAACCGTAGGCTTTTGAACGAGCCCATTCGGACTTATAACGAAGAAGTTATGAGCCCGGGAAATTCGCAAAGTTGAAAAAACTGTCCAAACTATCTGGTGCACAGAGCTGGTGCCGCGGCGCAAGCCCTAGGCCATTTTGTCATGCCGCAGCACGAGACTAAAACCAATCATACTGGAAACTCGCGTCGCAACGCAAACCATAGTATAAATGATGGCGCCAAATATTTCGCTGAAAACGAACCATGTCTCTATCATGTGAGTGGCAAATGCAGTCACGACCCATCGAGTAAGGACTCGCGCCACAGCGCCAAGTCCGGGACCTCTCCACTGTTAACTCACGCCGTAGCGTGAGATATAGGCTTATGACTGGCACAGTAGTGCCAGCCTTAGAACAAAGATGATAATGAATGTTTATAAGTACAAAGAAAGGAAGGTGATTGATTTCAAAGTAAACATACTTTAAGGAACATAAAGTAACATTGTTAAAACTATGTTAAACCTTAACGATGTTGTATAAAGGTTGAGATAACCTAGACAAATATGAATGAAAGTTTAATGATAAGCCGAAATGGATAGTAAATGAATCTAATACACAATTAGATTGAGATGAAGGGTAAGATAGTCATATACATACTTGATTATATATGACCTAATATGAGGCATTATGTGATCATGTGTTGTAGAGACTTGAAAGATTCAATCATAAAGTAATTATATCGTAGCAGATGCTAAAGGCAAGTATTCAAACTCTTGTCTCAGTTCAATTTGAACAAGTTTTTGAAATTCATGTATCCTTACGCATGAATTGATGTATAATGAAGTTAAAGCCAATTCTTTTGGCTAGACTTGATATATTGAGTGGACTATTGATAATATATTCATCTGTTATCAAATATTGGTATCTTTTGTCAACTACTTGTTATGGTTTTCAAAAGAAGACTGAAATGTTAAACAAATGTTTTGTCGGTAAACGACAGGCACGTGAGGATGCCATAATTAAACGTACATACGTTTAATGAATGTAGTGTTGATCAACATAGAGTACAATAGGCTGATCACCTAGAAGTGTTCGTAAGTAATACCGGGCTTACAGACTTAGTTCCGGGTTATCCTTTTCAAAGAAGAATGAAATGCTCAAGGTCTCTGATCGGAGTGAATGTGTTACTGAATATTGTAATTATTGTAAAACATTTTGAAAGAATGATGAAGTGCTATTTTGAATCATCAATAGTACTTCATAACTATTGTTCAGTTATTGAAGATATATGATTCTTATGTGTCAAGCACGTTGTTTATTGAAATTGTCATACTTGTTGAGCTAGTTATGCTTACTCTTGCTTGAACCATATGAATGCAGCTAAGACTGAATGTCCCGAAGGATCGAATAAGGATAAAGGAAAAGCTAAAGCGGTCGTTAAGTTTGTTCATGTAATAATATATAGGTTTAATGTTATAATGTAATTGATATTATGACAAAGAACCTTTGTAATGGGTTTAGAACTTGGGAGATTGTAAATATTATTTTGATTATATATAAAAGATATTCGTTCTTTTGAGGCTTTTCAATTGAATGAATGTATGAATGTTTGTACAGTATAGCACCATCTGTCAGGTTGGAAGATACCCAGATTTGGGGGCGCTACAGGTATAAGGTTTGCACTCGCCCCCAAATCACATAAACACTTATTGAAATGCATATTCCCGATCGTGCATGGAATGGTGAAGCTCCCCAGGTCCTTGAGTTTTTGTGGTAATTTCTGCTATAATATCGTACTACACTCCTCGGTTAGTGCAACTGTCTTGAAATCTTCCCATTTCTTCTTCCTTAACAGAATCCCTTTCATAAATTTTGCGTAGCTCGGCATTTGTTCTAGGGCTTCTACAAATGGTATGTTGATCTGATGTTTCTTGAACACTTCCAAAAACTTTGCAAATTGCTTGTCTAATTTCTATTTTTGGACCCTCTGCTGAAATGGTGGTGGTGGATAAATAATTGGCTTATTGTTCAACTTTGTTTCCTCACTCTTGTTTCCTTTAACCACGTGACTGTCATCAACTTTTTCATCCAGAGTCGCTGAATTTTCTGCATTAGTACCCTCAAGATGTTTTCCACTCCGCAATGTAATTGCCTGACACTATTCATGGTTACCCTTCGGATTTCTCTCTGTATCACTTGGTAGGGTCCCTTGTGGCCAGTTATTTAGTGCTAATGCAATTTGCCCCATCTGATTTTCCAAGTTCTTGATGGCTATTGCTTCAGTTTTCATGGATGCCTCATTACTCGTTATATATTTCGACACCAATTCCTCAAAATCTGATTTCCTTTCATGATATTGAAATTTTGTTGTTGGTGATTCTAAAACACAGGGGATATGGTATTTGTGGAGCTTGATGTTGCTGATTATTTCTCCACGAGAAATTCGAATGATTCCTATTTCCTTTATTGTATGTGTTATGGTATGTGTTCTGCGGAATTCTATTATAATTGCGTACAAACTGCACAAATGCTGGATTTATCGCGCATTGATCCGTTGGGTGCTCTCCCGCATATAACTCACATATAACTGCCACTTGTTGTACTTGTTGAGCCTGTACCCCTGTCATAGAATCCAACTTCTTTGAAAGTGCTAAAATTTGTGCTTATATAGCTGTCACACCATCCACTTCTAAAACCCCAGCTGCCTTTGCCTGTGTCATTCTTGTTGTGGGCCACTGGTAGTTGTTAGGCGACATGGTTTCAATCAAATCATAGTCTTCCTCGTAACTCTTGGCCATGAATGCTCCGCCCGACGCTGCATCAATACTAGTTCTAAGATTCCCATATAGTCCATTATAAAAGGTGTTCATTTGCAGCCACTTGGGTAATCCATGATGTGAGAATTTTCTGAGCAATTCTTTATATCTCTCCCATGCCTCATACATTGACTCCCCATGTTGCTGCTCAAACATTGTTATCTCATTCCTCATCTTTGCAGTTTTCGTCGGTGGAAAGAATTTGGCGAGGAGTTTCTGAGCTAAGTCCTCCCATGTAGTTATCGATCCGGGCAGTAAAGAATGCAACCAACTCTTTTCCTTGTCCCGTAAAGTGAATGGGAACAAGCGAAGTTTAACCGCATCATCTGACACCCCATTGTACCTAAAGGTGTTGCAAATTTCCAGAAAGCTGACTAGATGCTCGTTCGGATCGTCATTTGACAATCCCCCAAACTGAACTAAATTCTGAAACATTTGAATCGTTCCAGGTTTGATTTCAAAATTTTTAGCAGCTATTGCGGGCCTGGTGATGCTTGACTGCAGTTCAGTCACCTTGGGTATGGCGAAGTCCCTTAACGCTTTCTGATCTTCGGCTACCATTTCCTCTTCCTTTTCAGATGTTTCAAATTCTGGCCTCGTTTCCTTGATCCACTTACTCAACCTCTTAAAACCTTTTCTCAATGTCGTCCTCAAAAGGCAGCAAGTCTGGATTTTTGGACCGAGTTTGCATAAACTGTTTCCAACACCTGAAATAGAAGGACAAACAAAAATAAAAATATCTAAGTAAAACTGGATTAATTAAACTGATATTGTAAAACTATTAAGATTTATACTAAATGATCCCCGGCAACGGCGCCAAAAACTTGTTGGGTAAAATCTAAATACGCACAACACGCAAGTATACGTGGTCAAAAAGTAATAATTTGATAAGTAGAGTATCGTTCCCACAGAGATCAACTAGCAATAATCTTAACTTATAAGTACCAATTTCCTATTAATCCTAATTTTATTAAACTATTCAACTCAATGATTATAATTAAAGACTCTAAATTAAAGAATAATTAAACTACCACAGAACAATCACAAATATCAAAATCTGGAATTTCAAACAATTAATAGAGAATTAGACTTATGATTTCACCCTAAGCTCCACTTTGATCTCAACACCTTAATTCCAATTCAATTCAATATCCCAGTTTATTAATCAAGAACACGAACGTAGTTCTAACCACCTCTCGATACACTAATACCGTATTAACGTAAATCCACAATGAAGATAGAAACACGTTAAACACGTTAATCAACTAACTCATTATATCTCTATGTGAATTACAATTAAAGAAGGTTTAAAAATAAGTTCTCTATTCAATTACATGCGATGTCAAGCATATCTCTACCTTAACATACATCAAGATTCTGCTATTCACAAAATTCATGAACACATGCTATATTAACTAGGTCTAGATTTGAATATCCTCTCTCAATTCCAAACAAATCCACAAAGAATTGTTGATCAGGCAATTCATAAATTCACGCTCAAATCAATATAGATAAACTGGAAATAGATTACTAAAATGGAAATCAAAGGTTACAAAATCATCGTTTCACTTAAAGATCCATCATAAGCCTAAAAAGCGAATTAGTTCATAATAAACAAAATAAACACTGAATAAATCATAGAAAACATTCTTTTGATTACAAATAATAGCCTAAGATGAAGAATATTGAAAAACACCCTTCTCGTAGCCTTGAATCGCAATCGTCTTAAAAATCTCCTCGAAATACTCCTCTAAAGCTTGCTATGAAAAACTCCTATCAATCTTCGTTATATGCCTTGTGCTTTTGTTTTCGTTGTTATTGATAGAGTAGTAGATGTCTAACACACAAGTCCCAGCCAAAATTCACTTCAATTAGAGTTCCATTTGCTATCCAAATGCTAGAAACCATGCCCAAGAAGAATTTCAATCATAGCAGCACAACTTCAGAATTGATACCCCCCGCCCCGGCGGGGGTTCATGTGCTATAAACACCCGCCCCGGCGAGCCACCTTTCTTTCAAGCTCGAATGAAGATCCCCCGTCTCGGCGGGGGTGTATAGGCTAATTATGCCCTCCCCATGAGGCTACTGCGTCTCGCTAACCGAAGATCAAGAACCCCAGCCAAGTAGGATACCTAATATAATATTGCTCATACATTGAAACTAGTCTTCTGCCAGATGACTTTGCTGAATTTCATGCTGTACTCAAATTTTGCTTTAATTGACCTCAAATCATCCCAATTGACTCCACATATGCGTTAAATGCCACAACAACTATCCTACACATAAAATAACATAAAACAAGTAAAAATGAACATGATCACAAGAATTTAGCAACAAATAAGCATGAAACGGACATTGAATCGCGTATATAAAATCCACTTATCACTGTTGGTCATAGATAATTATTAGATGCCATAGTTTCAAGCAACTGGTACCCCTGACCACAATTCCTGGCCATAATAGCTCCTCCTGCTTCAACATCTATACTCGATTTCACTGTGCTGAATAAATTATTATAAAAAGTTTGCACCTGAAGCCATTTAGGAATCCCATGGTGTGGACATTTTTGCAGTGAGTCTTTGAATCTCTCCCATGCTTCATATAGTGATTCTTAATCGTGTTGAATGAAAGAGAAGATATCATTTCGTAACTTTGTTATTTTTGCAGGCGGGAAAAACTTTGCAAGAAATTTCTAGGCTAGGTCGTTCCATGTAGTAATCAAGCCTGGTGGTAGTGAATGGAGCCAACTCTTAGCCTTATCTCTAAGAGTAAATGGAAATAGCCTTAGCCTTATTTCATCCTCTGACACATTATTGTACTTGAAAGTATCGCAGATTCCTATAAAGCTGACTATGTGATCGTTCGGATCATCATTCAGTAACCCTCCAAACTGACATGAATTTTGAATCATCTATATTGTCCCCAGTTTTATCTCAAAACTTGTAGCAGTAATGGCAGGCCTCATAATACTAGACTGAATTTTAGTAACGCATGGCGTAGCATAATCCCGCAGTGCGTTTTTCTCTTCTTCAGTCATAGTATCTTTCTTATCAAGTGCCTCTTTGGTTTCTTTAACCCACTTACGCAACCGCTGAAACCATTTTTTGATGTCATCCTCGTTAGGCAATATATCTGGCTTCTTCGATCGTGTTTGCATACACTAGTCAAGAAAACCTGAATATAACAGAAAAGAAAAGGTTTAAATTAAGATTAACTCAACCAAAATTAATAATGACAAAATATTAAACTAATTTCGCAGCAACGGTGCCAAAAACTTGTTGCCTAATTTCTTAATAGCACTTTAACACACAAGTGTACGCGTTCAATTGTAATATTCAGCAAGCAAGGATATCGTTCCCACGAGGAAATAGACTAATATTTATCAATTACTAATTCCAATGCAATAATCCTATTTTAAACTACGAAATATTGTTTGTGATTTGAAAATTAAACTTAACAAAACTAATAATTAAAATCAGAATTTCACAAGAATAACTGCAGATTTAACAGGTTAAGATTACAACTTCCCTTGGAATTTCATTTAAACCAATTTACTTCCCATTTAAATTAATTATTTAATATGAATCATTATCCAAGAATGTTTTATAGTGTTCACGCACTTCTTCCAAAGACATGTGAACAAATCCTCCTAAATCCGATCTTTAAGATACGGAATTACAAGGAACACCCTAGTTAATTAATTCACTATATTCCTATGTGAAACAAGTTAATTAAGATTTTACGCATAAATTATTTCAATGGATACAAAAGACATATAGGTATATTCCTATCCTACATGTTAATCATATTAACCCTATTCAGATTATATGAATAGATGTTATTATATCCAGATCTAAATCTATATTCCATCTTGCAATTTTATATAGATTATCACAGTAATTGCTGGCCAAACAATTAATCAATAAGCATAAGATATAATAAACAATTCAATAAAAACCAACTTTAATTCAATGGGAAGATTTAATTTAAATTACATACCAAGTTCCGTTGCAATCTTAATGAAAATTTAGTTCATGATAATAATAAAGAAAAACATCATCCAGATTCATAATCCAAACATCCCAGGTAATTACAAAAGATAAAACTAGAGAAGAGAAGAAGAAACTCTGAATTTGCTCCAATACTCTGTTTGATCTTCAGCCCTTGCAATTTTCCTTCGTGTTTTTCTTCGTTGTTCTCTTTGCAAATCTCTTGAAAAATTAAGTGATACGTCTTTTCTAAAGTCTTCCTCTATTTTTATTGGTCGCAGCCCTCATTCAGATTCCTTTTTGGCTTCAAAACCCACTCGGCATGAGAAAATCCTCTTTAGTCAGATATGAGCGCTGGCGCGTTCACCCTGTGTCATTTCAAGCGCTGGGTGCTTGACCAGGATCATGTATTTATAAAAATATCACTCAGTTCTAATTTTAATGATTTTTGATCTTTTTCTTCTCCCAAATGATCAAGTTGTCCCTCCAGCTCCAACCTACAAGAAATAAACACAAAAACAAAAAAAAAGATACTAAAAAAGCAATTAAAGATAGCAATAATTAAGTTTAATAATATCATATTCATAGGTATAAAACCTACTCATCAGAGCAACACGTAACAATACATGATCTCCAATATTGAATTCCACGTCCCTTCGATGAAGATCGGCATAACTCTTTTGTCAATCTTGTGAGGTTTGTACACGTTGTCGGATCATTTTAATCTTTTCCATAGTCATGCATACCAATTCTGGTCCCAACAACGTTGCTTCACCCACCTCGTCCCAGCATGCTAGAGAATGACACTTTCGTCCATACAACGCCTCGAATGGAGCCATGCCTATACGTACTTGCTTGATAACTATTGTTGTAGGAGAATTCCACCAATGGTAAGTATTTTTCCTAACTTCCTTTGAAGTCTAGGACACATAGTCTTAATAGATCTTCAAGAGTTTGAATAGTCCTCTCCGACTGCCCGTCCGTCTGAGGATGATATGTAGAACTGAATCATAAATCAGTGCACATAGATTTCTGCAAGCTGACCCAAAATCATGAAGTGAATCTTGGGTCTCGATCAGAAACTAAGGATACTAGCATACTATGCAATATCACAATCTCATCTATGTACATATGATCAAGACGTTCCAGTGAAAATATTTCTCGTATAGGTAAGAAATGAGCAGACTTGGTTAATCTATCGACAATGACCCAAATTACATCTATGCCTTGAGAAACCTTGGGAAGACCGGTAACGAAATCCATGTTAATGTGCTCCAACTTCCATTCTGGAATTTTAAGTGGTTGTAATGGACCTTTTGGCACTTGATGCTCTGCCTTGACACATTTACAAGTTAAACACCTTGAGATAAAATCCATGATCTCTCTCTTCATATTGCTCCACCAAAATGTATGTCGAAGATCACGATACATTTTGGTACTTCCAGGATGGATTGAAAACGGTGTGTTGTGTGCCTCCATCATAATTTTATACTTTAAATCAGAGTCATTATAACACAAAGTCTGAAGTTGACTTGAAGTATTCCTTCTTTTTTGATCCTTGCTTCTGGAATAGCACCTTCTTGTACTTTCTTCTTCATACACATCAGCTCCGGGTCTGTAGCTTGAGCAGCTTTAACTTTATCGATTAAAGTTCGTTCTACTAATATATTTGACATTATCGCCTGGGTCCCTGAAGTTTTTAACTCTATCTCCATCCTTTGTAAATCATACAAAATGGGACTTTGTGTTGACAATATCGCACTCGTACCCGCATATGATCTTCTACTCAACGGGTCAACTACCACGTTCGCTTTTCTAGGATGGTACTGAATGGTATGGTCATAATCTTTCAACAACTCAAGCCAACGTCATTGTCGCATGTTGAGTTCTTTTTGGGTGAAGAAATATTTGAGTCATTTATGATCTATATAGATCTCCACTTTCTCCCCATACAGGTAATGTCTCACGATCTTTAGCGCGAAAACGACTGATGCCAACTCTAGATCATGAGTAGGATAATTCCTCTCATATTCTTTAAGTTTTCGTGAGGCATAGGCTATGAGTTTCTCATGTTGCATGAGAACACATCCTAAACCTCTGCTTGAAGCATCACTGTAGATGACAAATCCCTCTGAACCTGATGGTATTGTCAGAATAGGTGCTGAAATAAGTCTCCTCTTGAGTTCTTGGAAACTCTTCTCGCATTTTTCGCTCCATCCGAACTTTGTATCTTTTCGAGTCAGCTGAGTTAATGGAGTGGAGATTCAAGAAAATCCTTCCACAAATCTCTGATAATAACCACCTAAGCCCAAAAAGCTACATATTTCGGTTATTGACTTAAGTTACTCCTAACTTTGTATTGCTTAAATCTTCGTTAGGTCAACTAATATTCCATGCTTCGATATCACGTGCCCAAGGAATGCTACTTCCTCACATCAGAACTCGCATTTCTTCAACTTGGTAAATAGCTTGTTTTCACGAAGCTTTTGGAGTATCAGCCTCAAGTGTTGCTTATGATCTTCACGGCTTTTGGAGTAGATGAGGATGTCATCAATAAAGACAACTACAAAATGATCCAAATATTCCTTGAATACTCTGTTCATCATATCTGTGAGACCCCAGATTTTATCAATAAAGATTTAAATTTTGTCGAAATAATTTTTAATATTATGGTGTGAATTTGAGATAATATTATAGTTGTGGGTAGTATTTATAAATTTTGCAAAGTATGCAAGTGGTTATATTATATTCGATTGGTTGGGAGAATATTCGGTTTAGCGAGGAATATTCAGTATAGCACTCAATCATTGGTGGACCCCACAACAGAATTATTGTCGGATTGAGAAAACGACAAAAATATTTTATTAAAATAACGACGGAAGTTTTACCGTTGATACTGTTGAACTACTCGGTAGTAAAAGTACAGTAATACGTGTGGTTGGCACACGGTATTGATTATTGATGCTTATGTGAGAAGTCACTCAGTTTGATTCCATTATTGTCGATTAATAATATGAATTATTATAGCGATAATGACGTTTTGTTTTATTCGTATTATTAACGTAATAAAATAGAAACATCTTTTTATATAAAATAGAATACTTTATTAAAGTTATTCTATAAATAGAATATATTATATTTTATTATGCATAGTGTTGCATAGTGTTTTGCATAGTGTTTTGCATAGTGTTGCATAGTGTTTGCATAGTAAAATGTTTTTATATAAATAGAATATATTATATTTTATTTAAAAGATTTTGCTTTAAATATGGACCGTCAGATTAAAGTAAATCAATCTGGACCGTTCATGGATTAATTACTATGCATTCTATTTTCCTATAAATAGAAGCTCATTCCTTCATTATTTTCTTACGAATTCACTGAAACTCTAGAGAGAGAAATTATAGAGAGAAGCTATAGAGAGAAAATCTATAGAGAGAAAGAAAAAGAGTATTCTGGTACTTCACTACTTTGATATCCAAAGTTTTTTACTGGTAGGGATATATTATTTGTCAGTACCGTAAGGGGTGTTATTCTTTCTTATTCATGAAGAGAATCGTTGTTATTCCATTACTTATTATTACATTGGGGAATAAAATGTATACGTGGTTTACCCTATACTTGGTGACATTCTTCTATTATTCTGTTGGAACATCCTCATGCATGTGTTTTACACGGACTGGTTCCGTCTTTATTATTATTCATTGGAACATCCTGCATCATGTGTTTTACACGCACTGGTTCCGCTCTTTATTATTCTGCTGGAACATCACATGCATGTGTTTTACACCGGACCGGTTCCGCTTTTATCATTCTCATTGGAATATCCTATCTCAAGTGTTTTACACACGGATCAGGTTCCATCTTTATTATTACTGTTGGAACATCCCGCTTGGTGTGAATTTCACCGACCTAGTTCCGTTATTATTATTCTGCTTGGAATAACTTTGCTACATGCGCGGCAGTACCGCATGCATGGTGATTTCTTTTGTTATTCCATTCTTTATTATACCCAGTTGGTTAAAACTTTGACTTCTATACTCCATGAAATTAGTAGAATATCCTTGATATTTGCGTTTTCATCCAAAGATCTTTTCATGGAAATATTCTTACGAGCATTCTTGAATTTTACTCTACAAAGAAGTATCATGTTGACAACTTGGACGTTATTGGTTCTTGGATAAATTAATTCTTGAACTTGTTTTATTGAATTATTATGTCATTGTCATCATCCTCATGTTATATTATGTTGAAAGTTATCTATGTCTTACGTGCATAGATGAACTTGGTATGATTATGACCAGGGATCATTCGGTATAATCATGACCTGCTATAAATGATGTGACAAAAGTTCTCGAAGGCTGTAATGCAAGTTGATGGATAGTTTTTGTATGATTATGACCGGGGGTGATTCGGTATAGTCATGACCATTGATAATTTGATGAAAATCCTTGACCGTGGTACAGGGATGATTAGATGTGGTGGTTTATTTATTAAGCTGGAGTCTCACCGATAAAAAATTGATGAAAACCTTTTAAAACCTAAAAGATAGTAGACTTTTATTCTCTACTTGACTCTTTTAATGGATTGCTTATTCCGCTTCTGCTTAAACTTGTTGTCTATTGTATTTTATCGGTTTAACAACTCGTTGAAGGCTAATGATAAATTATTCGCATTATCTTAGTCATAATATTTCTTCTTTGGGCTAGTTGAGCTCACCCTTTCTTTCAATTATTCTCTTGAAAATGAGAACATAGCCGACGAGCCGAGTCGGAACCGGAGTAATGGTCCGGAGGATAGCATTAATAGTCCTCACTATTCTATGAAATAGTGTGATAATAGTAGTAATGAGGACTCTGTTGAGTTTGTATAATATCTAGTAGACAATATTTGTATTCAAACTCACGCTTATGTCGTATTATACACAGCAGCTTATATTAGTAAGTTGTATTTGAATTTATGTACCATGTAAGTGGCGACCCAAGATGGGTGACGATACCTAATTTTGGTGGCGTCACAATTGGTATCGAGCATAGGGATATGATCCTGCTAAGAGGTGAGAATAGTACTAGGAGGGGAGAGAATAATACCTTCGCTAGAATGACCTACCTAAGTTTATGTGCTATTTTATTGGTCGATTGAGAATATAGGATAATTTGTTACATGTCAATTAACCCTTGTTTTGTGACAAAGGTTTGAGAATGGCATCCGAAAATGCCGAGATAAGCAATGAAGCACATGAGAGTGTTGATTCAGCTCAAACAAAAGGTAACGACCAACAACACGATAATAATCATACTGGTGGCAACGGCTATCAGAACAATGATAACCATCGTGGGGGAAATTATCATGCTAAGAATGGTAACCACTTCAGTGGTAATCATGGCAAAGATAATAGAAGTGAAAATTTCAAGAAGAGAAGGTCATTTAGCTCGATTTTGTCGTATAGTGAAGTCAAGTCCAGCTGGGATAGTGGCACCAAAGGCGGATACGGACAAAACAAAGTCGGTGGTTTCAGGAAGAGCGTTTTTCGTGACTTCTCAAAAAGTGGGTAACTCGAACAAAGTTAGCACGGGTTAGTTAATTATAAATTCTTGCGAAGTCTATACCTTATTAGATACCGATTCTACCCATTCTTTTATCTCTCTTGCTTGCGTTCAATGTTTAAATTTGACTCCGGAGAAATTAGACTTTGATTTATCTATTGAAACTTCGTTGGGAGAAACCTTCGTTACCTCCACTGTTTATTAATCTTGTTGTTTCAAATAAACACTTTCACGTTACCTGTCGATCTTATCTCTTTGAAAATACTTGCCTTTGAGGTAATTTTTGAAAACGATTGATTAACTACTCATTATTTTTTTTGTAAGGTTGTTAGCTTTCATATTCCTAACCAACCTGTTATACGAATTCAAAGTAACCAAATCCTAAAGTTAATCACTGTTATATCAAGCCATAAGTAAAGAGCCCGATCTTTTCGTTGTTGACTTCCTTGTGTGGAATGCAATCAAGCCGGACTTTACTCGTAGGCGACGTCATTGGATCAAGATGGCAAGTTGATAAGTATCATTGTGAGGTCTATCTGAGTTAAGGGATAGAAGTCACAATTGGTATTAATGTGACGATTATCCAAGTCTTGGACGAGAAATGTGATTTTGAATGATATTTCTATCATTAATAAATTTCTTGGCGTATTCTTGAAGACTTCCTAGCCTACCCTAGAGCGTGAAATCGAATTTTGTATTGACCCCAGTACAAAAACCCATTTCTTAAACCCTCAAATATTTCTTCAACTAAAAGGATCTGTTTACGAGGATTATGATGAAAGTCATAATAAAAGCATTGGACTAATGAAAATCATGGGTATATGAAGTATTAGTAAGTGTTATGATGAGTTATGTTGGTTATTATGGGAAAACATGAAAGTCTCTTAGAAATCACAAAGTTGAAAATCAGATTTTGGTGAAAAACGTAACATGAAATTCAATTGACCATATCTCCTATTATATTTTGAATTTTTGAATGTGGTCAAGTCCTAGAGTTAGATCTATGAGTTACCTAACTAATCCAAGTGGAATTACTGGAAAAGGTGTTGTAGATTTATGTGTGGACTGATTTTAGCAAAGGAGTGCAAAGCTGTAAAAACCGAAAAAAGTTGTTGCCATGATTTTAGAGGGGCTGTTTCGGCCACTTAAATTATGAGAAAAATTCTGGCCTTTTGGGACATGAAGTTATATGGTATAAAGTACCTCCTGTCCAAAAATGAGCTCATTCTGACTTAAAATGAGCAAGTTATAACTATTTCAATATTTAGGTTTTTCCGACGAAAAACGCTATAACCGGAGTTCTATAACTCCGATGACCATGAAATTTAAACTGGAAGCTCATGTTAACATGGGTAAGGTCCTGTCAAGATTTGGGAATTTTTGGAGTTAAACTTGAGGTAGCTAATTTCTTAAGGAATTAATTAGAAATTGATTTTTGAAAAATAGTAAATGAATTTTAAAAATTCCGAGAAAAAATATATTTTCATTATAGGACTATATTATGCTAAATCCCAGAAAAGAAATATTTTTGGGACTGATTTGGTATTTTTCATGAAAATAGTTTAGTTACGAACATATGAGTTAAATATGTTATGTGAAGTAACAAAGTTGAAAATAGGATTTTATGGCTAGAGAATCCTATATAGAGTATATGCATATTTTTTGAGAGATTTGATAATTGGTGATGATATCTTATGAGTATGGCATTTTGAATGATTAAATGCATTATATGGTAAAAGCGTAAACAATTAAGATAAATTGTTTATAAATTTAAGAAGTGATTAAAATATTGTTATAATATTAATGATATTAGATTATGAGATTATTAAGTGATTGATAACATGGGGATATTCTTGAATCTGGATAAATTATATTATAAATGTTTAATATTTATCCTTTATCTCATTTGATTGATTTTTATATCATTATCCTCATGCTTATATTATGTTGAAAGTCATCTCGGCTTGGTGTGCATAGATGGACTTGGTATGATTATGACCGAGGATTGTTCGGTATAATCATAACCAGAATTGAAAAACACAATTATCTTTGGTAGTAGTGCATGGATAATTTGTGGTCGTGATACTAATGAATACACGATTATCTTTGGTAGTAGTGCATGGATAATTTGTGGTCGTGATACTAATGAATACACGATTATCTTTGGTAGTAGTGCATGGATAATTTGTGGTCGTGATACTAAATGAATACACGATTATCTTTGGCCATAGTGCATGGATAATTTGTGGTCGTTAATACTAATGAATACACGATTATCTTTGGTAGTAGTGCATGGATAATTAAATGGTCGTGATACTAATGAATATCCTTGGCACGTAGTGCGAGGGATGATTCGATGATATGGATTAATTATTGAAATGAGTCTCAAAGAATGAAATATTAATTCATGGATGTGGTAAAAGTCATCTTTGTCAGTAGTGCATTGATAGACTTGGTATGATTATGACCACGGATTATTCGGTATAATCATGATCAGAATTGAAAACACGAATATCATTAGCCAAGAAATGCATGGATAATTAAGTGGTCGTGATACTATTAAGTCGTCTCGGCATTATTTGTTGTATATCTTTAGCTCAGAGTGCAAAGATGAATTGTTAATGAATATCTTTGGTAGGATTGCAAAGATGAATTTAATGTTTTCAACGATAAAGGTATTCAAGGTATCCTCACCTCTTTATCATACCGTCGTGCCCTAATTTTGAGGGCTAAATTCCATAAGGAGGGAGATTGTGAGACCCCAGATTTTATCAATAAAGATTTAAATTTTGTCGAAATAATTTTTAATATTATGGTGTGAATTTGAGATAATATTATAGTTGTGGGTAGTATTTATAAATTTTGCAAAGTATGCAAGTGGTTATATTATATTCGATTGGTCGGGGAATATTCGGTTTAGCGGGAATATTCGCATACAACTACTCAATCATTGGTGGACCCTACAATGTAATTATTGGGATTGAGAAAACGACAAAAATATTTTATTGAAGTAACGACGGAAGTTTTACTGGTTGATCTTTGTTGAACTACTTCTAGGTAGTAAAAATGCGATGTCGTGTGGTTGGCACACCGGTATTGATTATTGATGCTTATGTGAGAAGTCACCGGTTTGATTCCATTATTGTCGATTAATAATATGAATTATTATAGCGATAATGACGCTTTTGTTTTATTCGGATTATTAACGTAATAAAATGTAAACATCTTTTTATATAAAATGTAATACTTTATTAAAGTTATTCTATAAATAGAATATATTATATTTTATTATAATAGTGTTGCATAGTGTTTTTTGCATAGTGTTGCATAGTGTTTGCATAGTAAAATGTTTTTATATAAATAGAATATATTATATTTTATTTAAAAGATTTTGCTTTAAATATGGATTGTCGATTAAAGTAAATCAATCGACCGCTCATGGATTAATTACTATGCATTCTATTTTCCTATAAATAGAAGCTCATTCCTTCATTATTTTCTTACGAATTCACTGAAACTCTAGAGAGAGAAATTATAGAGAGAAGCTATAGAGAGAAAATCTATAGAGAGAAAGAAGAAGAGTATTCTGGTACTTCACTACTTTGATATCCAGTGTCTTTTACGATAGGGAATATTATTTGTTGTACCCGTAAGGGGTGTTATTCTTTCTTATTCATGAAGAGAACTGTTGTTATTCCATTACTTATTATTCTGTTGGGAATAACTCAGTATAATGTGGTTTACCCTATACTTGGTGACATTCTTCTATTATTCTGTTGGAACATCACATGCATGTGTTTTACACCGCACTGGTTCCGCCTTTATTATTATTCTCATTTGGAACATCCTCATGCGTGTGTTTTACACGGACACGGTTCCGCTCTTTATTATTCTCATTGGAACATCACATCTGCATGTGTTTTACACCGACCGGTTCCGTCTTTATCATTCTGTTGGAATATCCTATCTCGTGTGTTTTACACCGGATCTCGGTTCCATCTTTATTATTACATTTGGAACATCCAGCTTGCGTGTGAATTTCACGACCTAGTTCCGTTATTATTATTCTCATTGGAATAACTCGCCTATCTGCAATACCGCATGCATGGTGATTTCTTTTGTTATTCCATTCTTTATTATACCCAGTTGGTTAAAACTTTGACTTCTATACTCCATGAAATTAGTAGAATATCCTTGATATTTGCGTTTCATCCAGTATCTTTTCATGGAAATATTCTTACGAGCATTCTTGAATTTTACTCTACAAAGAAGTATCATGTTGACAACTTGGGCGTTATTGGTTCTTGGATAAATTAATTCTTGAACTTGTTTTATTGAATTATTATGTCATTGTCATCATCCTCATGTTATATTATGTTGAAAGTTATCTATGTCTTACGTGCATAGATGAACTTGGTATGATTATGACCAGGGATCATTCGGTATAATCATGACCTGCTATAAATGATGTGACAAAAGTTCTCGGTGGCTTCGTAATGCGATGATGGATAGTTTTGGTATGATTATGACCAGGGGTGATTCGGTATAGTCATGACCATTGATAATTTGATGAAAATCCTTGACCGTGGTATGCGTGGATGATTAGATGTGGTGGTTTATTTATTAAGTCGAGTCTCAAATAAAAAAATTGATGAAAACCTTTTAAAACCTAAAAGATAGTAGACTTTATTCTCTACTTGACTCTTTTAATGGATTGCTTATTCCGCTACTGTTAAACTTGTTGTCTATTGTATTTTATCAGTTTAACACTGTTGAAGTCTAATGATAAATTATTCTGCATTATCTTAGTCATAATATTTCTTACTGGGCTAGTTGAGCTCACCCTTTCTTTCACTGTTCTCTTCAGGAAATGAGAACATAGCTGGGACGAGTCGGGGAACGGAGTAATGGTCCAGAGGATAGCATTAATAGTCCTCACTATTCTATGAAATAGTGTGATAATAGTAGTAATGAGGACTCCTGTTGAGTTTGTATAATATCTAGTAGACAATATTTGTATTCAAACTCACAGTTATGTCGTATTGTACACGACAGTTATATTAGTAAGTTGTATTTGAATTTATGTACCATGTAAGTGGCGACCCAAGATGGGTGACGTATACCTAATTTTGGGGGCGTCACAATATCCATGAAGGCAGTAGGAACATTAGTTAATCCAAAAGACATGAAAAAAAAATTCGTAATGCCCGTACCGAGTTCTGAAAGTAGTCTTTGGAATGTCGTCAGTTTTAATCTTTAACTGATGATTTTCGGAATGAAGATCGATCTTTGAAAAGAATTTGGCACCTTGTAACTGGCCAAACAGGTCATCAATACGAGGTAATGGGTACCTATTTTTTATGGTGACATGATTCAACTCTCAATAATCAATGCAAATTCGCATACTCCCATCTTTCTTCTTTACGAATAGAACAGGAGCACCCCAAGGAAGTGTACTAGGACGAATGAAACCAATGACTAACAGTTCTTGCAGTTGGGTTTTTAACTCCTGAAGTTCAATAGGAGCCATTCGATATGGAGTTTTAGAAATGGGTTTTTTAACTCTCTCGAAAGTACTTGTCATTGAACAATTCTTAGAACTTCTCCCAAGACATCTTCAGTGCGTAAAGATGAGTACGTTTTACAGATTCCCACCAGTAATCCGCCTCTCCTCGTAACATAAAGGTGGCGATGGGAACCTTTTTCTCTTCAGTGCATCCCAAGACATCAAATATCTTGTTAATCTGCTTAATCCATGCCTCTGCCTTAAGTGGCTCTGGCTTTCCCAAAAACTTCAGCGGTCCCAACTCCTTGAACTACTTAGCAGTGACCAGCCGTGAGTTACCAATGTTTCCACCTGTATTTTGAACAGGATTCTCTCTCGTTTAGTGTTGCATGAATTATAGAAAGCTCCTAAATATCCCATCGTTCATCATTTGATCGGTGTTGTTATTTACAGGAGGATTATTACCTTCTTGATGCACATTGTCCTAATTATTGATTGGCGGTGTCTCAATGGTCGCATGTGCTCCATTGCTTATCTCAAAATTCTCAGATGTCATTCTCAAATACTTCCACAAAATAAGGGTTAATTAAAGAAATTAACATGCCACGTGTTATCCCTATATTCTGACCGACCAATTAAATAACAAATAAGCTTAGGTAGGACACACTAGCGAAGGTTTTACTCATCTCTCCCCTCCTAGTTATAACCTCAGATCTCTGCAAGAGATCATATCCCTAAGTTTGATACTAACTGTAATGCCCCCAAAATAGGTCCTCACAACCCATTCTGAGTCGCCAAATACATTGGACAAAATCCAAATAAAAACTTCATTAATAGAATAATTGAACTGTCGTGCAAAATACGACAACACATAGACTGTAAGTTTTAATACAAATATTATCTCGTAGACAATATCCAAAATCAAATAAAATCCTCATTAAAATATTGACACACTATTTTATAAAATAGTGAGGATTACTAAAATAACCATCTTGGACCATTACTCCACTCCCTGACTAGTCCCAGCTACATTCTCGCCTCTTGAGAAGAACAATGGAACCAAACGGAAAAGGGTGAGCTCAACTAGCCCAGTAAAGAATATTATGACTAAGATAATATAAAACAAATTATCCTTAGTCCTCAACAAGGAAAAATCTGATAGAATACAATAGACAACAAGTTTTAGATCAACAACTGCAGCGAAAACAACAATCCATTAGAAGAGTCAAGTAGAGAATGATGTCTACTATCTTCTATGATTTAAAAATCCATTATTAATATTTTATCCCTGTAATACCAGTCAATAACCATTTCACATCATCGAATTATCCATGCACTACGGGCCTGGGATATTCGTTAGTATCACCAGTGGTCATGATCATGCCAAACAATTGTTCATCTATAGACTACGGGCCAAAGAAGACTTTCACCACATCATTTATCTATAATATTATAGGTCATTATTATACCAATACACAATTCTTGGTCATAATCATACCAATCAAAAGTCCATCTATGCACTACGGGCCAAAGATGACTTTCACCATAATATAAGCATGAGGATGATGACAATGATATAAAGAATCAATTAAGTGAGATCAAGGAAAAATATTAGAGATTTATAATTCAATTTATCCAGATTTCAAGAATGTCCAACTTGTCAACATGATAATTAATTATGGAGTAAAATTCAAGAATGATATTCATGTAAAAATAATTTGGACAAAAAAGAAATCACTTTTGTCGTGAATAGTACCCCATGAATAGTACCCAAGTGTTAGTACCTCGTGAATAGTTCTCCGAGTGAATAGTACCTGAGTGAATAGTACCTCATGAATAGTACCCCAAATGAAAATATTGAAATTTAATAAGAAAGTTCAGAGCAATATTCCAATGAAACGATACTAGATGAAGCGCAAAACTCAAGGATATTCTACTAATTTCAAGGATTATAGAAGCAATACTTACCATAGTAAGTTTAGATTTAGGAATATGAAAAGAAGTACTATACGAAACTGCAAAAGGATTTTCACCCGGCATGCGATAATCCGTGTAGACAGATCTTTTCCACAAATAAAGAATGAGTACGAAGGGTTATTCACCATGCATGCGGTAATCCGCGTAGGCAGGTTATTCCCATAGATTAAAAAAGAATGAATAGGAAAAATAATATCTGTTACGAATACGAAAAATAATATCCCTTACGGATGCGAAAGAAATAATACCCCTCGCCTTAGTAGGAGATTGGATACTACAATAGTGAAGTAGCAAAATATTATTCTTCTTTCTCTCTATAGATTATCTTGTGAGTCTTAGTGAGAATGAAAGAAGAAATAAGCTTCTATTTATAGGAGAATGAACTAAATAGTAACTGATTCACGGACGGTCCAGATTGATTTACTATTAAAACGGACAATCCATTTTGATTTACTATTAAAACCACAACTGACGGTCCATATTAATTTACTATTAAAACCACAACCGACGGTCCATATTGATTTACTATTAAAACCATAACCGACGGTACGAAAAATCAGTACATCTCCCCATGGAATAATAAGTCAAACTTATAACAAACGCCTCATGACAAATTCCTCTATTTATATCAAAAAATGAATAAATATTTACCACAAATCACTTTTCTTCAATAAACACAATTTTAATCTTTTAACAATTATTCATCATTAATATTATAACTCACAATATTGACAACCAGATCATTCCCAAAAAAGAGGGAGTTTTCTGATAAGAATTTCTCCTTATTGGCGCACAATTAAATAACCTAACCCCTTTCCTCGACAGAAATTTCTAGACATTGTAAATAATGCAAATAATAATATGAATAAATGTGTTGTCTCAATTATTGATTTAATAATATAAAATATTGTACAGATGATACTGTGAAAATAATTGAATCAATAATATGAGATACTATGCAGCAACTATTGTTGCAATAATTGAATAAAACTGAGTGACTTCTTACGTAAGCATCAATAATCAAAGATACTGTGCAATACCGTGTGCTACTGTGAAACAATGAGTATTACTGTACTTTTATCACAGGATATTTTAACAGTTTAACGATAAAAGTTTTGTCGTTATATTTATAAAAGGGTTATTCCTGTCGCTTTCTATATCTGATAATTATTCCATTGTGGGGTCCACCAATGATTGTGTCGTTGTACGGATATTCCCCGATAAAAAGAATATTCCCCGACCAAACGAATATTTTATGACCACTTGCTTACTTACAAAATTTGCACATATCACCCATAACTATAGCATTATATCAAATCACACCTTATTATTCAAAATAATATTTAGAGAAAATTAAATTTTTATTCATAAAAAGTTGGGGTCTTACAGTAGAGCAATCAATAAAATTACAGTGAAGTATCTTTTTCCGATACCTCATCTGGATGATATGTTAGATCAACTATCTGGTGCAAAATTCTTCTCAAAAATTAACTTGAAGAGTGGATATCATCATGTTCGGGTGAGACCTGGAGATGAATGGAAGACAACCTTTAAAACACAACAAGGATTATATGAATGGCTGTTTATACCCTTAGAACTCTCCAATGCGCCTAGTACCTTCATGATGTTAATGCATCAAGTACTACGACCTTAAATGGAAATATTTGTGGTTGTTTACTTTGATGACATTCTTATCCACAGCAAGACATCGGAATTACATTATGAGCACCTCCGAACTATATTCGAAACGTTGAGGAAGGAACGATTGTTCATAAATCAGAAGAAGAGTTCTTATTTCACAACTTTAGTAACCTTCCTCAATTTTGTTGTTTCCACCAAAGGTGTTCACGCTGATCCAACCAAGATCAAAGCAATCTCGGCATGGCCAACACCGAAGACCATACATGACGTCAAAAGCTTTCATGGATTAACATCTTTTTACTGACGGTTCATCCAAGACTTCAGCACGTTGGTTGCGCCTATTACTAAATTCCTTAAAGGGAAATCATTTCAATGGTCCCAAGAAGCTGAAGATAGCTTTTAGTTGATCAAAAAGAAGATGACTAAAACCCCCGTACTAGCACTTCTTAACTTTGAGAAGGTCTTTGAAGTAAACTATGATGCATGAGGAGTAGTTATTGGTGGTGTTCTTAGTCAAAAAGGTCAGCCAGTGGCTTTCTTCAGTGAAAAATTATCAGGGTCAAGAAAGAATTATTCTACTTATGATCTAGAATTTTATGCCCTAGTCCAGACACTGAAGCATTGGCGTCATTATTTAATACAAAAGGAGTTCATTCTTTTTACTTATCATGAAGCCTTAAAATATATTAATGGTCGACATAAGCTCTGCTGAAGACATGCTAAGTGGGTAGCGAACTTGCAAGAGTTCACTTTTACTCTTCAACATCAAGTAGGAAGCCTGAATCATGTTTCTAATG
This sequence comes from Panax quinquefolius, assembly GCA_020205615.1. Taxonomy (NCBI): domain Eukaryota; kingdom Viridiplantae; phylum Streptophyta; class Magnoliopsida; order Apiales; family Araliaceae; genus Panax; species Panax quinquefolius. Next base: position 108,450,315 of record CM035154.1, on the reverse strand, counting down.
CGTTAAACCGAAGAGCATTACTCCTTAATACTATGCAAAACAAGATTATTGGGTTTAAAGTCTTTCTTATTGTTGCCTAATTTTTAATAGCACTTTACCACGCAAGTATACGCTGCTCAATTATAATATTCAAAGAAGCAAGGATATCGCTCCCACGAGGAAATAGACTAATATTTATCAATTACTAATTCTAATGCAATTAATCCTATTTTAAACTACTTAAATTTTTATTTTTGATTCAAATTTAAACTTAACAAAACTAATGATTAAGAATCAAAATTTCACAAGAATAATCTGCAGATTTAATAGTTAAGATTACAACTTCCTTGGTATTTCATTTAAATCATTTCACTTCCCATTTAAAGCAATTAATTAATATGAATCATTATCCAAGAATGATTTATAAAATTCACACACTTTTTCCAAAACACGTGAACAAATCCTCCTAACTCCGATCCTTAAGACACAAAATTACAAGGAACACCTTCTCAATTAATTCACTATATTCCTATGTGAATCAAGTTAATTAGGGTTTACGACAAATTCTTTCAAAGGATACAAAAGACACATAGGTATATTCCTATCCTACATGCTAATCATATTAACCCTATTCGATTATAAGAACAGATGTTATCATATCCGCATCTTAATCTATACTCCATCTTCCAATTTTATATAGATTATCACAATAATTGTTGGCCAAACAATTAATCAATAAGCAAAAGATATAATAAACAATTCAATAAAAACCAACTTTCATTAATGGGAAGATTCAATTTAAACTACATACCAAGTTCCGTTGCAATCTTAATGAAAATTTAGTTCATAATAATAATAAAGAAAAAACATCATCCAAATTAATAATCCAAACATCCCGATAATTACAAAAGATAAAACTAGAGAAGAGAAGAAGAAACTCAATTTTCTCCAATACTCTCTCTTTGATCTTCACCCTTCGCAATTTTCCTTCGTGTTTTTTCTTCGTTGTTCTCTCCGTGAAACCCTTGAAAATTTGAGTGATACGCCTTTTCTAAAGTCTCCTCCTATTTGTATTAGTCTCCCTCTCATTCGATTCTTTTTGCTTCAACCACCCACTTGGAAGTAGAAAATCCTCCTTTGTTTGCATACGAGCGCGCCTAGCGCCAACACAAGTTATTTCAAGCGCTTAGCGGCCACCAGACCACGTAATTACAAAATGCCACTCACTCTAATTTTAATGATTTTGACCTTTTCTTCTCCTCCAAATGACCAATTTGTCCCTCCAAATTCCAACCTACACAAAATAAACACAAAAAATAGATAAAAAGATACTAAAAACAATTAAAGATAGCAATAATTAAGTTTAATAATATCGATTCATAGGTATAAAACCTACTCATCAAATACCCCAAACTTAACCAATTGTTGTCCTCAAGCAATAAAACACAATGCAATAACTAAATATGCAATACACCATCTACGTGCCTAAAATTTCAAAGAATAAACAGTAACAAAATCTATTCATCAAGCCTCGTAGAAATCGATTAAACATGCTAGTACATCATATCAAGACAGATTAATAATTTCCTAGTCAATCATCAAATCTTACCTCGTTATTATCGATATAGTGTGTGTGTGTCGAACAACAATGCTAACTAATATAATGCTAAATACAAAACATAATAGATCTCTTTAAAGGCGCCATATAAAGTCAACTCACAAAATTCACTTAACAAGCTAGATCCAACTAAAGTCAAACATCCACCAAATTCAAGAGTCCAATCCGGATACTTATGCTTTACTTATCATTACGGGGCTTTTTTGCTCTTTTCCCGCTTTTATTTTTTTTTTTTTTTTTTTTATTTTTTTTTTTCCTTTTAAAAACCATGACCGCAGTAATGTCTCATTCCATTAGGCTAACAATACTACCCCTTAGCGAGCTTTAAACCAACGACTCCTGCACTATATAAGACCTTAGGCGCTTAGGTGTTAAGACACTCTTCTAAGCATTTTTGCTCAAGTAACAAAGGCCCCAAACAAAACTAGCCACTTAGATTTTTTTTTTTCTTTTTCGCTTTTATATCCCAAATTTTTCCCCAAACTTAAGTTTTGTCTAAATTCACCATCTCCTTTACTATTCATGTCTTTCATTCATTCAAACTAGTATTATCCTCAAAAAGTCCACTATGTGTCAATTTAGACTCAATCACCAACATAGTTGTTTTTACGCTATATCCTTATTATATCGGGCTCAAACAGTAAAGATTCAAATCATGACAAGAAATCACATCACAGCCTTAATAACAAGATTATACTTGTCTACTCAATTCCAATCTCATCACCGCCAAATAGACTTAAACTATCTAACAAATTGAAAACATGCAAATATTTGAAATTTTTTTTTTTTTTTTTTTAAAGTAGAATGAAAATTACATGAAAAACTACGAAATGAATACTACATGAATGCAAAACTACTAAATGAATACTACATGAATGCAATCGAACCGGAAGAATGCACCCCAAACTTCACCTATGCAATGTCCTCATTGTATATAACAAAAACAAAACATAAGAAATTAGGCATCGAGGACTTCCCCAAAGATGAGATCGCTTTATTCCTCATCAAGATCCTCGCTTTCTTCTTCATCAACCTCATCTTCGTGGGGTAGATCAAATGAGGGTACGCAGACAATGGGGGAAATTGGTAGGGAGCAAAGCAATTTGGATTCACGCGGTCAAACATCTCTAGAATGCCGCACTACAGCCTCGATACATCTCTGCTTGTCATTTGAGCTAGGCTATCCTGATTTCTTTCAACCCGGTCAAAACCCTGTTGAACTCTAGTAGCCACCGTGTCAATCCTTCTAGTTTGATTTCTTAATTCTCGGCGAATATCTTCAAAAAAATTTGGTGGTGGCCCAGAACTTCCAGCTGCAGGAGGATTATCGTGTAATTGTTGAATAGGCTCGGCTGCAGACTCGGGAGGCACGATAATGAACCCTAACCCTCTCGGGTGTGGTATACCACCACCCCATACCTTGTACTTCTTAATAAGCGAGTGGTCAATCGCAGCTAAGGGAGGTTGTCTAGCTTCTTCGGCATCCCATTTGACTCCAGCTTGTTGACATAGTCCAGTGATCAAAGATGGGTGAGGTAATCCACCTGAGGTCCCTCCTCGAATTGCTTTGTCAATTGAATCATGATAATACGACCCACATCTATCGCTTTTCCTCAGTAATACGTAAAAGCAACGCCGCCGCTGATTTATAACATCACTCATATGCCTACACCAAGCATCAACTTGGCACAAATAAAGGCATGCCATGCTTTCCCATAATCGCTTAGTGCGGATGCAGGAACAAAACAAACTTCTTGTTGATCTCATTAATTTCCATGTTGTTCCGTGTACACACAAAGCTTGAATGATCTCACCGTAGTTCAGCTCGTGTTTCAAATATTGCACGTAACCATTATTGGGTATTATGTTCAATCCGTAATAAGCATTTATTGTCCTAAACCGACCTCCACCGATTTTCCGCGAACCCAAATTATGTTACCAACAACATCTTTTGATTGGCATAGAATTCTTAACAATTTTAATGACCGATGAATCCGGCTGGGATGCAAAGTTACCCCATCTTCTACTTCCAATCATTTGTAGTAACTCCCCATCTTCGCCTCTCCGCAATAATCCACGCCAGAATAAGCGCTTTTACTAGAAAGCACATTGTAATATCTTTTTGATGCACTAAGACTTACAAATCTCTTTTTGTCATACTTAGTCGGCGTGCCCAAGTCTCGCTTCTTTGCCTTTTAGTAGCCATGAGTCTTGTGTGTGAATTGCTTGCCCAATAGATTTATGTTTAGAGGCTTAGTATGGGCCAATCCTCTTTGTGACAATATATCGAACACTTGGTGTGCACAAATTTTGAACACTATTGGTAGACACTCCCCCAAACTTAATTTTCACCAAATTTGTTAATAACTAAGCACACTAGTCGTCCAATGAACTACAAGCAACAATGAGAAATACCCAAATCCACTTGAGCCAACACAATGAAATAACCAACTTCAACTTACTACCTTAGCTACTATCCAAGCAAAACCAAATAATTTGCAATAAAATCTTGTGCACTTACTTGGTTATAGCCGATATGATGTGTTCCAATCAAAGTTGTAGGAGCAATTTATTTTGAGGGTTGAGCACTTACTTCGAGATAGATGTGGCTTGAATGTGAGTTGGTGCCCTAATTAGTGATGAAGGATGACCATATGGAGATTAAGTGCCTTGGTTTGGGTAGGAGATCGAGTGTTTGATTAGGCTTATACAAGAAAACGTTGATTCTAGTGGCTAAATTAGAGGAGGGTTGTGATTTGAGTGAGTTTGAATTGGAGTGGGAGAGCAAGAGAGTGTTTGATTTGGGTTTGATTTGTTTTGCCCGATTAGGGCTTATATTTTTTTTTTAAGATGCGCATGAGCGCCAGCGCTTGAGTATGCTCTCGGCCGACCGCCAGCGCTAGGTGGCGAGATGTGTGGAACGCGATGGAGCGCCCAGCGCTTGAATTGCCTTGTCTCGACCGCCAGCGCGCTTGGATTGGCGCTAGGCTTTGGGCGCGCTTAGGTAGGGCGCCAGCGCCAGCTCGTCTGGCTATCATCGCAAGTGGGCGCCAGGCGCTGGCTTGTGCTCGCTTGGCCGCCAGCGCTTGGGCATGTCTTGGGCCTTTGTTTATCAAGTTTGCTTTTTGTGCTCCCAACCTACATACCACAACTTAAATTAAGACTTATTCTAAACCATAACCTAGATAAACTACATTCTAAAATAAAAGAAAACTAACCAACATTAAAGATTCACCAAATAAAATAAATAAATAAATAAATAACCTACACCCTTTAGCAATTCAATAACACTAAAATGAGAGAAATGATTAGAAATATGAGAATTTGACAAATGGATATTCTTCTATCGAGCTCATAAGTGCTTGGCTTTGCATGGCGCCCTCACCAACTCCCCATGAACCACCAAATAAGTACCATTTCACCACACCGGGGAGCGAGACCCCCGGGTAGTCGAGTGGCCATTAGTCAAACCCGCTAAATAAGAATTCATGTTTCCTACCCTCAAATCAATCAAATATCATGTTAGAGAACATAAGGGGTGTAACAAAACCTAAATTATAAAAGTTTAACCACTAAATAAACTAACAAAGAAAGCAAATTAAAAAGAATAAAAGTAAAATAGAAAATAACAATAAAAATTCTGGTCAGCTTCCCGCTTAGCGCTTGGTTTATAGTCTTCACCGATTTCTTTAACTTTCTCTATCCAATTCCCTTCAAAATTGAGGAACCCTCCATCCATTAGTAATAACATAACTTCCAAGAGTTTCCCATCGCAAGGGTTATTGATTCAAATTCACCTAGCTTGTTCTTTATAGGTGGATACCCTTTAAAACCTTCAAATAACTAGGCATTTTCTCGAAGTCAGATCTATGAACGAATTTTTACGTTGAAGCTTTTCCGTAAAAACTGGTTCTTCATCTCTCTTCCCATTCTCTTCACACCATGACACAAAATTTTAAGCTAACTTCCTTGTCATATATAGCTTTATCAAAAAATGACTACCAATTGGACACACGATTGAAAATCTAACCGGATCCTTAAACTTTGGTGGAGAAGATATATGGGCACTATCAAAATTGGTTCATCTATGTCGTAACTCAAGGCTAGATCTTTGGCGACCTTCTTTTCCTCGTTTCTCCACTTGTCTCCTCCTTTCCATATCCTTTTCTTTTGGCACATCCGATTCCAGATTTAGCGTGGCAATCCATTAGTCTCGGAACCATGTTGCTTGACACTTCACCGTGAGGGCGATTGATGATGGCGCTGAAAAGTTGTCCCACCCGGTTCTCAAGATTTTGAATCGACATCTCCTCGACTATTCGCGCGCTTCCTCAATCAAAACCATGAACTTGGAAATAAGTCCTTCCAAGTTTAAAATCCTTTCTTCTTCATGATTAAAAGCTCGAACTTGTAATTCAAGAGTGTATGATCGCACGGAGCAAATGGTCATTAGATTGTCATCGCCCAAGAAAGATTTAGTGGATTTCCCCACCACTCATGATGATAATTACCTAATATTCATAATTGTTGGGGTAATCGCCGGTTACCACTATATTGTAATGACTCAAAACCGATGGTGCATTGATGACTCTGATGGTTTCCACAACAATACTCACATATCACCGCTTATACTTTGAATAAGTTGTGTTGATAAAGCATCAATCTTCCTTGAAAGTGTCCCAAATTGTGTTGACAATTCATCGAGTCCATAATTTCTACCTCCTCGGCCGAAATATTCTCGAATATGGCCAATGATAGTCATAGTTGTCCATGGTACCGAAAAGGAATTAGACTAGAGACAAAAATAAAATAAAATAAAAAATGTTTAAATTAAGATTAATTTCATTGAATTTAATAATGACAAAATATTAAACTAATTTCCTAAGAATTGCCGCCAAAAAACTTGTTGCCTAATTTCTAATAGCACTTTACCACGCAAGTATACGCTGCTCAATTATAATATTCAAGAAGCAAGGATATCGCTCCCACGAGGAAATAGACTAATATTTATCAATTACTAATTCTAATGCAATTAATCCTATTTTAAACTACTTTAAATTTTGTTTTGATTCAAATTTAAACTTAACAAAACTAATGATTAAGAATCAAAATTTCACAAGAATAACTCACAGATTTAATAGTTAAGATTACAACTTCCCTTGGTATTTCATTTAAATCATTTTACTTCCCATTTAAAGCAATTAATTAATATGAATCATTATCCAAGAATGATTTATAAAATTCACACACTTTTTCCAAAACACGTGAACAAATCCTCCTAACTCCGATCCTTAAGACACAAAATTACAAGGAACACCTTCTCAATTAATTCACTATATTCCTATGTGAATCAAGTTAATTAGGGTTTACGAAAATTCTTTCAAAGGATACAAAAGACACATAGGTATATTCCTATCCTACATGCTAATCATATTAACCCTATTCGCATTATATGAACAGATGTTATCATATCCAGCATCTTAATCTATACTCCATCTTCCAATTTTATATAGATTATCACAATAATTGTTGGCAAAACAATTAATCAATAAGCAAAAGATATAATAAACAATTCAATAAAAACCAACTTTCATTCAATGGGAAGATTCAATTTAAACTACATACCAAGTTCCATTGCAATCTTAATGAAAATTTAGTTCATAATAATAATAAAGAAAAACATCATCCAAATTAATAATCCAAACATCCCGATAATTACAAAAGATAAAACTAGAGAAGAGAAGAAGAAACTCAATTTTCTCCAATACTCTCTCTTTGATCTTCACCCTGCAATTTTCCTTCGTGTTTTTTCTTCGTCAGAGTTCTCTCTGTGAAACCCTTGAAAATTGGTGAGTGATACGCCTTTCTAAAGTCTCCTCCTATTTGTATTAGTCTCCCTCTCATTCAGATTCTTTTTTGCTTCAACCACCCACTTGAAGTAGAAAATCCTCCTTTTTGCATACGAAAGCGCTTTCAGCGCCAACATTAAGTTATTTCAAGCGCTTAAGCGCTTGACTGTGACCACGTAATTACAAAATGCCACTCACTCTAATTTTAATGATTTTGACCTTTTTCTTCTCCGAAATGACCAATTTGTCCCTCCACTCCAACCTACACAAAATAAACACAAAAATGATAAAAAAAGATACTAAAAACAATTAAAGATAGCAATAATTAAGTTTAATAATATCGGATTCATAGGTATAAAACCTACTCATCAATTATACACTCCCTTACCTATTCCTAAAAGGCCTTGGTGTGATATTAGCATGGACTTTATCTTAGGCCTACCCCAAACTCAAAGAGCTTCAGATTCTATTATGGTTTTCATCGACTGATTCTCTAAAATGGCTCATTTCATAGCTTGTCAGAAAATCATGGATGCTGCTCGGATCGCCCATATCTACTTTCGAAAGATTGTACACTTATATGGAGTTCTACAATCTATCACATCTTACCGAGATACTAAATTTATGAGTAATTTATGGAAGATTATATGGGAAAAGCTTGAACACAATTGAACTTTAGTAGTGCTTACCATCCTCAAACTGATGGTCAAACCGAAGTGGTAAATCGAAGCTTGCGCAATATTCTGAAGTGTTTGGCCGGAAGTAAATTGAAGCAATGGGATCTGACACTTTCTCAAGAAAAATTTACTTATAACCGTTTGAAGAATCAGACTACTAACATGATTCCATTTGAGATAGTTTGTGGTCAGAACCTTTATGAAGTCTTGGACTTAGTTCATGTTCCTCGGATTGAACGAATACATCCCAAAGCAGAAGAAATGGCAGATCATCTTCGGGTTATCCATGATCAAGTATACAAATATATCTTGGACAACAATGCTAAATACAAGGGTCGTGTTGATAGTCATCAGTGTAGAGTTATTTTTAAAGTTTGAGATCTTCTTTGGGTTGTACTTACCCGTGATCGTTTTCCTGTTGGCGATTATAATAAACTTAAAGATCGAAAAATTGGCCCTTGCAAAATTCTGCAACGAATCAACGTCAAACATTTGAGCCCCTATTTTGAGCAGACAACTGAACAAACTGAGACCTCGAGGACGAGTTCTTCTCAACCTGGGGTGACTGATGCAAGATGGTCCAAAGCTGAAGAAACCGAGCTATCGGATAATTTGTTGATGGCCTTAAAATATTATAAAAGAGACAATCGTCACAAACAAAGAGGCCATTAAACACATTCGACATTCGGAAGATAAGATCTTTCAACACTTATGGTAATGGAACACCTTCATCTTTGAGAGTTGAAAACCTTCGACTTCAGAAAACAGAATGGTGTCTTGACTTCGGAGTTTGACAGACTAGTAGTTTAATTATTTTTCTCTTTATATTTAGCTCTTAAATTAATAATATTTTATTATTTATAAGTTTGTTATTCCTATAAAAATAGGAAGTTTGTTAGAATCCTTTTTCGCATCCTTAGGAAGTTTGTTAGAATCTTTTCATATCCCTAGAAGGATTTTATTTCCATTTTTTATTTTTATTTTTTTTATTTCCATATCTCTAGGAATATTCTAAAGTGACTTGGGGATAAAGTTTTTGCTAGCTAAATACACCGAGCTTGTGGGTTGTAAAGGGCACTTGAATTTTGATAAATATACTATACACATTAAAGAGATTTCTCTGTGTTTTCTGGTGAATCTTTTGTTCCTTTATTTGTGAATTTAATTGTTTACCAGCTCGCAGGATAATCGATATTTCGCCCGACGTCAAGGAGTTTAATTAATTATTCCTAACAGAGATTAAGAAGACTAATTGATTAAAAGAGTTTTAATTAATTAAATAAAACCCTATTCCTAATGAGGTTAGGAGGGTTAACTAATATCTATATAAGAAGAGTCTTATGTTAGATATCTGATAACGTGTTGTTCCCATTGTTGGGAGAGTAAAGAGATTTCTATGGAGATAGAAACTAGGGTGTAGCCATATACCCTTCTTCTTGATTTCATCTTCTTCCTTGGTGGATCACCTCTAGAGGCCAAACACTTGGGTGGGTAATGTTGATCAAAGGAAGGAATCAATCCCGAGTATTCAAGGAGAGCACAAAGGAGGCTAGGAGTTAAACTTATACGTGAGTAAGCTCGAATCTTCGAGGGTATGATTCTTATTTTCCATCTTCTTCTGTTAATAAATAATATAGCACAAAGCATGATCATGGGTATGGGTTTGTATAAAAATTTAAATTCCCGTTTCTTCACACTTTCGCCTTATTTATGTGATTTGATTACGTAATTGTGATATATAAAAAAACCCTATAAGACATATGTGTGATAAATGTATGTTGATATATATGTCAAGTATGTGTGACTAATGTATACCTATACGTACGTAAATAGGATATTATAGTTCATTGAGGTGATATTAAGCTATAAGTAGTAATTGATGCAAAAGGTAAGTTTCCTAACTTCATTTAATTCTCATAATTGAACGCAAGTTCCCTAACTCTCTTAACTTTACATATTGTGTAAATCCGAATTGTTGCTATATCGACTATATTTACATCTATTAAATATCTATTACTATTCGAAAATCGATTTTATATCTTGATGTTGTTGCAAACATTGAACTTATCGTTCCTAAATGCATTATAAAAGTTGTCTAAGCCATTTGACTCAGCTAGACTAATATCAAGTTGTCCAAACCAATTGTCTTGGTACCGACTTTTATAAATTTACTAAGATGAACAACCCTCATTGAAGGGGAAATATAAATGTCGGGGAACCGACGTGCGCACATACTAGCATATTTAAATATTATACATAACGTAGGGTACTTTAGGCTGATCACCTGTTGTACTTGTTTATATTGGATTTTAAATTTAATACCGTTAATTCTAGCAGAAGTTCTTAGTCCATATCGACTACTCAGTGTTCATTCTTCTTGAACTTTGAAATGATTAAACCTTTGAATTTTATTGATATCCTTCAGTCCATAGCGACTCTTATTTAGAACAATTGATATTTCTTGTTATTCTTGAACTATCATTTATTGTTATACCCTTGAGATTCAAATTTTATATTTGTTCATCGTTATTGCTATATTACTTGTTGGGAAAATTTGTTGCTCATTCTTGCTTCCCTAAAAATTTTACAGTTAAGGCAGAGCAAGGCAGTACCTCTGGTAAGGTTACGCAATAGCTTTAGTCCTTTAAGCTAGGAGAATTAATATTATGTTGTATAAAGAAGTGGTTAAATTATGTTTAAGTTATGTTTTAGACTTAATTTTAGAATGTTGTAGTAACGGTCACGAGACTTTGGGACAAAAAAATAACTATGTTATATCTATGTAAATTATTCTATTATTCCGCTATATGAGTTATTAGTGTATTATTAGAATTAGATTGTGAAACACCAAATTCGATGTATAAGTACTTGAATTTGGGGACGTCACATCAAATTTAAGATATTTTCAGTTCTTGTGTATTTACTTGTAGAGCATAGTTGTTAAATCGTGAATTGTATCGTGTATCGGAAACCTCTCATTCATCGTATCATACGGAATCGAAATGAAAAATATGATAATATATTTTTTAATCATATAAAACACAATTTATTGGATAATCAAATATATTAGCTTGATTATATATAAAAGTAGTAAAATAAATAAATTTCGTACTTGTACAATCTTTTTATACTAATACACAGATTCAATCCAAATTTTGTAGTCTTTCAAGAAAATGAGGTAAGATATGATTTGTCTTTGGTACGTTCTATCAATTTATGAACTCTTTGGTGCTTGTGTATGTGGATATTTTTATTATCTAAAGTATATAATAAATATATTAAATGTTATCCATGTAATTAATAATTAATATTGGTTCAATTGGATAAGAGAGATGTGTTGATATTAAGGAAAGTTCAAGTCATGGCAACAACATTCTTATATATATATATATATATATATATATATATATATATATATATATATATATTTATAAAAATTATAAAAGGCCAACAATAGTAAAAGGCTAACGGTAATACCAACAGACGGTATTTCCAAGCCAACGGTAATAAATACACATAATTGGGATACGACAAAAATAATGGGATGCCATGTATCAACATAACTCTTCAAATGAATGTTTAGAATCCACCTAAATTACTCACTGAAAAATTATTCAACCCTTTCCGAGTTCTTAAGAAAATTTATTATTCTATATATTTTTCTTGTTATAATTTTCTTCTTTCATTTATAGTTTAGCACTAGATTTGTTCCTACACAACAAATTCTAGTACAAAATAAAATCTGGGTCTGTCAAATCTTGGGAGACTAATTCGCAGTAACCCTATGTTACAAAAGTAAGGGGCGAATATAGTCTTAAGGAAAGAGTGGTTAACCATTCGATTCAGGCATGAATATTGTTATTCTATATCTTACTACAAAATAAAAAATTTCAACAGTGTATTTACTTGTAGAGAACTTGAGAAATGAATTAGATCAAACAATTATGAAGTTACAGATGCGAAGTGTTATTTAAATGACTATTCCGGTTAGATTATTTTTTTTTGGCGCTGAAATCTCTGCATTTCTTCAAACTTAAGTACTTGTATATTACACCTTAGGTTCTTCTCAAGTTTTTTTTTGGTAGTCCGGATGGACTAGATATTAGTCCACTATTTGTTATGTGTTTAAAGGTCTACTTGTATATGTCACGATAATGAGTATACTGTATAGAATGCCATAATTAAAAGAAGTAAAAATCCACTTCTTTATAATCGTCATTTAATTTAAGCAATGGTGAAATATATTTGACAATGGTCATAGGAAAAGGAAAGATTATTATTCCAATCCCCCTTAACACTCAATTAAATTGTCTTAAGGCATCAATCCTTCTCCAATAGTTAATTCTTCAGGGGAAAAGTTTGAAATTCTCTATAAATGCAGAACATGTTCTCACTTGGATGAGAAGCAACAGCCAGGAATCTAAAACCAAAAGGTAGATTCTTATTTCCACCAGCTCATTCTTTTTTAATTTCTGCAAGCAATCTCTTTGTCTTCAGTCCATGCATGTATTTTTGTATTTTATACAAAATAATATATTACAAAGTTAAATAAAATAAATATATTCATATATTATTTGGTAATGTACCATTAAAAGAATTTAATATATAAATTGAATGAGTTATAATTAATATATTTATGGAGATTTTGTAACTGTTCATATATTAAATACTTATTATTTGAACAATAATTTAATTACTGTTTCTTTCATTATATTACCGTTGTCTTCTTTTCTCATATAAAAGGTAAGAAAAAGCTCATTAGTCAAAATATATATATCTCTTTTTTGTCAGCAGCAAAGAGTGTAATTATATATATATATATATATATATATATATATATATATATATATATATATTAGTTGTACTGACGAATATAGTTTATATATATAGTACTGTCATTGCTCATTGCTTATATATATATATATATATATATAGAGAGAGAGAGAGAGAGAAAGGATCTGCCACGGACCTTTTGGACGGACCAACAAACGGACTTAAGGAAAAAGAGACACGCGGGTCAAGCACAAAGGAAATTCGGGTCTTAAAAAATAAACCATGTGAAAGGGGCGAATTCAAATCAAAATTCTTGGTTCTCTCAAACCCTTCAAATTGCGAATTACTGTCCTCTCAAACCCATCGCGAATTACTGTCCTCTCAAACCCTTCAAATCGTGAATTATAGTCTCTCAAATCTCATCTTCGACTCTGCTTTGTGCTTTTGAAATCTAGGTTTTCGATTACTGTACTTTTGGGAACTGATGGTGCAATTTTGAAGATGTTTTCATCCTGCAATACCTGAAGTGCACGAGGTAACACTGCTTTCATTTTGTATTCGCGATTCTCCAAAAACATTGTGGTTTTTAAACTTATGTGTGCCCAAGCTTTTGAAAATGTAAATCTATGGCAGAAAGTTGTTTAGGTACAAAAAAGGAAATTTACCCTGCTTTTTCTTTTGTGTATCAATGAGTCAAAAAGGTAAAATTTACCCTGTTTTGGTGTTTTGCAAGCTGAAAAGGGTTTCATGAAATCTAAGTAGGCATGTTAAAATGAACCAAATGATTAAGAAAAAGAAATTTTTAGTTTTCAAGGGGTTGAACCAAACAGGGCCAATCTGGTCCTCTGTTATACTGTATGATTTTAAATATATTTTGGTTGTGGTTTTCACAATTTTATCATATTCTGAAAAGTTAATTACCAAATTTGATCATTATATGTTTTAATCAAAATGGATAACGTTGAAACAGAGAATGAGATGGGAGAAAATTATGATCGGGAAGAAGGGGGGAATGTAGACTTTGAATTAGAGAGTGGGCTAAATGAGGAACAATATGTTGAGTTAGATCCTAATTTTTCAGATAATTTGTATAATCCTCAAGTAGCACCAGAGCTGAAACCAAAAATAGGTCAAGAATTTCAAACAATAGATGATGCTTTTAGTTTCTACAATGAATATGCAAAAGAGAGTGGCTTTAGTGTTCGAAATTGGTCTGAAAAAAAGAGACGGGGAAGTAGTGAGATCATAAGGAAAGAGTTCGTTTGTTGGAAACAAGGGAATGCTACAACAGTAGCGAACATTGAGGCAACAAGGCGCAGGGGATCAATTAAAGTGGGTTGTAAAGAAAAACTTGTTATTGTGATGACACCTTCAGACTTAAATGTTGTTAGTATATTTGTTGAGGGTCATTGTCATCCATTAACAACTCCACGAAAAACACATTTTTTGCGATCTCACCGCAATATATCAACTGCCCAAAAGGCCCTGACTCAACAGCTTCAGATGGTAAATATACCATCTCATCAATAATTCAATTTGCTTGGTGTGCAAACGGGGGGGTTTGAGAATATTGGTTGAACGTAAAGAGATTTCTATAGTCTCGAAAGAGATAAGCGCAATGAGATGAAAGGACACGATGGAAATATGTTGCACGAGTTTTTAATGGGTGAACAAGGAAAAAATCCATCATTTTATTTCAAAATTGAGTCAAATGATGAAAACATTGAAAGTATTATGCATACAAGTCAATCATGTATGATGATAAAGCATATACTGTGTAATCAATCTTATTTATTTATTAATAAAAGAATTATTTATTAAAGGCATTTATTATCTACATGGTGCTGTTTTAATAATATGTGATAAACCCATAGTTTTAAGCAATGCTTTTAGAATCATGATAAGATCATGATAATGAGATCTAAATTCTTAGATAGCTTAAAACTAAAATGTTCCCAATCAATGGATTAATAAAAAGGGGATTAATGAATCCGGATAGATTGGTACGTACGTTGTTTGCTCATTGGATGAGGATGATTGATCTCATGATCATTTGTGTGGAGACACTAAAGCAAGTATGTAGGTGCTTATTAGAGAATAAGTTCACTGAACGTGACTCACTAAGGAATACCTAATGGAGTTTTACTTACTGTCGAATAGAAATTCTCAGTAGTGATAGTAGTACAAATGATCCTTAGACTTGAGATCATCATAGTATCTTATATATAATGAATTACACTTTGACTTATTCCTTAAGACTCTTAGAGTATATCAAAGGGTATGCTTTGGTGTAATAAGTTATATATGAAGATAATGAATGATCAATAAAGAATCTACCACTTCTAGTAAAAGGAGAAATGTCCTATGTGATTCGATAAATGACAACCCGAGAATCCTTGGCGAGGTGGAATGAAATTAGAAAGTAGTTTCTAATTTGCATTCATTAGGAGTTGTGCATTTAGGAATCGAAATACATATAATTAAATAAAATAAGACTTGACAGTAATTCCATGTCTTATATTTAATTGGGACATTATATGGTGGAAGGATTGAATTGTACGGTAACTATTTACTCAAAGGTTCTTTTATGATTAATGTTGAAATCTATATTATCCGGAAAGTGCGTTGATCGCTAGGGGGCTTATCCCTATTGTAGAATAAATATTATTTATTTAAATAAATTATTTGTTTAATTTATTTATTTAAATGAGATTAAATTGTTCTAATTGATTTATTCACAATCGGTTTAATATGGAGAACCTAAAGGGTCACACCATAAAAAGGAAGAATAATTATTTAAGAAGTTAATGGCATAATTGTAATAATATATTAAGTATATTTAATTTAATCTATGGTGATAGAATAAATTAAATAGCTTAATATTTATTATTTAATATTTTAGAAATATTAAATATAAATTAATAAGAGGAGTCTTATTAATATTATTACAATTATTATTATTTTAATTTCTAAAAGGTTTAGGAATTAATTTAATAT
The DNA here is from genome assembly GCA_020205615.1 of Panax quinquefolius. Lineage (NCBI taxonomy): Eukaryota > Viridiplantae > Streptophyta > Magnoliopsida > Apiales > Araliaceae > Panax > Panax quinquefolius. The sequence goes on along the minus strand of CM035154.1, from coordinate 108,434,422 downwards.
AAGTACTCTCATTTATTCCTAATTGGATTAGGAAGAAAAATTAGTTAAAGGAGTTTAATTAATTACCCCTAATAGGATTAGGGAGCCCATTTAATTAAAAGAGTTTAATTAAATGAATAATACCTTATTTTAATTAAAATAGGTTACATGATATCTTTATAAGAGGAGTCTTATATCGGATATCTAATATACGTAATTCTAGAGTTGAAGAGTACGCCTCCTTTTCTATCTGAGATAGGAAAAACTAGGGTTTGAGCCAATACCCTTCTTCTTGAAAATTCTTCTTCTTTGGTGGATCACCTCTAGAGGCCATACACTTGGGTGGCTTACATTGATCGAAAGGAAGGAATCTACCCAGAGATTCAGGAGATGGCGAGAAGTAGGAGGTGAACTCGTGCACTGAGGAAGCTCGTTTCTACAAGGGTATGATTTCATAATTTCTTATTCTTCGTTTAATTAATAATATGCATAAAGGATGATCCGGGTAATTGGTTTGTGAAAAATTTTAAAATCTGATTTTATTTCGCTTCCGCTAATATTTCAGTTTGATTGCTACTTTGATTTTTCACAAAACCTAACAGTGGTATCATGAGCCAAACTTTATGCGAACTATTAATTATTTTGATTCCATATATGTTTTGGTATGTATTTTGAATAATTTATTGGGCATAATTTGTTGTATAAAATTATTATTTTATGAAAAAAAAAATTATTTTACTTAGAAAAAGCTTTTTTGGAACTTTTTTTTATGATTTAAATGGGTAATCATTTTTTTTTTTAGGGCATAATCATGAAAGAAAAAAATCGTGATACCTGCTAATTCTTTGAAAACCGCAGCGAAAGTTAAAGAAATCAGGGTTGGCATGACTATTATTATATATATATATATATAACAGCCACGGGCCCACGCGGAAAAAAAATAAAAAGCCACACGGATTTTATTATATATATATATATAATATTGTTAGCAACTCAAGGTCCTGCCGTTTGTAATGGTGTAGGACTTTTATTATATATATATAATTGTTATATATATATATATATATATTAATCTTAATAATTTTATAATTAAAATAAAAGAGTTTATTTTAATCTTGAAATTGATTTCATGCAACATAAAATTGTCCATTAAATGATATTCATATATATATGGAATGATTTAATTTATTGATACATATAATGATATGTATGATAATAAATGGGATTGATTATAGACAATTGACCAATGTGATTGGATTTATTTTAGTTGGATGTTTGAATGAATGGGTTTTATTAAATGGGGTCTGCGTACCTGCCTTTTTTCGGTTTTCTTCTTGATGTAAATTCTATCTCTCTCCTATGTACTTCCCCTTGACTGCTGATCAAGGTTTCTATTTAAATTAAATAGTTTATGTAATAGGACTAGTTAGAATTTTTCGAAGAATCGAGGATCAAGAAGCAAGGAGCGCTAAATGACCCGTTTGTAATGGAGCCCGGGTTTAAATGTAATAGTTATATTTAAATGTTTATTCTTTGCACCTTAGGGTTTGACCTTTTGGTTCACTTGGTGGCTCTAGTGAACCAAACTAGAATAAAAGTCCATAATCAATCCGGGTAGAATATAGTATTCTATATGTGCATGCTAGTATTATATATATTATATATTATGCAAACATGCTTCGCATGTTTAATAATATGACGCGTATTTTATATATATATTTGCATGCGCGCTAAACAAGATGAGACAAATAATAACAAATCCCTCAAAGTTTTTTTTTATATTAAGTCTTAAGCGTTCAAAGATATTTAGAATATCGAACGTCGCCTTCTAGCATGATAAAATTAATAGAGTATTAAATATTTAATATGAGTTTGTTGTGTCACCACAAGGCAAGTATTAAGTATTTAAGATGTTAATTTATCACATTTGATGCTTATAAAGAAAATTGAACAATATTGTTTTGTTGTGTCACCACAAGGGCGATATTTTTCTTTTTTGAATATATGGAAGTGCTAGGTTGGACTTAACTTAGATAATTTTGATTCTGATGTGCCACCACTTGATCAAAATAATCTTAAGAGGCAAAACATAAGGAGTTACATGTTGATGTAATTGACAAGGAGTTGTCTACCTATTTATTTATATATAGTTTGTTGTGTCACCACAAGGCTATATATATTTGAAATGGGATCCTTATTCTCACTAGCAAAAACTTTAATTAGATTTTGCCGAACTATATAAATGAGGGTAATATAGTTTGAAGAAAATAGTGGGAGATACCAATATAAAATAAGACCTAATTTATTTTGGTAATTAATTAAATGAATATTTGCTAAAATATTGTCTTTTTACATGCAGAATTTTGAAAATGTCACATTCACTAATTTCATCACAGTAGCATACTTGATGCTTAACAAACCGCCGGACCTAAACTACTACACGGATTTGGTTAAGGAATCTGAGAATTGTTCTCACTGCTGAAAAGATTTCTTATGTCCTAAATTCGCCCGTCTGCAAAAAGTTGCAGAGACAGCCTCTGAGGAAGAGATTGCTACTTTTAAACTATGGCAAAATGATGCATCTGTGGCTCAATGCATCATGCTCGCATCCATGAGTAACGAAGTTTCAAATCGGCATGAAAACATGGATGCTCCTACTTATCTTCTTGCACCTTCGAGAGTTGTATGGTGAGCAAAGTAGGACCGCTAGATATGAAATATCTAAGGAGCTCTTCCGATCTCGGATGACCGAGGGCACTACTGGTTGAGACTCATGTCCTAAAGATGATCAATCGATTGAACGTCTTGGGCGACTTGGGTTCGTCGTGAATGGGGAATTGAGTCAAGATTTAGTCTTTGATCAAATCCCCCTGACACCTTCTCACAATTTGTTGTGAATTTTCACATGAATAAGTTGGATGTCGACTTGCTGAATTACTTAACATGTTGAAAATCATCAAGGTCACTTCCCATCCAAGAAGAACCATGTCTTCTTGGTGGATGATTCTTCCAAGAAAAGGAAGAGGCCCAAGGTATCTTCTGAAAAGAAGAAATCCAAGAAGGCTAAAGGAAAGGCGAAAGTGAAGGATCAAAAGAAACCTGATCCAGCTAGCAAAGGAATTTTCTTCCATTGCAATAGGCCGGGTCACTGGAAGAGGAACTGCAAGGATTATCTTGTAGAACAAAAGCAGAAGAAGCTTGGAGAAGCTTAGAATCCTAATCAAGGTTTGTTTATGATTGAAATTAATTTTTCTGAAAGTCAATCTTCTACTTGGGTATTGGATACCGGATGTGGTTCTCACATATGTAATAATATCTGCGGGGACCGTCGAAGTAGAAAGTTTGAGCAAGGATGAGGTCGTCCCCTATGAGTGGGAAATGGAGCAAAGGTTCTTTGCATTAGGCGTATGAGGACTTATTGTTTAGCACTACCTACTGCAAGTTCATTAATTTAAATAATTTTATTTTGTTCCAAATATCATTAGAAACATTATTTCTATCTCTGTATTGGATATGGATGGTTTTAATATTATAATAAAGAACAACAGTTGTTCTATTTATAATGATAATGTTTTATATGGTGTTGGTAATTTGCGAAATGGACTTTATATACTTGACTTGCATGAAAATATATTTCAAATTGAACAAACTAAGAAAAGGAAAAGAGATGATGTTAATTATACCTTCATGTGTAATCAGTAGACTTCGGTCATATTAATGAAACAAGATTATCCAAGTTGCATAAAAAGATGGGCTCCTAGAGCTATCTCGATTATGAATCATATCCAACCTGTGAATCTTGTCTCATGGGTAAAATGACTAAATCTCCTTTTAGTGGAAAAGGAGAAAGAGTTACAGAGTTGTTAGCGTTGGTACACACAGATGTATGTGGACCTATGACAACGATCGCACGAGGAGGGTATTCTTATTTTATTACATTCACTGACAATCACTCAAGATTTGGATATGTGTATTTAATGAAATACAAATCTAAATCATTTGAAAAGTTCAAAGAGTTCAGAAGTGAAGTTGAGAAGTAAACTGGTAAAAGTATTAAGATTCTTCGATCTGATCGAGGAGGAGAATACTTAAGTGGTGAGTTTCTCAATTGTCTCAAAGAAAATGGTATAATCTCACAATGGACTCCACCAGGGACGCCACAGATGAATGGTGTATCTGAAAGGAGAAATCGAACATTGTTGGACATGGTTCGATCTATGATGAGTTTTACCAACCTTCCAATTTCCTTCTGGGGATATGCCCTAGAATCGGCTGCATACCTACTTAACAAGGTACCTACAAAATCCGTCCCCAAGACCCCATATGAGTTATGGACAGGGAGGAAACCAAATCTTAAGCATGTTAAGACTTGGGGTTGTCCAGCTTATGTCAAAAAGTTTGAAAACGATAAGCTGCAGACAAGATCTGACAAATATAGATTTGTGGGATATCCTAAAGAAACATCGGGGTATTATTTCTATCATCCAACTGATCAAAAGGTGTTTGTTGCGAAACATGTTTGCCTTCTTGAAAAGGAGTTTATCCTTGAAGGGGTCAATGGGGAGTAAGATATATCTTGAAGAGGTTCAAGAACCACAAAATACTACGAGATCAAAGTGAGGTACCTAACCAAGTAGAGATTCCTTACAGACCACACCCTATTCAGAAATCTGAAGAGTACCAAAGATACCAGACAAATGGACTTGTCATAGAAGATGACAATGAGGTACGATCATAGATGATGATGATCCATTGAATTACTGAACAGAGTTATGAGTAGTAATAAAGACTCGAGAAGTGGCAAGAAGCCATGAAATGCGAGATGGACTCCATGTATGAGAACCAAGTATGGACTTTGGTCTCACCACCTAAAGGCATTAAGCCTATTATTGGGTGTAAATGGGTCTTTAAAAGAAATCTTTGAGCAGACGGCAAGGTAGAGACCTATAAGGCTGATTGGTTGCAAAAGGTTTCAAACAAAGACAAGGAGTTGACTATGACGAAACCTTCTCACCAAAGAGTGATGCTCAAGTCCATTCGGATTTTGCTTGCAATCGCAGCTTTACCACGACTACGAAATCGGCGAGATGGACGTGAAAACGGCCTTCCTCAATGGGAAACTTGAGGAGGATGTGTATATGACACAACCGAGGGGATTTGTTTCAAAGGTTGGAACAAATCAAGTATGTAAGCTACAACGATCCATTTATGGATTAAAGCAAGCTTCTCGTAGGTGGAACATCCGTTTTTGATGAGACAATCAAAGAATTTGATTTTATCAAAATGAGGATGAACCATGTGTACAAGAAGGTTTGTGGGAGCGTACTGTTTCATTCCTTGTATTATATGTTGATGATATATTACCGATAGGAAATGATATTCCTATCTTTAGAATCAATTAAAATCAAGTTATCTAAACACTTTTCCATGAAGGACTTGGGAGAAGCATCCTATATTTTGGGGATAAAGATCTATAGAGATAGATTTAAAAGGATGCTTGGCTTGTCCCAAGGAACGTACATTGACTTGATGCTAAAGAGGTTTAGCATGGAAGATTCCAAAAGAGGTCTCATGCCGATGAGCCATGGAATACATCTCTCAAGAAACAAGCCCCAAAGACACCGAGGAGAAAACCGATATGAGTAAGATTCCTTATGCTTCAAAGAATAGGATCTATCATGTATGGTATGATATGTACTAGACCAAATGTCGCTCATGCACTTAGTGTAACAAGAAGATATCAGTCGAATCCAGGAGAAGAACACTGGAAGGCAGTGAAAAATATCCTAAAGTACTTAAGAAGAACTAAGGATGTATTTCTTGTCTACGGTGGAGTCCGAATTAAAAGTAGAGGGCTTCACAGACTCAAGTTTTCAAATGCACCAAGATGACAAGAATCCATTTCGGGTATGTGTTTACCTTAAACGGTGGCGCGATGAGTTGAAAAAGTTCCAAGCAAAGAAACAGATTCTTGATTCAAAGGACAAAGGCAGAGTACATAGCCGCAAGTGAAGTCAGAAGGAAGTTGTTTGGATGAAGAAGTTCATTACCAACTTGGTGTGGTTTCTAGCATTAAAGGACCAAAGCCTTTGATTCGCGGACAACACTAGAGTCATTATGCGCAAGCTAAGGAACCCAGGTCTCATCAGAAATCCAAACACGTGTTGCGACGATTTCATTTGATCAGAGAGATCATTGAAAGAGGAGACGTCACCCTGGAGCGTGTGGACTCTCAAGACAATATTTTGATCGTCACTTAGAGAAGATGGGTATGAGATACCACGGCGATTGGCTTTAGTGCAAGTGTGAGATTGAAAGTATTATGTATACAAGCCAATCATGTATGATGATAAAGCATATATTGTGTAATCAATCTTATTTATTTATTAATAAAAGAATTATTTATTAAAGGCATTTATTATCTACATGGTGCTGTTTTAATAATATGTGATAAACCCATAGTTTTAAGCAATGCTTTTAGAATCATGATAAGATCATGATAATGAGATCTAAATTCTTAGATAGCTTAAAACTAAAATGTTCCCAATCAATGGATTACTAAAAGGGGATTAATGAATCCAGATAGATTGAATACGTCGTTGTTTGCTCATTGGATGAGGATGATTGATCTCATGATCATTTGTGTGGAGACACTAAAGTAAGTATGTAGGTGCTTATTAGAGAATAAGTTCACTGAACGTGACTCGCTAAGGAATACCTAATGGAGTTTTACTTACCTGTCAATAGGAATTCCTGTAGTGATAGTACTACAAATGATCCTTAGACTTGAGATCATCATAGTATCTTATATATAATGAATTACACTTTGACTTATTCCTTAAGACTCTTAGAGTATATCAAAGGGTATGCTTTGGTGTAATAAGTTATATATGAAGATAATGAATGATCAATAAAGAATCTACCACTTCTAGTAAAAGGAGAAATGTCATATGTGATTCGATAAATGACAACCCAGGAATCCTTGGCCAAGGTGGAATGAAATTAGAAAGTAGTTTCTAATTTGCATTCATTAGGAGTTATGCATTTAGGAATCGAAATACATATAATTAAATAAAATAAGACTTGACAAAGAATTCCATGTCTTATATTTAATTGGGACATTGTATGGTGGAAGGATTGAATTGTACGGTAACTATTTACTCAAAGGTTCTTTTTATGATTAATGTTGAAATCTATATTATCCGGAAAGTCGTTGATCGCTAGGGGAGGCTTATCCCTATTGTAGAATAAATATTATTTATTTAAATAAATTATTTGTTTAATTTATTTATTTAAATGAGATTAGAATTGTTCTAATTGATTTATTCACAACCTAGGTTTATATGGAGAACCTAAAGGGTCACACCATAAAAGGAAAGAATAATTATTTAAGAAGTTAATGGCATAATTGTAATAATATGTTAAGTATATTTAATTTAATCTATGGTGATAGAATAAATTAAATAGCTTAATATTTATTATTTAATATTTTAGAAATATTAAATATAAATTAATAAGAGGAGTCTTATTAATATTATTACAATTATTATTATTTTAATTTCTAAAAGGTTTAGGAATTAATTTAATATAAGTATTCTCATTTATTCCTAATTGGATTAGGAAGAAAAATTAGTTAAAGGAGTTTAATTAATTACCCCTAATAGGATTAGGGAGCCCATTTAATTAAAAGAGTTTAATTAAATGAATAATACCTTATTTTAATTAAAATAGGGTTACATGATATCTTTATAAAAGGAGTCTTATATCAGATATCTAATATACGTAATTCCTAGAGTTGAAGAGTACGCCTCCTTTTTCTATACAGATAGGAAAAACTAGGGTTTGAGCCAATACTCATTCGTCTTGAAAATTCTTCTTCTTTGGTGGATCACCTCTAGAGGCCATACACTTGGGTGGCTTACATTGATCAAAGGAAGGAATCTACCCGGAGATTCAAGGAGATGGCGGAGAAGTAGGAGGTGAACTCGTACCTGAGGAAGCTCGTTTCTACAAGGGTATGATTTCATAATTTCTTATTCTTCGTTTAATTAATAATATGCATAAAGGATGATCCGGGTAATTGGTTTGTGAAAAATTTTAAAATCTGATTTTATTTCGCTTCCGCTAATATTTCAATTTGATTGCTACTTTGATTTTTCACAAAACCTAACAAACATGATTACTCATTGTTTTCGGGCTGATTCAACCTCTAGACGGGCTTATAATTTTTATGGTGATGTAGTGATATTTGATACTACGTACAACACTAATCGTTATGGATTAATTTTTGCGCCACTAATGGGGGTTAATAATCATGGTCAAACAATAATATTTGCATGTGCATTCTTGAGTAATGAGACCATAGATTCATTTGTTTGGCTCTTCAACCAATTTTTGGATGCCATGTCAAGTGTTGCCCCTAAGATGATCATTATTGATCAAGATCCTGCTACGACAAATGCAATTTCACAAACTCTACCAACAACATTTCATAGATATTGTAGTTGGCACATTTTAACTAATTTTTCTAAGAAGATAGATTCAGTTAAATACAGTGCTTACTATAAGGAGTTTTCAAATAGCATATAGAAATCAAAGATTAAGGAAGAGTTCGATTTGAAATGGATAGAGTTGGTTGAGAAGAGTGGGTTAAATGACAACAAATGGCTACAATCAATGTATCAAATTTGTGCTAAATGGGTGCCGGCATATATGAATAATGTTTTCTCAGCTGGAATGTCAAGTAGCCAACGAGCTGAAAGCTCTCACTCATTCTTCAAAAAATATGTTTCCAAAAATAATTCATTATTGGATTTTATGATTTAGTTTGGTAGGGGACTTGAGCGTCAACATCATGAAGAATTATTGGCGGATCACAAAGACATGATTGAGAAGCCCAAAATGAAAATGCTTCACGAGTTTTTGGTGCATATGGTTGATATCTATACACTTGAAATATTTTTTAAATTTCAGGATGAGATGTGGGAGAGCTTGACTTTTAAATTTGAGCTTATAGATGAGGATGAAGATCACTGTGTGTACAACATTGCAAGAAAAAGTGGCGGTAATTATCCATTGCGACAAATTCATTATAACAAGGTTAAGGATTTTGCTTCATGTACTTGCAAAAAATTTGATAGCGTGGGAATTTCTTGTAGACACGTGTTGGGATATTTGCACAAAATGCATGATTATGAAAGATTGCCAAGTCAATACATTTTGAGCAGATGGACAAGAACAATTAAATCTGGGGTAGTCGTTGATGGTAGTGGCAATGAGATAACTGATAACAGGTCATATCTACTGAAGCAAAGTCAATTAATGCAACTAGCCTTATATATGGTTGACAAGGCCCTTACTAGCAACAAAGCAACTAAGGTCTATATTGCTACTTTGAGTGGTGCACATGATAAAATTAATCAAATGATTAGTTTTGGTACAAGTTTTGTTGATGGTGTCGAAAGAAGTCAAATTTCAAGTGTAGTTGCTTCAGGGAGTGGAGGTAGCAACTACTAAAACGAACCGAGTCAAGTGCATTCAAAGGGTTATGGTAAAAAGCTTAAGGGAGGGAAAGAGAAAGCATTAGGGAGACCAAAAAAATTTAAGCTAGACGGCGTAATGGGTGTGGTTTGGTTGGCCAAACACACGACAAAAGAAATTGTCCCATGCTTACAAATCGGTACGAAATTTGTAAATTTTGCATTTGTTTTCATAGTTTCGAAGTTGTATCTAATTGGATTTATTATATGTCATTTTTATTGCAGGTCGTCACCTTGTTATGACGGCGCAACTCCCAACCCAAATGTAGATAATGATAGTTATTCATCTCTAGGTGATTGTAAAAATCCTCTTATAAAGGATATTTTCATTATAGAGTTTACAAAAGAAATTGTCCCATGCTTACTAATGTTTTGTTTTTCATTTCAGGATGAGATTTTGTGGTGCTCTTCACAGTGCCTCTAACTATGTTGCAAAGTATAAACCTGATGTTGTGTTTCTACTCTCTCATATTTTGTTTGTTGATATTGATTTGTTTATCTGTAATCATTTTTTTGACATTATTACTATCATCTTTTTGGCAGTTCTGAGAAACTGTAAGATTCAAATGGAAGCAATGCTAAGATTTTGGAAGCAATCCTGATGTTGATGCTGTGATGTTCAAATGTATGATTGCATTCTGCTGAGATTCTACTAAGATTCTGTATTTTGTATGACCGCCATATTCTTTGGGTCAGCATTCTCATATGATTTCAAATGTTGTTGGGATGCATTCAGATGATGCTATTATAATTATTTAACATATTAATCAAATGCTCGCAAAGGTAGTAGTAAACATGTTCCTACTTGTAAGGATGGAAGAGTCTGCTTTTGTCCTTGTGCGGAGAGCGGTGGAGTACTTTATCGGTTTGGTACAATTGAATATTTTTTATAAGTATGTTACTACTTGTAAGGTTTTATCTAAATCATTTTATCTCGACAAATACAATCTACTACTACATTATTTTCTCGTTGGTGCAAAGATCAGTAGGTAATTAAATTCTGTTTGGTTTGTTCATAGTGTTATAGTAATGAGAGAATTTCTTCTCTACAATGCAAAACTTACCAGAGATGTTTTGTATGTCCAAAATTCAATGTCTAATAGATGTTCCAAGACGACTGCAGGCAGACCATATAACAGTTTTGAATTTAGTTTTAAAGATTGGTCATGCTCTACACGAAGGATTTATAGAGCAACATTCTTAATCAATCGTTTCTGTGAGAAATTCCAATTCTCTCACTATTACAAAACAGTAAATAGACAACGCGAAAAAAACGTTGTGGTTTCAATCAGAAAAATGTCGTGGTTAAGGATGTTATCTATTTTACACCCTTACACAACGATTTTAAAATGTTGTAGTTAAGCAAAATACACAACGTTTTTTAGAAAAAAAAACGTTGTAGATTTGTTTTTCAAAAATTAGCAGATGCTTAAAAACGTTGTAGAAGGTATGATTTCACAATATTTTCTGAATAAAAACGTTGTTGTTTAGTATATCAGACAACGTTTATGCACATTTACACAACGTTTTTAAAATGTTGTAGATTGACTTGAAAAAAAAAAGAAATAAAATTGTGATTCACCTATATTACCAATGCACCTGCAATCTGCTAATGCCATGATATATAGCTAAAAGATCTAAATTCTCAACTGAAGCTAAAGCCAAAATGTATCAACCATTCAAAATATATCCCAATAATATCATTCGTTTACAGTTTCAAATTACTATATCCACAAAATAAATACCAAACTATCCATATATACATCTCAAATTCACTTTTCAATATAACCAAATATATACCAATCTGATCCCATGCTTACATAGCTCATAGTTTTTAAAAATTTCTTGGCCTCTTCATTGTCCTGCTGAGCATGCTTCTTCCATGACTCAGCAAGCTGAGATTCCAAACCAGATATTTTTCCAGGGCGTTTATTTTGCAGCTTAGTCAAGACAAAATGTCATATAACTAATGAGTAGCTAATTGAGACAAATAGCAATGACGATGAAAAACGAGCAATTAACAGCAAATAACAGGCCATGGTGATATATACAAAGGGAAACGAAAGAGTGTACATTTAGGGAGCTCATTCACAGTGCTTTTCCTTTCATAATAAAATTTGACAGATTCGAAAAAATATAAAAAGGAATGATTATATTGCTTCCATGAGGAACATAAAAAGTTCACTATATACGACAACTTCTACATAACTCCCTCAACCGATGGATAAATATTTTATAAACCATTTTTATTACAAAACAGTAGCACAAATTGGGTAATCTTCTCAAGGAAACTGTTTCGGTAAGTAAATATTTGTAAAAGAACTCTTTTGGTCATAAGAAATCTTATCTTCAACTCTAAAGCAGCTAGGATACATCCAACACCAATATGCTTTACCCAGATGCATCAACACAATTGAGGAGCAGAAAATCCAATAGAAGCATTGAGGAAATATGGTACCTGCTGGGGAGCATCACAAGCAAAAGGCTCTAGAGCTTCTAAGGTCACAATCTAAGGGGATACCGTCGTTCCTAACAGCAGCAGCAAGAAAAACAGATAAGAACTATCATCACAAGGTTGTGCAATTTACTTGTTTGGCAAGTCTCTGGCTTTGCAAGATTTAATTCAAATTGATGAAGCAACAACAAAGAGTCTTACCAAAACTTTTCCCAAGGAAAGGTCCAAGAGGAACATATTCCCATGCCTGAATATCTCTGGCTGTCGAAATTAAAAAGAAAATATCTCACTACACCGCCAGTACAAAAATTACCAAGAAACTTGAGTATGGATCAAAGAAAATTCTGCATACCACTCCAGTCATTCATCAGTACAAGTCCAAATATATGGTCTGCAGCCTCATTAACATTAATAGGCACTACTACAAAATAGTAGATTGTATACTTATGGCCATATGTAGTTCTTGATTGAGAAGCACAAGTCAAACCTTAGATTCGCATCAATTAAATTAGTTTCACAAGGATAAGACATGTCTCTAACATTAACAATATGTGGAACGAAGTGGTATCATGACTAAATTAGAGAAGCAACTGTCACAAGACTCTGAGCATCAACAATTCCAGCCTATATAAACTGCAATAAACATTATCAGAAAATACAAAAAATGAAAATACTTCTTTGCTCCTGCTCAAGGCAATTGGCATTCTAGATTTCAAAGGACCGGTGTTGTATGCATCAAAGGAAACATGTTAATGACCGCCAATTTCATTAAAAAAACTCATAACATTCTACTCGCGGGCAATTCATGAATACTTATTATTGAGAAAATGAAAATCCATTAAAAGAATGCTCCAAGACTGACAGGGATACTCGTATGAACATTGCTATGAAACACATATTATATCATCACTATAGTCATTGCTTTCTGCTTTTGATTTCCATCTGAGGCGATTATATAAAAAAAGAAAGTTACCAAAAATTCAGGAAAGACATCAAAATCATGAACCTGTAACATAAAAAGTGTCAATACTATTTGTCAGAAGCCTAGCTTCTACTGCTGGAAACAAAATAAAACAAAAAGACAACAAAACAAAAGTTCAGGAGTTCAGACTACCTTGCTTTGCAACTCCTCCACTTTCACATCAACATGGGTAAGACCTGTTGTAGAACCAGACACAATTTCTTCAAAATGTAGTGCATATACTTTTTAAGCTAAGATGCAAAACTATGCCATTGAAATCCCTCTTAAATGTCATATACTTTTTAAGCTAATATGTCATGTGTCATAGTGTTGCATCAACAATGAATTAAGCACCTTGGAATCCGAGGAATAGTTATGTTCTTTATTGGTACCTCATCCGTAGGATTTATGGCCAATAAACTTTTCACCTGCAATTTGCATGTAGAATATCAAGAGAAAATGTAATCAGAATCAACTGAGTGACAGCATCTAGATATGCTTGAAATACAAGAAAAAAATTGAGGCAAGAGATAAGTATATAACTAGGTTATGATAGTTAGTAGGCTTGCTGTATCAGACATCTAGAAAGGAATCAATGATGTTTAGCTGAACCAACTGGCAAAGTACACGGCAATGATAATTGTGAAACTATTTACAGGTAACCTTCAGATATTGCAAGTTAGAGGAACTACTAATCTTTCCGTCATATTAAAGATGTCTTCCCATAGAAGCCTTTTAAATCTTACCAGTGTACAGTCAATGCCCATGAAGAACCAATTCAAACTGAGGAAACTCAGTTATATAGAATGGGACAACTCGTTTTAAGATACCAGATGACTTGTCAAGTCTCTAATTTTTTTAGTTACATGATTAATGGAAATTTGCAAGAATTAGTCAACCACAATTACCAGAATAAGTCCAATGATGTTTCTTGGCTGCTCATGGTATACTGGCACTCTGCTATAACAATTCTCTAATATCGAATATAACAGAGCCCTACCACATAGTTACATATAATAAAGCATAGTGATTTTTTTGTGGACATAAATCGATGAATCTTACCAGGGAAATAAGATATGTACGAAGGGAACTTGAGTTGGTTTCCCATAACAAAGATTAATTATACCTGTCAAGTCTGGCAGTAATATCAATAGCAAATATTTTAGACACAGGGGTCATAGCATCCCTTGTTGTTTTCTCTGTGAGCTCAAGTGCTCCTGAGATGATTGTTGTCTCTTTACCTGATAGTTCTCCTCCTTTCCCAGCCATCTTGCCCAAGAGAAAGAAGAAGATGCATCAATAGGCAAAATGCATAAAATGGTGGGAAAGCATAATAGAAACTAAAGAAAATTGGCTGATGCAGAACTTAACTCCATATTATAAGCACTAGAGAACAGAGAGCTCTATGAAAACTCTCCTCTCTCCTCTCTCAACATACAGTTCCAATTGCTGCTTCAACGCCAAATCCTACTCCGATTATAAACCCACAAGTTTCAATCAAATTAACAATTCCAAAGCAAAAACGAAGAAATTCATCGATGCAACCAAACAAATCAAGGAACTTACGAGATCCTCATCCTTCTTTTCGTCCTTCTTCTTAGGGTCCTTGGAAGGAACCTTAACTGATGCCTCATCTCGAGTTGTTCTGCTGCCGCTTGCACTGTTTGGATCCGGCGCCATAGTAAATCGAGTACAAGCTGAAACCCTAGAATCAAAGAGTAAAAGAACTGAGAGACGAAATATTTATCAATCAACAGAAAGAAGAGATCGTCGGATTTGATCTATGTATGATGAACGAAGAGATCGTCGCTTCCATCGTCGGGTTTTATGAATCTGTAACCCTTCTGCTCGTTAAACCGAACCACCACACCTCGAGATCTGATATTCTCCTCTGCCATTGATGATCCAGACCCTAATCCAACCTCTTTTAGAACCAATCTGTAACTAAAGATCTCGCGAGAGAGTAATAGATAGAAAGAAAAGTAAAGGAAGCCCTAATTCACTCGCTTACATCAAGGGGAGAGCTACTTAAGTTGTTGGAAGGCTAGGAGCCGGGGAGAGTTTTTAATTTCAATAAGCTCCGTGTTTTTCATATACATAACGTTTTTTTAAAATTAAAAATTACCTTTATAAATAGATAACGTTTTTTCTTATGTATCTACAACGTTTTATTAAAAACGTTGTTAAAAAAAATTCCATAATGTTTTTTATAAAAACGTTGTTGTTTAAGTGTTGTCTATTTAGTGTTTTGTAGTAGTGTCTGCTAACTAATAAATCACAAATAATGTTGAACCCCCTTCGACTCCATAAGCTTTACAAACTCCTTTGCCTTCCTCAATTCTCTATTCTCACACAACGCTTGATAAGTGGTATTTTTACCTACTTATTGAATATCAATTCATGCGAATTGTGCCCATCTCAAGTACATTTTATTGTGTTTTAGTTGCATTTCATGTTATTTTGCATTGCATTTACTTAAAACTCCTTTTGGGTGAATAAGTGCAGGAATCGGCTTAATTTTGGTGGTATTAGAAGGCACGTGGCAAATAGATGCGTGAAGGCGAGGCAAAAACGAGGATGTGCATGGCATGGAGGTACAATGGAGCAAGAGATCAAGCATGAAAAGAACAAATAGTAGCAATGAATACGATGTAAGCAAAAAAACTAGAACCGTAACTTGCAAAGAAGTCAAGCGGCATACGCGGCATAACAACTGGGAGCACGCTACTGCCATGAAAATACTCGGCCAGACGATGATGACCTAATGCAAGTTCAGCGCTACCATGATGAAAGAAGAGAAGCGCGCCGCGAGAGGTTAGTTCGACAGGCGGATATTTATTGTAAGTCTCGCCGCCAGGAGACATAGGTAGGAGAGGCGCTGGCACCGCCGCGATCTTGATGCTATAATTTTGTTTTAATTTTAATTTTAATTAAATAAATTGTAATTGGTTTTAAACGATTCGATGGGTGTCGATTTAACAACTCGATAACTTTAAGCGTATTTTCATCATAAGAATTAGGGTTTACACCTCGAAGAGATTCCAACGTAGAATCGAAGCCTTAACGTCTACTTTTCCAATTCTTCTTGGGATTATCTACCATTATGGATTTCTATTCTTATTTACTGGATTTCTAAGAGGATTTAAACGTTGATCATTAATTTCTATTCAGCAATTGGGTTTGATTGTTCTATCTTTCTTATTTCAATTATTTGTTTATTGATCATGTTTAGCGTTGATCCCATAATAGCTTTTGGTTCAGCCATGAACTAAATTCCATTATGGGATTCTAACGGATTTTAATATGTAGTTTGGTTGCACATTTAAATGCTAGGATTGTTTTGCATATCATATGGAATATCTGTCATGGTTGTTTTACATGTATGAATGCTTGATCACCATTCGCCTCAAAGATTGTATGGAATTGACAATGAACATATAGGTATGGATTGTAATCATGATAGCATGCGAATATGGGGTCATTGTATACGGCTTGCATCGATTTTGTGAACCGATAGACATATATTGTTTCACCGTATGAGGTAGAATAAGGGCTTGAGCTTAAAATCAATATATTTGCAATTTCACATGTATATATAGTGATTTTGGTTGTATTGGTGATTACATAGAGTCTAACATCCGTAGATGCCGTAAAGTAGGTTATAGTGCATTGAAAATGGTTATAACTCTATTCGTGCTCTTGGTTATTTTCCTGTGATATGTGAACACTTCTTGCATGATAGTGGCGATTAGATGAAATATTAAATAAAGTTAGGATCCCATTATTTCCAGATTATATTTATTCCATTTGTATTCTTATTTTCAGTTGTTATTCACAATTAGTTTAATTCAACACTTTTAGTCATTGGTCTAGGCATATAAATTTGGTGAGTTAATTAATCCATAATAGTTTGAATTTAACAACTTTCTCTGTGGGATCGATACTCTACTTACTCTGTATTACTTGTTGACTCGTGTATACTTGCATGAGTTAGAGCTCTTTTATTAGAACTATAAAAGAGGCAACAAGTTTTTGGCGCCGTTTCCAGGGAGAGGCGTTAACTTAGATAATTATCATCAATTTAAAGCTAAATTGTATAACTTAGACAATTCTGATCGTTTCTCATTTCTATTTTTGTTTCATTTTTCGTTTCAGGTACTTGTGAATTTTTATGCACATGCGATCATCCAACTCAGAACTAACACCAGCACAGGACAACATAAACGGTAGAGGTTGGAAAGCAAGTGTGCGAAGAAATTTGCAAGTGCAGTTAAAGAGTACTACAGTTAGTATGGCGAAAGAACCAAGGATTGAGCAAAGAGAAGAGCATTGGGCTCTAAGGGAATATTCCATGCCAAACATAAACGGGCTACAGTCAAGCATAGTCAAACCGGTGATAGCAGCAAACACTTTTGATTTTAAACCAGGCACTATTCAAATGGTGCAGAACTCAATTCAGTTTGGGGGTGCTGCTACAGATGATCCAAATGAACACTTATTGAGTTTCATAGAGATTTGTGATACATTCAGATACAATGGTGTGACGGAGGATGCCATCAGACTACGGCTATTTCCATTTTCAATGAGAGATAAGGCTAGAAGTTGGTTACACTCTTTGCCGTCAGGGTCAATAACCACATGGGAGGACTTAGCGCAGAAATTCTTAGCCAAGTTTTTCCTAATGGCTAAGACTGCAAAGATGAGGAAGGCTATCTCTCAGTTCGAGCAACAGCAGGGCGAGTCCTTATATAAGGCATGGGAGCATTACAAAGAGATGCTCAGAAAATGTCCGCATCACGGTATGCCAAACTGGATGATGATAAATTCCTTTTACAATGGGTTAGGATGGAAGTCAAGACCGATTGTGGATGCAGCCGCAGGAGGGGCATTGTGGGCAAAGAGTTATGATGAGGCATATACGCTTATCGAGATTATGGCTGCAAATGATTACCAGAATCATACAACTCGGATGCCACAGCCCAAGGTTGCAGGTGTGTTGGAGGTTGATGTCATTACTCAGTTGTTTAAGACATGATGATAATATATGGCTAAGAAGATAGATACTTTGTCGAAAAGCAAAGTGAAAACAGTTGCCTTCGTTTGTGAGATTTTAAAGGGGGTCACACTCCACGGATCAATGTGCCATCACCAGAGTCGATCAAGATATGTGAGCAATTACAGAAAAGACAAAGGTCAATTCCAGAACACATCCACCCCAACAACCGCAATCATCCAAACTTTAGTTGGTCAAATAACCAAGGACAACAACAACATCGGTTTCAAATTTAACCAACAGCTTTTTAACCACGGTATCTCAAATGCACATTTGCACAAAAATCACCGCTTTCCACCGGATTTTCTCAACAACAACAACACACACGCCCAAACCGCACCACAACCGAGAAGAAATCGAGATGGAGGAGATGATGTTGAAATACATGGCAAATACTGAAGTCATGATCAAAAGCCAAGCAGTGGCTATCAAGAATCTGGAGACGCAGATGGGGCAGATGGCGAGCATGTTAATAATAGGCCCCAGGGTGCATTTCCAAGTAACACAGAGATAAATCCTAGAAGAGACGGGAAGGAGCAGTGTCAAGCAATCACATTGAGATCTGGGAAAGACTTGACAGACACTGCAAGTCACGCGCCTGCGCGTGAGTTACAAGGGGACATCACGCGACCGCGCGAGGCAGAATAGTTGGATGGTGATGAAGAAAAGTTAAAAAAATCTGAGGTTCAACAAGAAGAGAAGAACAAGGCAGGTTCAGAAGAGAAGGTCAAGAGTCCAGTACAACCAATGCACCCTCAAGTACCATATCCGCAGAGGTTAGTTAAGCAGAAGGAAGACAAATAGTTCAGTAAGTTTCTGGAGGTGTTCAAAAAGCTGCAGATCAACATACCATTCGCCGAGGCATTGGAACAAATTCCAAGCTACGCAAAGTTCATGAAAGGTATATTGTCAAGGAAGAGGAGATTAGACGAGTTTGAAATGGTAGCCTTGACAGAGGAATGCAATGCAGTGCTCCAACATAAATTACCTCCAAAGCTGAAAGATCCGGGCAGCTTCACAATTTCGTGCACCATTGGGAAGATGAACTTTAGCAAGTGTTTATGTGATATGGGGGCAAGTATAAACTTGATGCCCTTGTCAGTGTTCAATCAGTTGGGATTGTCGGCTCCAAGATCGATGAACATATCACTATAGCTAGCTGACAGATCCATCACATATCCACGGGGAATTGTTGAAGATGTGTTGGTAAAGGTGGACAAGTTTATTTTTCTGGCTGACTTCATCATTCTAGACTATGAAGAGGACAAAAGTATACCAATCATACTAGGGAGACCATTCTTAGCCACGGGCAAGACTTTGATAGATGTGCAGAAAGGGGAGCTCACTATGCACATTCAGGATCAGGAGGTCACCTTCAACGTCTTCAAAGCCATGAAGTTCCCAACAGATGAAGAAGAATGTTCTCTGGTTGATTTGGTGGATCGGATCACAAAGAATGAGGTGCAGAGTTTTGCAGACTATGAACCTTTGAAGAATATCTCTAATGAGAGTTCAAATGTGGAGGATGAGGAATTCGATGAATCTGCATGCAATATCCGGATACAACCTCACAATTCAGAGATTTAGATTACCCGCAGAGCCATTGACAACAATAGGGAAGCCTCGTAAAAGTTAAAGCCATCTCTTGAGTCACCTCCGAGTTGGAGTTAAAACCACTCCCCGAACATCTCAGGTATGCATTTTTAAGTTTAGATTCAAAATTACCTGTGATTATCGCATCTGCATTAACATCTTGTCAGGAGGAAAAATTGCTACAAGTGCTTTGACAGTTCAAGTCAGTTATTGGATGGACTATAGAAGATATCAAAGGGATCAGCCCTTCCTATTGCATGCACAAGATCCTGATAGAAGATGGTAGCAAGCCAATAGTTGAGCAACAAAGGAGGCTTAATCCAATAATGAAAGAAGTGGTTAAGAAGGAGGTGCTGAAATGGCTAGATGCAGGAATAATTTATCCGATCTCGCATAGCTTCATAGGTGAGCCCAAAGATGCAAGGTGTGTTCCAAAAAAGGGTGGTATGACAGTCGTGACCAATGAGAATAATGAGTTAATTCCAACACGAACAGTAACAGGGTGGAAAGTTTGCATGGATTACCGCAAACTCAACAAAGCTACAAGGAAAGATCATTTCCCACTCCCATTCATTGATCAGATGTTGGACAGGTTAGCAAGTCATGAGTATTATTGCCTTCTAGATGGATATTCAGACTACAATCAAATTATGATAGCTCCAGAAGACTAGGAAAAGACTACCTTCACATGTCCGTATGACACTTTTACTTTCAGAAGGATGTCTTTCGGACTATGCAATGCGCCAACCACGTTTCAGAGATACATGATGGCTATATTTTCAGACATAGTGGAACAGAATGTGGAGGTATTTATGGATGATTTCTCAGTCTTCGGGGACTCATTTGACCTATGCCTTGAAAATTTGGTTATGGTTTTGAAAAGATGTGTTGAAACGAACTTAGTACTAAACTGCGAAAATGTCACTTCATGGTACAAGAAGGAATCATATTGGGACACAAAGTTTCAAAGACGGGACTTGAGGTGGATAAGGTGAAGCTGGAAACTATTGAGCACTTGCCACCACCCACTTCAGTAAAAGGAGTTCGCAGCTCGGGACATCTGCTTTTCTACCGCAGATTCATTAAGGATTTCTCCAAAATAACTAAACCGTTATGCAGTCTATTGGAGAAAGATGCACAGTTCAACTTTGATGAAGCCTGTATGTCAGCATTTGAACACTTAAAGAGGAAACTTATTTCAAAGACCAAAGGATTATCGCACTGCATTGGACTTTGCCATTTGAATTGATGTGTGATGCCAGTGATTACGCCGTAGGAGCTGTTTTGGGGCAGCGGAAAGAAAAGATATTTCATATGATTTATTATGCCAGCAAGACCCTAACGGATGCACAATTGAACTATACCACCATAGAGAAAGAACTATTGGCAGTGGTATACACCTTTGATAAGTTCCGAGCATATCTGATTGGCACAAAGGTGATAGTGTATACGGATCACGCGGCGATTCGAATTTTAATGGCAAAGAAGGATGCAAAACCTCGATTGATTAGATGGATTTTATTATTGCAGGAATTTGATTTGGAAATCAAGGACAGAAAGGGGACTGAAAACCAAGTGGCGGACCACTTGTCGCGACTCAAGAATCCGGACAGGGAAGTAAACAACAAAGTTCTAATCAACGATTCCTTTCCAGATGAGTAGTTGTTTGTGGTGAAAGGTGAAGTGCCATGGTTAACAGACTATGCGAATTATCTGGTAAGTAAGATGGTACCTTCTGACTTGGTGGGTTATCAAAAGAAGAAATTTTTGCACAATGTCAAATGGTATATATGGGATGAGCCATACTTGTTTAAACAGTGCTCTGATCAAGTGATTAGAAGGTGTATTCCATATAGCGAGACCGAGGAGATTTTGCAAGAGTGTCATTCTACGGTGTATGGAGGTCACTACTATGGAGAAACGAACAACGGCTAGAGCGCTATGGCCCATTCTCTTCGTAATACAATTTTAAGGATGCATACAGTTTTGTCCAGCAGTGTGATTGATGTCAGCAAGTGGGCAACATCTCTAAAATAAATGAAATGCCATTGAATACAAACCTCGAAGTAGAAATTTTTGATGTATGGGGGATTGATTTCATGGGACAATTCGTCTCTTCCTGTGGAAATCTCTACATCTTGCTCGCAGTGGACTATGTCTAAAAATGGGTTGAAGCTGCAGCTCTTCCGACTAATGATGCTAAGGTCGTACTCAGATTTCTACACAAAAGAATTTTCATGAGGTTTGGGACCCCAAGGGCTATCATTA